>VZTE01002919.1:1651745-1881069 GCA_013397775.1 Eulacestoma nigropectus
GCTGCCTCCACCACCTGTGGGGCGGGAGGGGCCCGCGGGCGCCGGGCCGCGCTCTCCCGCCCAGCCCCTCTAGCGGCTGCCCCGCGGCACCGCCCGGCCCGGCCCGGCCCGGCCCTCCGTCCCCACAACGGACGGGACGGGCTGGGCGCCGGCAGGGAGCGGTGGTAAACACAGGTGAAGCCCTCAGCAAAGAAACCCAATAGAGAAGAGATTTGGAGTCCCAGATTATCAAAAAAGTTTGATGGCAGAGTGCGAGGCAGGACTAGAAGTCCTAATCTGAAAGAAATCTTACGGATGGGAAATGAATGGAGGGTTTGTGTTTGCTTGATACCATCATTGAGTTAGTGGTGAGGCTGGGAGTGAAATACTTATTTTTTTGCAATTCTCTCAGTTTAATTGAATCACTTTATAGGCTGTTTCAGTGTCTTAAATCAGGACCAGACTTGGCCTGGAGTACCGGTGTGCCAGCACATAATCCTTGGCATTTCACTACCAAGCAGGCAAAGTACTGCTTGATGTAAGACTTTGGGAAATCTCTATTTTAATTTCTGAAAGACTAGTGAACCTCAAGGTACTTTTTCATGTGACAAGCTGTCTCATGGAGGTGCCTCGTATATACAGTGGGATTTTAAGGTTTTGTATATTGATTTGACAGGTCGCGTATTTTGCTTTCTGAAAGTGACCATTAGGCCATTCTGAATATATAGTCTGTTCCTCTAACTCCTGTTTCAGTTGGTTTATTTCTCATAAAACTTTCCTGCCTTGAACTAAACTTTTTTTTTTCCCCTACAACACTTCCAGGATTAGCTACAGGATGTTTCTTCAATACCTAAGGAAAACCTTGGGTTCAGGATTGAGATCTGATGATCTGAGTCATCAATTCCAGCAGCAGATTGGAGGACATCTAGAAACAAGAAAAATATAGGATGATTGATTAGGATGATTGTTGTTCCCTTGTGATTAAGGGACAGAAGGAGCAGTGAAAGGTGTACTCAAAGTTAATACATCCTTCTATGAGAATCCTGCAAAAAACAAACCTTATACCAAACCTAGGTATTGCATCAAGTTATTTAAGGCCTCTAATGACTTGCAGATCCTCAGTCGGATTTCTTCTGTAATTATTTTCTGTCATATAGGCGAGCAGAAATACAAGTAGTTTTCTCCGTGTCCTGTCTCCAGTTCTTGGAATGTGAGACAAAGTCTTCAGTTATGTTTGTGTAATGCGTATCAGGTTGTCTTCAGAGCAGTGTATACTCAGCAACATATAGGTGGAGGTTTTAAGGAGCTGCAGTATGCAATTTGTTTTCTCTAAGTATGATAATGAAAAGAAGATCCGGAATAATGATTTAAACTTTAGTGTATCCCCAAGTATGTACATTGGAATGAAAAGAAAATAAAATAGCTTACATTGCTTATGAGAAGATCAAATTCTGCTTCCAAAAATGCCTTCTCTATATCCCCCCTTTTTCAACTGCCAAACATTCATTCTTCATCTTGAACATTTTGTTGTCCCTGAGAAATTAAAGACTTGCATTACTGTTCTGGCTTTTAGAATTGGTCTTTAAAATTCAGTATTGAAGCATGATGAAGAAATCTGAGCACAGATTTTAAAACTGGAAAATCTAGAGCCAGAAACTGGCAGCCACTGAAAACTGTCAAACTCTCCTACTGTAATTACATCAGTGGAAGATGTGGACCTGTAGCTCTTGGGAAAGCAGTTGCTTAAAGAAGGAATATCAGAAAGCTTTCACACTCCTGGTTAAGAGAGACCTCAGTAAAGAAGTTTCTAGCTAATGCTTGCTTAGTGCCTGATAGTCTGACACAGTCATCAAGCAGATCCTCAGCTTGTGGCTGACAGTTCAGAAATCAGACTTCCTTATCTTGAATGACACCTTTTTTTGCCTTTTATCTTTTGATGTTATCAATGTTACTAAGAGACCACAAAGTAAAGTCCTTCTTACATATAAGTTTGACCAGCCAAAGCAATAAAGGAATTATTTTTTGTCAAATCGGTCAAATTTCTTTCCATTTCTTTTATATCCTTCCTCTCTGTGGATTCTGAAGCTTGTTCAGAACTCAGCTGGAGACTTGTGCTTGTGCTTTTCTTAAAATATTGTGATAATTTTATTACTTGAATTACTGCAGCTTCTGCCAGCCTTCATAAGGTTTCAAATAGTCATAAAGAACAAGGGATTTATTGAATGGTTTCTAAAATACTACTTTTCATTTGTGTGATAAGAGAACCAATGATAACTGTATTTGTCTAGCAAAAGCCTCAGTGACCAAATCCTCACCTTTCTCCCTTGTCAAATGTTTTCTGAGCACACGTAAGTTACCAATAGAAGGTAGAAATGCAAGATGCATCAGGGTGCCATAAATATATCAAAGGAAGTAACAGACCTTTTCACACGGAGGACAGAGAGTGATGCAGCTATTACCAACAAGGTATGAAAGGGACCCCTTTGCATCCCTTTGTGTAAAAATGTGTGCCAAAGATACGTGTATCAAAGATACTTCACAGTGATACACAAAAGTTACCCAAATGCCTTCTCCTGCTGTGCAAATGGAGCAATCAGACTTATATTAATATGAGATGGTTCCCACATACCTGGATTGTGTGTCCCTGCCCTGTGAAACAAAAGCCTTCTGCAGTAAACCAGGCTCCTCCCACAGTACTTCATCTGTCATCCTACCTTGGTACTTGAGGCTTAATTAACAATTTCAAGTGAAATTTTGTTTTACAGAATTTATTCAGCCTCCATTCTTTCTCTTGCACATATTGCATATCTGTTCCCTGTTTAGTCATTGAGATTACAAAAACTGTGAATAAATTACTTTATGGCAGGATTTTATTTGAACAGGCACAGTATGATGTTAAGGCACAGCCTGTTCCACCTTTGTGGCTATACACCACATATCTTTTCCTTAAGGCATGGCACCTTGCAGTGGATTGCACAGGATAGCTGCAGGAGGGCTCTAGAATAGGCTGATTTACTCAGTCCTGAGGCCATTCATTGTGCTGGACATTGCAATGTCAGCAGGCTTTTTTTTTCCCCCAGAAGCTGAGAAATTTGAGAGATGTGGAAGCTCCTGACTCATAGCTACAGAGTAAAGAACTGAGGTGAGGTAAGCCTTTACAACCTCCCACTTTGTTACCAGCCCTTCCGGGAGCTAACCACCAAACATCGACAGGTTGGTGAAGAGATGAAGTGCCTCTGCCTCAGCCATACAAAATGAAAAGTTGATGCTCTGGAGCATGCATAGTTCATTGACAATTTAACTTCAGATGCCAAAAGAGAAAAGCTGATCCATGGCACATATTCTGAGAGAAATACAGGATCATAGAATGGTTGGAAGTGACCTTAAAAGATGATTTAATCCAGTGTCCTGTGGGCAGGGACATTTTTCACTAGATCACTTGCTTAAAGCCCCATCTAACCCGGCCTTGAACACTTCCAATGGTGGGGCATCCACAGCTTCTCTGGGCAACATGTTCCAGTGCCTCACCACCCTCATTGTAAATAATTTCTTTGTAATGTCTCTACCTCTTCCTTGCCTGTTCCTTCTGAACAGTTTATAGCCACTGATGGCAGCCCTCCAGTCATGCAATTCATACCACCACGTTTCAGTAATAGTGATTACACTGTAGCTTTCTAATTGCACAGTGGCTTCCAGCTCTTTCCGGTTTCCAGCTCTAATGTCTTTGAAAATTATCATCACAAAGACCAAAACAACTGAAATAGCGATAAGAAGTTCCTGCAACAGAAGTGGATGGATTTTTTGATCAAGTAGTTCAAGGTTTGTCAAGCTGCTGGCAGTCTATTGTGGAGTCTGAAAATCCTGAGAACCTGGAGAAACAGGTTGGGTGGCAGCCCAACAGACAGACATCCTGGCATATCTGGGAACCAGGAGGCTTTCCTTTGGAAACTTGCATTGCTGCTTCTGATGGATTCAGCATAATCATGCTCTTCTGCAAAGCACTTTGATTCCAACAAATTACCCATTTTCCCAGAATGAAAAATACCATGTTGTAAACCTCCAGCAGGATGTCTATGATTTAGGCACCTTAAAAACCTTTCCCAAGTGCATCTCATTTCTCCTGTATTGCAAGTAAGGCTTCATCAGCACATAACTAGTGCTGGAGAAAGCCTTAGAAGTTCTCAAGCTTTCAGATATGTATAACTCAGATATGCGTTGAATTCTTAATTTCTTTACAATTAAAATAAAATCTGTGTTCTTTATCTAGAGCTTTTTATAAAGCTGAAATTTGTGAAAGAATAGCAGTTCATATGATACCCTGATGTTTCTGTCTCTCATGATGATTTTGATTCAAACTTTGTTCAATTCTTACTTATTCTCACAGCACATATGCTTTGTACCTCAGAGCAATCTTCCGAGGGTGACAGCATGCACCGTGGAACAAACTGAGGCTGTGAGTGACCAAGAGAAAAAAATATGACAATTCGCTAAGAATAAAATTCTTGACTCAAATCTTGAGCCTATTAGACCTGTAGACAAGAAAAAGGAGATGAGTCCAACACAAACTCCTATAATCAGTGGCCTGCTTAAGGATTTATAATTTTCACAACGTTGCATGATAAAACTATCGAAAGTCAAAGAGAAGGGCAACTCCTCATTTGATTGCAGAGTCAGAAGACAGCATACACCTAGCAAGAGGAGGTGAATAGGTAACCAGTTTTCCCTGGAGATGTAGTTTTCAGCTTGTAGTCAAGTTCAGGTACATATTAAGTCCTGCCTTGGGCCATAGTCCCTCTGGTATCTGTATATCTCTTCCTTTTCCAGTTCCTACATTAGGGCCTTTATCAAATCGTATGACAACATCTCTGACTACGACTTTACAGAGAAACCAAATAGAAGAGTGAAAGCACAGGGGTTGAAATACTGGTACATGACAGTCCATACTGTTTCATTGTCAGCAGGCTGACTAGGCAGCACTTGGGCACAGTTTGGGGGATAATATGGGCCAGTGACCACTACTGTGAGACCCTGTGGATGAAGCCATGCTTTTTTAGTTGTGGAAGAGAGTCCAGCAGTATATGCATAAATATGTATACACACACTATGTACACTATATAGCTGTATTTGATCATAGGTATGTGCATTGCAGCTTCATTAACCTGGGAATTTTTTTTTTGCTTCATGAAGTTTCATCATTTCAGTGAAGCATCATTTGTAATATTTATTCTTGCTGCTGTGTTTCTGATCATGGTACATTAGGGAGTGATTTTCATTGTCCATCTTCTTTGATAACACATGTTACAGGAATACATTCTCTGTACAAACTGTGCTGTGCCACTTACTCTTATGTGCAATAAAACACTGACCCATTTTAAATACATGAGGGGTAGTCTCAGAGGCTAACAAGGGTCTTTAATGCATTTAAACTCTGATCTCACAGCGTGTTATTTCTGAATTCTGTACTTGATGAAGAGGGTCACTAGAGCCAGGATGGTCAGGGAAAATGTGAAGGGAGGGTTTCAAATGCTCTTAGTGCAGAGAATACCATGAAGGCTTTAAAAAGGGAAGATAAATAGCAAGAGGCCAGAGTATGCATGAGAGCAGACAAAAGCCTTGTAACCTGGTATTTTTCACTTGGTCTGAGAACACAGGTTTTAAGAGGTAAGTTTTTAGTGCTAATGGGCTTTGAAAATATAACTACTGGGTGGTGGAAGATGTAATCTAACAAGATCCCATCATCTAGCAATTGCAACAAGGATATAAAAGTGTCCTACCTAATTTCTCCTGAGGGAACCAACTAATGTAACCTTTAGAATGCAAAAGTAGTGGGGCCTAGGATTCCTTTGGAAGACACTGAGGACAGGATAGACATTCAACTTTTGTAGATCGGGGTACATACCTACAAACATCACTATCCAATTTTCAGTATCACAGTGTGTGAGAGATAATATTCTTTCTTTTCACAGTCTTTTTCATCAATCAGTTCCTATTTAAACTGTGTCTGATAGTCTGCGTAGGTGTGGGACAAGGTCTCTTTATTACACATGTGCTGAAACTGTGGTATCTTTTGTTCTGTGAAATAATATAATGATGACAATGACTAAGGGTGGAATTTTTGCCCACAAATGTGGCTGACCACAAAAATCTGTCTTAATCAAGTTCAAAGACTATAATAGTCTCAGCATTGGCATAGAGAATCGGGGATTTTTTTTCTTCTAATCGCTAAGCAAAAATAATTTTCTTCAGTTTTATGGATAAATTTTTCTACTCAGTTATTTTGTACTTCATCTGTATAAATCTTGTTTACTATTTTAAATGCATTACAGGCCCAGTTGCAAAAACTAATTTGTGTATGTTTCTTCACAAAAGCCGTGTAAGATAACATTTCCCTGGAGAAGGTATATAGTAAGTCAATAAAATATGAGTAACTTGATTGCATCAGTCAAATACACACAGTTATTGAGCTGTTCAAATGCACACTCATTTCATGTATTTCTGGTTTTTTTCTTAGAGAAAACAAAAAGAACTCAAATATTATTACTTTTATGCAAATGAGATATATTTATCCTCAGCCTTTTAAATTAATATTCACCATCCTTAAAAGTAAATTAATATTTTACAATTCTATAATTATATTTAAAACACTGAGGGAAGGGAAGCGATAAGTCTGTTTTTCTTTCAGTACTTTTTAATGGAGTCCATAGCTGTTATAATTATGACAGACGTTACACCTTGAATATCATTATTGTTCCAATATCCCTAATTTTACAGAAAACTAGAAATAGCAAGAATGGAATGTGAATTTCTCCATTCATTTCAGTTATGCCTTAAATTAAAGGTTTAAAATTATCTTTAAAAACTAGTATTGCTAATTATGGGAAGGACATGTCTCACAGTTTCTTCCAAATTAAATCTAATTACAGGAGGTCTGGGTAGATAAAATGTAGAATGGTGTTAAAGCATATAGAAGATTTGTATGTCAAGGCCTTAAGGAACATGTTGCAGGATCTGTTGGGGAGATCATAACTGCATCCACTGAGCTTGAAGACAGACCTAGCTTTCTTCATTTTGGGAAATGTTATGTCAGGTAATGTGTAAAAGACTATGAGATCATGAACTTTTACAAAGTATAGCTTTTACATTTGTGAGGTAGCTAAGATCTCCACTGTGACCTGTAAATTCAGGCAGTGATGCGTTGAACCGTACACATAAACAAAACCAAACTATCCTCTGTCTCTTCATCCACAAATTTCCTTGTCCTTTGTAAACCAGTGCCGTAGTCCCAGACTTAATTAAAACAGTGAGTGTGCAGCTGCACACTCAAGCATAAGCCATACACACACTCCTTAACAACAGAAATGCGTGCCTGTCATATTTTTGTAAACCTGTTGCTTTCCCTTAGAAGCAGGCAAGCCAGTGTTTCATCTTAAAGATGATCACAGGCTGGGATGAAACATTGTGTTCTGGGTCCAAGGAGAGAGTGAATAGGTATTTCTAGAAGTATGGAGCACATGGCTGTTTCCAAAGGAGCACAGTATTGTTCTCATCCTTGAGCACACTGTTGCCAATGTCCAAAATCGTGACTGGAATTTTCAGTGTTGTGCAATGTTATACTTACGCTGTGAGTGTGATTGACTGCTACTTGCAATGCTAGGAGGTTTTTTTTAGTGTTTCTTGTATGTGTGCTAAGGGTTGTCTCTAAGCTACACCATTTGTTTAGTTGAGATCCTGCCTTAGTGTAGAAATGAGACATACCATGTCTGTCTTTTTCGTACAGTGGCAGAACTGGGAATTGTGTCAATAATTTCAGAGAGAAGGGAATTAGGACCTGTAGAATGATGTAAGTTTTATAGAATACTAAATAAAGATCCTTAACAAGACAAAATAACTATTCTCTTATTACTTTCACTACTTTTCTGTTTCCTTTGCCTTTGTCCCCAGATTTTATCTTCTTATTTTCATAATCACAAGGAGCCAAATTAATCTTTAGTGTAAGACTGCCAAACCAGCTTTGAATTTCTTTGATTGTTCTAACTGTCTATACTTTGAGCCCAGCAATGAGAACCAGAGACTAGCTAGCTCTTACCAGCTGAGGCATTGGGTGGCTCATTAGTTTGGCAGATGCATCTCCCACTCAGCCTCAAATGTTGGCACATTTTAGAAACCTCTACTTCTATCATGGTAAGTATCAGTTCCTTCATGGGTCACTTACTTTTCTTTTTTGCATTGGGTATGCTACAGGTCATGTGCTTTGCTTCCAATAAAAACCACGTACTTCCTCTGTAAGTAGCTATAGAATCAAATCCTGAGAAATTACAGGAGGGAAGGAACCCAGAAGTAGTTAAAAAACAATGCTCCACTCAGAGTAAAGCAATAAAAGGAGAGTGCACAGCTGGCAAAACTGTGATGAGAAAAGAAGGGACAAATTAAAAAATTAATCTCCAGAGTATAAGAGTACAATTGAGGAATGAAGGTAGTTCCAAAGTGGCTGAAAAAAAAGGGAGAGAAAAGTTATAACAATAAAATGGTAAATCCACATGGACAAACTAGATCACCGTCAAGATCAATGAAAACAAACGATAAGCAGAAAAAGCAAAACACACAAAACATTCCTATCTGTAAGCCAGAACAAGCAATCAGGATAATGGCTTGACATGCTTTTCAAACTTTTGAAAGAAAGAAAACGGCAACAGAAACAGTGAGGGGAACAATTTTAGAAACTGATAGTGGGAATGAAAGGCTTCTATTCAACAGTTTTCGACTAATATTTTAAAGTTTTTGTCTTCTAAGTATAAGCCAAGCAATGTAACTTTTCCTTCAAATCAGAGCAAACATCTTTTTTTCATTTTTATGTCTTTGAATTGTATATATGGCATACAATGGCTTAATTTTAACTAATAATCTGTCTCCATGGATTGTAATTCCTTAGTTCTTTAGTAGACAGGTAAGTTTCAATGTAGTATCTTGACAGAAATGTGTCAACTGCATGCACCACTGCTCTAGCAGAAATGGAATAAAGTCTGAGGAGTCCCAGACTTGTACTGATGACAGAGCTTTGTATTGACAACCTCAGCATGAGTTTGTATTTCTGGAGCAGAGTAATCTGATTTTGGAACCTTGCTGTCCCCAGTATGTTTTTCTATACATGGCAGAAACAAACTGTAGGATTGCAACATGCAGGTCACTCACCTGTCCTCATCCAAGAAGCAGGGAAATCTCTTTATGCTGGAAAGCAGGAAAAACGCTTGGCAAAACATTCAGCTCAGCTGCCTGTGTTTCAGAGTCTTTGATGACGTGTATGCCTAAGTTCCCATTATGGTCACCGGAGCCTCCTCAGCTCACCCTGTGCATTTATTTTCAGAAGATCTGAACAGCTCTCTAGACAAAGTCTAGACCATAAGCTTGGCTGCCTAAGACCTCAGCTGACTGCAGCAGGAGTTCAAACACCTTGTTGATGCATGGACATCCACGCGGAGGAGTCTGGCTTTGCAGGCTGATATCCTGCTCTTCGAGTGACGTGGCCTGGGCAGTCCCATGGCAGCAGGAGGGGTGGACACATGTCAGGCCTGGCAGCTTGGGCTTCCAGCTGCCACCCCAGCCCTGCCACCACAGCCCTGCCACCCCAGCCCTGCCACCACAGCCCTGCCACCACAGCCCTGCCACCGCTGTCCAGCACCGGGAGGCTGCACAGCCCCCACCAGCAGGGTGACGAGCTTGGTGGAGTTCGTTCTTTTGCTGGGATCAAGTGTATGAGGTATCTTAGCTAATGAATGGAGCAGGTACCATTTCACTCAGGACTGCAGCTGTTTTCTCTACTGAGGGAAAACACACTGTGTTCATAAACACTGCACACAGAACATCCCACTGTCATTCACTAGCCATCACTAGAATTTTTTTAAAATTCACTTATTTAAAAAAAATAAGCTACACCTTTGGGGGGTGGGGGAAGGTTAGGTCATTTGTTCTTATAAGGACTAATTATAAAATCCATGACTATATTATTTAACATGTTGTTGACTTTGAGTCTTTTGGCAGTGTTGCCTCCTGTATTTCCTGAATGTGTCCCTATAAACAAATTTTCTGGAAGGGTGAGGGCTGATACAGGGCGTTTGAGACTTAGTTTAAAGGGGAGAATTACTTTTTATGTTTATGATTGTATTTATTTGCTGCTGTATTTAGCAGGAACCTTGTCTTAAAAGAAATTGTCTAGTTTATAAAGCAAAAACAAATATTGCAGGTTAAGTTCCTGTTTTCATATTAAATCCTTACCAAATTAAAAAAAAAAAAAAAAAAGGGAGAGAGAGAGAGAAACATATTATTGAGAAATACTAAGTCCTGGATTTTTCCCTGTCAAGCTGATCCAATGCAGACAGTACTGACTAAAGAGAGGATTTTTTTTGTGCTTGCAATTTAAATAGGATGAGGTTAATATTTTCTTCCCAAATGTAATCTCTTTCTACAGTGATAGGGTATCATGTTTCTAATTTTATTTACAGAGAGGGGTGGGTTGGATCACTAAAACTGAGATTTGGGTTAGGGTGTGGATTTATATCCCTGCTCCTCCCTCTAAAGACTGGAACTGCTTGTTTCTGGACTCATCTTTTCAATTAATTTGCAGTAATTAAAGAGTGCTGTGTGGGATGAGGCTAAAGAGAAACACAATTAAAATGTAATGCTTCTACTTTGGTATCTGCATCCTTATTTATTTTAAACCATCTTCAATGCTCTGATGAGTTTAAGTCTTCCTGTATCACATACTGTGCAAGCAGAAATATGTGAGTGAACTGTTGCCAATGGCTCTGAGCAAGCATGGGGCATGTTTCAGATTACACTGTGTTTTCTTGTTCGGATCTGATCTCCTTGCTAGGAGAGGCTGAGAAAGGCAGCTCTAGGGGATTTACTTCCAGCAGCAGCACATGATCCATCAATCGCGTGATTCTCACCACCGAAGACTAATGGGGAGGGTGAAGAAAAAGTGAATGCTGCCTTGGGGAAGCAACAGCATTTTCTTCTGCTTGTGGGGCCCCTCCACCAGTCGAACGTTTCATGGCTTCTCCAAGGTTAGAAACCTACTGCTGCCCAAACCGGGATGCAGCTACACAGCTAGTGATGAACTTCCAGCCTGAAGTCTTCTGCGGAGTCTGCATTGGCAGTGCCTGCATCAGTCTGCTACTGACCATCCTGCAGCTCCTGCCGAAGAAGGGACAGAGCCCACGGAAGATGCCAAAAGCCTCGTCCTCCTCCACCATCCTTCTCCTTATCTCCATTTGTGACATCCTTGGATGCTTAGGTAAGTGCCAGCTTGATGTCACTCACAATTGCTGTAACATGCTCTTTTTGGTCTGAGGTACCACAGACAAAAGAAGCTGGTGAGTGGAAAGCAGAGATTTCTGAGGGAAGCATGCTGTATGTGTTCACGGGAAGATTTGGACTAAGTAAATCAGGAAATTATGGGTCTTTGGGTAGAAAGTTCTTGTTTAATAGTTATAATGGGGAAGTGAAAGCTCTTGACAAATCTACACCAAAATGTCTGCTTTAAAACAAATTAAAATCTAGAATGGCAACTGGTTCTCAGAGTAAGCCATAAAAGTGGAGGTGAGGCAGCACATTGGAAACTAAATCTAACATTAAACATTTAGCCAATACATAGGACTGCATTTGAAAACTACTATCCTCTATCTCCTTAAATCCTTCTGGAGCAAGTGTGCCTCTTGCTCATGTGCCAGCCGCTTCTCTTGGGCACATAACATTGACAGTAAATGAGTTTGACTTGCAGCTGCACACAGATCATGCTGGACACAGGCTTTTGAAATGTGAGTAAAGCTGCCTTATCAAGGACAACCTGCTGCCCAGACCCTGGCTGATAGACTGGAGGAATAAACCAGCAGAGACTAAAATAGAATGCATGAGTCAAAATGAAACTAGTATGTCTTAAGCTCTCCCATCAGTCATGTCGTCATTTTTCCCATCAGTCTTTTACTGCCAAATTGGGTATAAATTATCATGACACGTGCTATGAAAATACAGGACAAGTTTGTTTCTACAGTAGCATTTTCCGCCCCTTACATTAGGTAATAGAAGTAGTGCTGTTTTGTCTCACTGCTAGGGGCTCTGTGTGTATCTGTGTATCTGTATGTCTATGTTTCAGGTCTTTTCCCTTTTCATTCCCAGCCAGGTTCTCCCACAGTACCTAATAAGTACCAATTCTAAACCAAAGATTATAGGGGGAAATAAAGAAAGAGATATGGAAAATACATATGTGCATGCACCCGGAAAAGATTCTTTCAGTCAGATGAAGCCAACAATAGATGAAGTTAATTTTCTCCCTTCCTCTTTCACTGGCAAACTCAAACTAGTTATCCACTGTTGTTTTTGTATTAGACTCACGTCAGTGGTTGGAAAACAGTTCATTCTTGGTGGGAAACCTGGTCATTTTGTTCTGTTTCCTGTTGGTGCTTTATTTCAAGCAAACCCCAGAAAACCTCACTTACAAGCTCTCAGTTCGTTTTTAAAAAGGACATTGTTGTTACCTAATTCAGAAGCGCTGCTTTGTTCAGTGACAGAAGGAAAAGTGCTGCTTGTAAAATGAGGGCAAAGAAAAGTGAAAAATAACTATTTTTCTGCAATGACAGATTTTATAGAGAAGTGAATACCAGTGTGTGAATATATGCTGGTAAATAGTTATTTAGTGTTTTACGTCAATCTGTTAAATGCTTCCCGGTTTATGTTAGGGAAGCGTGTGACAGCGTCTCTAAGTAAGTGAGATTCTAATCTACGTAACATTTTAAGTCCCAGCAGCTTCCAGCTCTTGGGGCTACTTTCCCTGAATGATTACACTGACATTTAAGTAGCACAGTTGTCCCTGTTGTGCTCCTCTGCAGCCGTTGCTTTCCTGTAGACACACAAAATCTGGGCTGCGATGTGAAATATGTGGCCAGGGAAAAGCATGTGACTCAAATCACACCAGCAGATTCAAAGCATTAATACATTGTTTTTCTTTAGGTATGATCTTCAGGTCAAGTGTATGGCTGGGCTTCCCAGGCTTCATAGCTAACATTTCTGTGTCGAACGGGACTGACGTGTGGCCCTCTGCTTTCTGTGTGGGGAGCGCGGTATGTACAGAGATCATCCCCCCTTTCTTCTGCTCCCGATTAAGAGTCCCTCCGCATGGGGAGTCGGAAAGGAAAACTGTGTCCAAAAGGAAATGTGGCGATGAGTCAGAGCCTGGATATGATGGTTTCAGCCTCTGCCACACCCCTGCAAGTGCGTTCATGCCTCCCTCTGAGAGCCTGGGTCAGGGCGGGCAGGGTGTTGATGGTGCTGTATGGTGCGTGTAAGGATGTAGGGCAGCACGGGTCACACTCATCCCGGGAGTTCTGCTGTGTTCGCTCGTCGCAGGAGTGCCAGGGGAGTGGAGTACACCAAAGTCAGGGATGTGGAGCCATAAGGGTAGAAGCAACCTCAAACGGGCTGTGAACCATTGTTTGGGTTTGTGCTGGCACAGCACCACGAATGCCCCAGTGGCTCTGTCGCACTGGCAGCGCGGGGCTATCTGTCCGTCTTCTCTGTCAGAAGCTGCAGCCTGTGTGGCGGCAGCAGGGACCTCCTGAAACCAGCAACTTGGGTAGCTCGAATTAGCTTTTGTGGATAAGAGTGTGTATTTTATACACAGAGGAACAACAGGATAAATATACTCAAAGCCACAAATCTGCTGGCAGAAGGTCTGTCCCTGCCATGCAGGATTTCAGCTCAGATTGCTGGGCACTCAATGACTGCATCTGGCCAAGTCTAATTAAGTATCTTCTGGATTAAAATGCAAGAATAAGAAAATGTAAATGCAATGCAGAAGTACAGATTGAAACTCAGTTCCAAATTTTACAATCAAAATACTGGGACATATCATTTGAACTTACTGTACAAGAATAAAGGTCACCATTTTTACCAAAACTTTGAGAATGACAAGTAAGACAGTTCATCACTTTACCCACATGCATTAGGAATGTAGGGTCTCCAATGAATTAATGCATGAGCAATAGCAGTATTAGCTTTGCAATTCAAAATTTACAATGTAGAAGGGGATAGGCTGCATGCAAAGAAAATTATTCAGCTCCAGTAGTTTTAAAATAAAACAATATGTGCCAAATTGAACTCACTGTACTTTATATGCCTATATAATGGCAGTTTCAAACATGATAGTTTTCTGCCATGGACATAAATATAAGTTGTATGCATCCATCAATTCTCAGTTCTATCACACATGTTTAAGTTTTGCTTATTAGATACAAATGTTGTTGTTTTTTTCTTTGAGGAACAACCAAAAACCCCAATATCTTGCACCAAGAATGTACTATTCAAAACCCGTTCCTCCTCATGTTTCACTCTCTGGCTCATAACATATAAAAAGTATTTTTAAACATGACAGGGTACTGTATGCAGACTGTTTGTTTTTCATTTGAATTTCAGGTTAGATGGTGAGCAGCATAGTGGTCTACCACAATTTTTATTTTCCCTTACTTAGGCTCCAGGAAAATGCTGTAACTTGAGCCATTTTAAATTTAGATTTAACTATATTGGAATGAAAACTAACCCTTCTTCCACTTATTTCCCCTAACGTATTCTCATGTGAGTTAATAAAATGTTTCCGATTCTATTTTATTTTTCTTTTAGTACTATTGTTTTATTTCTTTTAACCACAAGCCTATACAAACTCAAAGTAGTGAAGCTTTTAGACATTTCCTTTGAATGGTTTGCAAGGGGGTACCTTTTCAGGCACTGCAGCAAGATGTGTCATTTTGCTAAAAAGTAAGATATCATATGAAGCTTTAGGATTTAAGTGCATCTGACTTATATGATTTTTGGAGACAGTTCTGTCTGTGTTGGATTTTCTGGAAAGATGCTGCAGTTTATTTTTGTATATGTTTGTGTGCATGGGTAGTAAATTGTGCATTTTTCAATTGCAGCAAATATGTAAATGTGATGATAAAGTTATGTGCTGAGTGCTATGTGTAAAGTGCATTAGAAGGAAGACTGGGATTTTATTTTCTGCCTCCCCTGCACTAGGAAAATGTCATGGTGTTTGAATTAAATACTGAATAATTAATGCCACAAATTACTAGAGGTAGGGTCTCACCCATGGTGAAAGGAAATATTTCTGAGCTTGATTTGCCTTTTGGAGGAAGGAGTGCTAGATCTCTATTCACTGACGTTTGGCTCAGTAACAAGTATGCTGATTTCCAGATGTAAAATGATGCTAGTACGGAGCCATGATAAAGGATATTCGATAAGAACTGAAAGATGGCTTGGAGGGAAGATAACATGAATATTAAAACAGTCCAAGACTATTACAAACAGCCAGCTCCTATGAGGAAGAAATGTGGAATTTATATACAGTGGCAAAGAAAGGTCACTTATATAAGCTCATGGGAAAAATGCATAGGGTCAGCTCAAGAATGCTGTGGAATTCAGCTTGACTTGAACTTGTTTCCTTTGGATTTTTATTGAAGAAATCAGTCGGGGAGTTCAGTAGGGATACTTTTCCAGAGAGTGAGTGATTTTCTCATTAATGATCTTTTATTCTTGATAACCATCTTGTGCTTGAAGAAAACACCCATCACGCGCAGAACCCACAAATACATAGGCACACTCTGGTTATGACTAAGCTCAGTTATATTTTTGTGCCTCAGCTACCGAGAAACAACTAAAATTTTAACCTAAAATTAAAACATCCTCGCTATGAATTTCTGTGGGCTTCACTTACAACACTCAGGTTAGGAATGGAGAGGTAAACGACAGGTTTTCTAAATCAGAAAATAAGCTGTGAAAGTAAATGCTGTTCAATTTATCTATGACTTGGCCCACAGACTACAACAATGCTGTTCCTGTGATTTTGAGTAAGATTTCATACTTCATAATCTCATCTGGAAAATACACACATTTAAAGAACAAATCACCAAGCCAAAGGTTAGAGTCCCTTCCCTGCCCCAGTGGTACTGGAGAAGCAGCTGTGACATTTGGCACTTCTTTCCCCTCTAGATGTGGATCCAGCTGTTATATAGCGCTGGCTTCTGGTGGTTGTTTTGCTATGCTGTTGATTCTTACTTGGTGGTGAGAAGATCAGCTGGACTGAGGTACCAGAGTTAAAGCTCTGAATTTGTTTTTTCTCTCCAACACTGTGTGTCTCTGTCTGCAGCTGTCTAAGGGTATAAATGAGGCTTGTACAACCCTCTGATGTTCATATGGTTACCAGGTAATGATAGGGATGAGTGGTGTTCTAAGTGCTTAAATTGCCAGGGCAATGCTCAGATACTGATTTATGTCCAACTTGAATTTAAATGTAACTGAATTCATTCAACCTTTGGAAAAACATGGAGCAAAGTGTGGTCTACAAACTTTGAGGCAATGAGATGACTATTTTTGTCCCTACTCTGTATCTGAAATTGATTCTTGCAGCAAAAAAATAATGTTATCCTGAAAATGAAAAATTCAGAAGGGGAAAGTGCTGAATTTCATACAGTTAATTTCGTACAATTAATTCCCTCTTTTTTTTTCTTTTTCTTGGATTTTTTATTTTATCCATTTGTCAGTGAGTGTGGTCATTATTGCCCTTCTGATCACACTTTTAAAGTCCCTCAGAAGAAAAATATGTATTTACTATATATTTTTCTGCAATGCCTGTGACAGAAGAACTTAAACCCTTTGGAAAGTATCATACTTTAATGCCAGACAGAAAATATAGTATGTCTCTAAGCTGTTTGTTAGAAGAGCAAAATAACCTTCAGTTGCTACTGCAAACGTGGAATTACGTGACTCTGTTCCCAGATGGTACAGAGCAGTCAGGTACTAAGGATATGGTTCTTCTGCAGGTGTAACCAAAATGGGGCTTTTTGAGTTACCTTTAGACTGTTGAGGACAAACCTGATTTTGTAAAGTCCCATAGTTCTAGTCAAACAGCTGGGACCTGCCTCCTTCCCCCATCCCTGTTAACCAAAAAAATCATGAGCATTTGGGCTTGATCCTAAGATCAGAGTAAACACCAAAAGACTTTCTACAAACACAGATCTGAATCTCCCTAAGACAGGAGCAGTATCCAGCTCTGAAAGTTAAACATAATTTTCTTCAAATCACAAAAGGATGGTTTATTTGAATGTTCAGCTCCATTCTTAAATTTTGATCTGCTAATTTGCTATCTGCAGGAGAAATGAAAGATGCAGGAGTTCCTTCTTAATAATAAGGGTAGGGAAGAAGTCTTGTCCTCTCCACCTTAATGGGCTGGAGGGGACAGGACTTCTATGTGCAAGCCTGAATGACGGCTTTGGCTCGTTCTTCTTCTGAAGCACCACCCCCATCCACCTGCTTTCCTTAGTTTAATGTATTGCCAGTGTTGTTCCGCACCACTTCCTATCTGTAAAGCTCTTTTTCAGTGAGGGTCCTATTTTTACATTGTAATGTGGGAAGTGTAAGGTTTGATATCTTTAATTGTGCCGGTCGTGTTTGATGCTTGCAGTACGATCGTGCTGTACCACATGATGACGTGGGGCCTCGCAGTGATGCTCTGCGTGGAGGGGATTGCTCTGCTTTACTATCCTTCTCTCTCCAGGTAAGCAGGCTCTGGGAACAGGCTGTGAAATTGTGGCACTCTCTGGTCATTTGAATGTCTTTTGGTCAGCTTTAGAGACAGACATTCAAAAGCTGAGCGTTTTGATCTTTGCCAAGGATGTCCCACTGAGTCAGTGAGTATGCTCAAAATACCTGCCTGGGCTTCAGGGGACCCTGAAGAAATATGCCAGTCAATGCAGGCACTTGGGCATGCTGTGATACAGCTTCTGCTATGAGCCACCCTTCTCCTGCTCCTGGTTTTAGCTTTCCTTTCAATTTGAGAAAAATGCACAGACAGTGGATGTCAAAAATCAGCTCTATGTCCCATATGAACTGGTGGTAAAGGTCTACAAATTAGAAGCTTTGCATCTGTTTGCTTCATTCTATTTGGGGTTTTTTTTGGTTGTTTTTTTTTTTTTTTGAGTTAAAGATGACATAGAATAGCCAGAACTGTCAGCTGTGGGGAAAAAAATGCATAATCTTTTAATGATTTCTTCTCAGCTGTGAAAATGGCTTGGAACATGCAATCCCACATTACATCACAACCTATGCCCCACTCCTGCTAGTGCTTGTGGCCAACCCAATCCTGTTTAGGAGGACAGTATCAGCAGGTATGTTCCTAATGGCCAGCATCAATCGATCTGTGTTATTTAGCAACACAGCAATACTGTAGAAAGTCATGGCTTTGTATTCAGTGATGTGGGACAGCTCCTTGTTAAATCACTAAGAGACAGCAAAGGGTGGGAAGCAGTTGCCTATTGAAATGAAGACACCATTTTCATGGGGAATTTGCCCTAGAGACACACTCTGATGACACATTCAAGCTGTTCTGTTATTAACCTCTACTGCAGATTGGCAAAGGTGTTTCCATGTTACTTGATTTAAAGCATTTGAGGCAATGTACAGCGGATGCTGAACTCTACTGTACTTTTGGTACCAACCTTGAATTTGGAATGTAATTTATTCTAGTTGGTGAGATCTGAGAGTTAATTTAACTTCTTGGCGGCCCTAGAGCAAAAAATGTAATAAAATGTGATCAGATTTTTGTCACTTCTGATTCTGAGATTATGAAACATATGGGAATTGTACAAAACTCAGATGGGATCTTGAAGTTCCAGTTTAATTTATTATCCAGTGCTTGGAAGAAATAAGACTGAAAAAAAGCCATGGATTCAATGCATTCTTTGCATGCAATATGATCAGTGCTAGATGTTTGCAGTACCTGAATTTATCTACACCCTGATTATATAAAAAAGCTGGAGAAAATCTAGTATTCTCAGTTCAGTCTTTATCCCATCCATCCTCTGTCCCTCAGTCATACTCATTTTCAAAGAAGTAGTTGTTCTTTTAAAAAATTGTTCCCATAAGAAGTTGTTCCTTGTATATTTGTTTGTGCATTTGTATATTCCTTGTGATATCCGAACAGCACGTGGCGTAAGTCTTTTTTGCTGACATTACATCTTTGAGTTTTAGAGGTGTAGCTAATGCTGTATCAATGACACAATGAAAAACAATGTGCATAATAGAATAGGTTTTATTTTTAAACATCACATGATAAGTATATAATTGTCACACATTATAGAGAAGGTGCACGCTACCTTTTGTTATAAAATAGAAGCATGTTGACCATACTATTTAATCTTTTCAGTGGGATTGAGAGAAAAAAACCCATCTAGTGGGATATCTTTCATTTTAGGAATGCAGCTGTGTGTAATTATTTTCCTTTAGTATTAGGCTATATGTGAGATTCCTTGAAAATGGTCCTTCCAGCTTCTGAACAGCTGCTGGAGACGAATCCATCCATTCCTTTATTCCCTCTTTCAGGCCTCTATCTTCTGGATTTTTGTGCCTAAGCTAACATGATGTGCATGTATTAATGAACATAATTGCATACTTTTCAGTTGCCTCCTTACTGAAAGGGAGACAGGGGATTTACACAGAGAATGAAAGACGTCTGGGGACAGAGATCCAGATGCGCTTCTTCAAAATTATGCTGGTGTTTGTTATTTGGTAAGAGGTGCATTATTTTGTTTTAAACTGCCTTTTTCCCAGAGGGAGAGAGTCAGGGACAAGAGTAAAGACTGATGGGTTGCTTCATTTGTTTGTCTTTATGCTTGGAAGGGAAGGTATCTAAGGAAGAAGCAGTTCTAAACTAGTTCACAAAGGAGCTGAATCACTCCTGTAACATCACAAGGCTGTGAGGAAATGATAAAATGTTTAACCAACAGAAAAGCAAAAGCAACAAGAAACAATAGCAGAAAATTCCCAATAGGTTGGGCATAGACTGAACCTGTTTGGTACAGCAGGCTCTCAGCTCTGTGGGCTGATATACGGCTTTCTGTAATCAGCATTTCTCAGAGCCTCTTGTCACCAAACACATCACTGAAAACCCACAATAAATATGCTTCTAAGTCTGGCTTCATGGCTCTGACTATGATCATACAATTCAGCCACCCCTGTGCTCTGCAGTTCTCAAGTGTCTGAAAAAACATGGATATTGACTGGAAATAAAGGAAATGCCAGAAAAGAAAGCTCCATATGATTGTGTGTGAAATTTTTGATTATTTAATCTTTTTTTTTTAATATACTATCTTCCTCCATGAAAATAGTACTTTGGCATAGGACAGGAAAGAGGTAGGGAGGAGAGGAGTGGGACAACAAGAAATGGTCCTGGAGCAGTGAAATGAGTGGGCCAAACTTAGCAGTCTCTCCATCTACTTAACTTTTTTATACACAGGTGTATTAATGCATGTTACATTGCTTTAAAAGGCTGAGCAGGGAGAAAGGCTGTCTCTTTTATCTTCTCTTGGCTGCTGTCTACTGGAGTGCTCTGAAAGGAAATGATTGTCTTTTTTGGGGGAATAACAGTCCACTTGGCTTGGAAGTGAAGTTTCCAATGTGAAGGGTGGGGTAGCCAGCAGAGAAGGGAGTGAGAGACAGCGGCAAAGGATCCTGCAGCATGGCTTCCTGGAAACTGCTGAAATAATAAGGAGCAGAGATTCAGCCAAGCTCCCGGGGCTGTGGAAAGAAAGAGCCCAGAGGCACCACAGAAGCGCGTTGCAACCTAAGGAATGGTGGCCAGCTTGATTATCTGGGAACAAGCATGAAAGGAAAGGCCAATTTCCCATGGACATTGTGGGGACATTTGTTTATTTCCATTCTGTCTCAATCTGGGCTTTCCTAATGAAAAATAAAATCACAGCTCTGGTTTAGGATTTTGCTCTAGTAAAACTTAAATAATTCCAAATAAGCTTTGGAATGTAAAAACTTTCTCAAAGGTTACTGGAGGGAAAGACTGAGGCAGTCTCATCTCAGAAGCATAGGGAAGATTCCCTTCCATCCCAGAAGTCAAATATGGAATGCTTTAGTCAAAGACAGCAGGTTGGGGCAACATAGGATAGAGGAGATGCCTACAGATTTGGGAGGGGAGAGCAGGGGGTTTTACATTGTAATAAAAATATAATTGTGCAAAGGACATACATAAAACCTCTTAGAAAGAATGACATGGATGCTGATGGTTTACTTTCTGAAGCTGCAGTACAACTACAAAGAAATGCTTGTCTCCCTGTTTAGATGTCATAGGAGTTTACAGCCATTTGCTATAACCTCTATTTAGTGTAGAACATACTCAGTTCCTTTCACTGAATGAGGCTTGATTATGCTCATCCTTATTTGGAAACAGGTATTGCCTTTATTCAAAATAATTGTTAGCATTTTCAAAGATTTAAAAGTCAATATTTGCATTACTTTGTAGTGTTTTTTAATGGACATTTTGGAAGTCTTTAATCTAACCCTGAAATTTTAACTCCAGCTGGAAACCCTGCAGCCTTTTACAACAACAAGTGCATGTATTTGGGTTCCTTGTCTGTGAGCGCAACTCTTGTAAGGCACGAGCGAAGGAAGTCAGCATGCACGATGTTCCCATTATAGATCACACTTCCTTCTCATCTCGGTTTTATTCTGCAATTTACTGTTCTGCAGCAAGTTAAAAGTATCAGATATTTTTTTTTATGTTGACTTATATTGTCTAGGCCTGGGCGAGTAGGTAGGTGTCTGATCCTTGATCATGATCTCAGAGACTTAGTGGTCCCTTCAGATTGAGATTTAACACGAAATCCAACCATGGTAGGCTCGATCATCTTAGAGGTCTTTTCTAACTTTAATGATTCTATGATTTAAAAAATCTTACTGTCCTTATAGTGATTTTAATTTCTATAGTTTAAAGGTAAAGCATATTTTATGCACATACATATGTAACTGTGCTTTTCTTCTTTGCTCCTCCCATAGCTGGTCATCCAATATCATCAATGAG
Organism: Eulacestoma nigropectus; assembly: GCA_013397775.1. NCBI lineage: Eukaryota > Metazoa > Chordata > Aves > Passeriformes > Eulacestoma > Eulacestoma nigropectus. Next base: position 1,673,632 of record VZTE01002919.1, read on the forward strand.
ACCCTTTTGTTCTATCTCGAATTGCAGCCAGATATCAATGAAATGCCCCTGAAAAACCTCAGAAGTGCTGCACTGATCACCTGGATTATAATGGTGGGTCAGCTGTGACATTGCTTAGTCTTAGAGATCACTGTTTTAAGATTGGTAGAACAGCACCAGGATAGTGTGTGGTTTATGATTTTGAGGGATATAAACACTCTGAAAATCAAAGAAGAAAAGCAGAAAGTAAGAGAAAGGAATGAGCAATCAATGGGAGTGCTTTTCACATGTAAACTTCACCAAAAATGTCCTAGAGGCCAACTTTGTCTCCCATTTACTTGAGTAAGCATTCTCTCTGTGAGAGATCTCTACCCATTTTAAGATCCAGAACAAATAACTACAGTGATTTCTAGCCTAACCTTGCTAAACTCTGCCATAATGCAAGCTGCAAAGTTTTAGCTCACGGTTACTGAAGGTTTCCCAATTAAATGGGCATTTCATGGACATTCTCTGTTTGCAACTAGGGTGGGTTTTTTTTTTTTATTATGAAGAATTATTGCATCTTATGTCATGACATTTGGATCATTACTTGGGAACAAATAGGTGAAAATCTTTCACATAAGGCACCAAAAATAGCTGTGAGATGCTGGTGTCTTACTGTACCTGCTGTTCTCCTATTAGAATATTTGACAAGGGATTTTTCAGAGGTGACAGTGCAGGTTCGTTTTCCAAGAGAATTTATTCTGGAGTTGTTAAATAGGTGTAAGGCCTGAGCATGCTTTGTGTAATTAAGCATTTGAGCAGCTTGGTATTGAAAGATTAAGCGATGCAACTGATGTGATACAACCTCCTTCTCCTCTGACAAGGAGTGAACACATTCATGTGACAGGGACCTTGCTCTTCCTCACCTGGAGAGCAAGAGGTCAAGTCTGGGGGCTGACCTACATTTTAAATTGGCTGTAAAAATAATTTCCTTCTTTTCCTATAAGAAAAACAGAAGCAGCTAAAGCCATTAATTTGTTAAGCATCTCATGGCACTGGGAAGAAATTTTTTGGCAATCACTTGGGATTTTCTTTTTCAGTGCCTCTCCCCATTTTTTCATGCCACTTTGATGGACATTTTCACTGGCTCAAGAATCTAAAGCAATTCCAGACAGATCAATTCCTGCTATTTTTAAAAGCTTGACTATCTATGCTAGTGTCTCCTCTCATATATTTGACTTGGCTTGTAATGAAAAATATATGTGCTTTTGTGAATAAAAAAGTCTAGAGCTGGTGGGGAAAGTTAAAAACACACCAAGGGGTTGACTGGCTAAACTTCATGCTAGAAAATCATTTGGTGCTTACTGTTATGGCCTCAGCATTTTGGAAAACAGGTCATGGTATTTTCCTCTTATTTGTTTGTATCTGCGATGGCCACAACATACATTTTTTTATTTGCATGCAGATAAAGTATTTTAAAGTCAGCAATCACTCAGTGAAAGGGAAGTTTTTAGTATATGCAAAGCATTTTGCAGGAGTTGAGGATGAAGCCTTCCTTGCTGGTGTAACCCCTGTTGCACTTCTCTTTTCTAGGGGGTTCTTAATCCCATGCAGGGCTTTCTCTTCACATTAGCTTTCTATGGCTGGACAGGATGGAGAGTGGACCTGAAATGGCGAAAAAGAGAAATACCTTGGGAATCTATGTCCTCATCAACTGTAGGGGAAAATGCCTATCCCTCACCAGTGAACTACCAAAGCAACATCCACGATTCCAAGAAGATCTCGACAACTGACAGCCAGCAGACCGACGAGGCCATAAGCATATTGTCTGAAGCTAACACCAGCAGTGATGAGAGATTAACCAGAAGCTCTCCCATCTACCAGGGCTGGTAGTTTTCATGTGCAGAGCTGGATCTAACTTTTCCTGGATCTAACTTTTCACATTGTCAATACCCACAAAACCACGTCAATGTGTGAATCATTGCGTACTCTGGAATAAGATTTGTGCTCAATGGCTTGATGTTACTTCCTGTAACTTGTGAGACTGTGTGAGAAAGTGTGTCAGACAGAGAGATATGGTTTATGTCTTCATTTGCCTTCTAGGAGACACGTGAACAGGTATAAAGGCTTGAACATTTTTCAGCAGGAGTGTATCTCTGCAAAGCTATTTGTTACTTATGATTAATTTTCATTCATTTTGTTTAAATCTCTCTTGCTTAACCTCCTTATGGTAGAAGAGTCTTTTGTTTAAATAAATGGACTATTAATATGTTGGGTTTTTAAATGTGCTGCCTTGCTTGTCTTGCTCAGCATAAAATTCCTCACCCAGAATTACAGATCTAGGATTTCTGAGGCACCGTTTCCAGCCTTGACAGTCTGGTAAACCATGAGTGACAGCAAACTCTGACTTAAGCACAAATATTTCCTGTTTGTGTAGACTTTCACTGACATAGCCTTCTTTTAGTTTGTTTATGTGAATTTTTGTTGTGGTTTTATCTAGGGAGCTGAAAGGCTTTATTTAAAAAAAATTGAGCCCAGCACAGGCTCCACAAACACTTCAGAACAATGATTCCAGTTCACGCCAGGTTCAAGAGAAAATAAACCTTCAAACTGTTTTTCAGTATGGATTAAGTTTGACCCTTATGTGCACTTCCCTAACAGGACTGTGACTGCTGGGGCAGGTGCATTAAGAGATAACATTTGCATAAAACACTTTGATGCTCTGAGTGCTCATCATAACACAGAACAAGTAGAATCAATACTCCATTCTCTGAGGAGTACTCTATTTTATACCTTCATGTGCTGCGTGAAGAGACATTAAATCCATTTTCCTTATCTTCTCAGATATATCCCTCTTTTTGTGCAGTGCCTTAGGTACCTACATCCAAACAATTCCCCGGACTGGTTGAAAGTTAAGAAAAAATGATGACCATGTCTATGCTAAGATTTTGACTTCATATCAAAAGTAGAAGTGATATGATTTGTCTGGTTGTGCTGGGAGTTGTTTACAGCACAGTTTGACCAATGACATGGTGGAAGCCCCTTGAGCCCAAGTAATCACCCTCCCTTTCTTCAGCATGTGACCAGGGCTGGGCTTTAAATCCTGCTCACATCCGCTTTGGCTGAACTTCCTTGGCTGTTCCTACCTTTTTTTCCAACACAGTTCAGTTTCAACTTTTGAGAAAAAGAAAAAAAATTAAATAATAATAATAATAATTATTATTATATATCAGTATAATAATAATATATTATTGTATATAATATAAATTATATTATTATTATTGATAATAATAATAAAAAAGACAGCTGAAAAGTTAATGCAATAATAACATGAAGCTTGAGCTCCTGGGTTACTCAGGGAAGTCCTGGGATGGTTAGACATTCTGGATCAGCAGAAAAAATACTGGAAAATATTGATTGGTTAATTTAAATAAATTGGCTTCTCAAGCTAATTGTTTGATACAAAGGTATTAAACAATGAATGGACAACTATTTAAGAAGAACATTACAGAGCTGTGGTTGGTTTGTAGCAAGTCTTTTACACTGTGCCCTGTGGAAACCTTTGTGGCTTCATGGCTTTTCATTGCTGCTCTTGGTGTCAGAACTACTGGCAGATCACCAGACCCTTTCTTTTCATCACAGTCATTTGTTACCTGCCAAAGTATGAAGAGTCAGCACACGGACTTATGAGCAGATTATACTGAGCCTTTTGAAACAGAGACCATTTTTCAGTGCAATAGTAGTCATAACTGGGTTCAAAAGGGCAGGAAAAAGGTGGAGGTGGAATTGTTAGTAAACCTTTTCAGATGCTGTGGTGTGGGCCCAGCTGCAAAACCTTAAACCAAAATAAACAGTCTCTGGCTTCACAGGAATAGTTATGTGGCACGAAAGCACTCAGGAGGCGACAGGCTGTAGCAAGAGGCCCTGTGAGATGGCGGAATGACTAATCCCTCCCTCCCTTCGCTGCTCCAGGGCATGTGTGTGGGACAGGGACAGATGGGGTGGCCCAGTCCTGTCCCCCAAAGCTGTGAGCAGCCCTGAGCAGTGCCAGGTGGCTGCTGGCACTGGAGCACTCCCATTCTGGGACAGCCATTCTGGGAGTGCAAAGGCCAGGCTTTGCTCCTCTCCTTTTCTTGTTCTTTCAAGGTTGTTGTTGCGGTGAGTATGGTGTGTCTGTGTATTAGTAATCTAGTGGGATGTCATCAGGTAAAATTCGGACTCATCTGAGAGCCTAAGAAACCTGACCTAATTTTGATGCATCTAGGAATTGATATGGGGCATTGCAGAGCAAACTGACAGTGGTTTTTGACTTATAAAAGAAGTATGTGAGGAGAGTTTCCTTACCTGCTGTTCCCAGCCTTCCCAGCCTCCAGTGGATGTATAGGAGGCATTCCTTCACAGCTTAAAATTGGATGATAATTGATTCTACTCATGTGTAACCATGACCACATGTGATTTCACCTTACACAAACCTAGTTCTTCCCTCACTATTCAACAAATCAGGCAAAGCATTGCCTTCTTCAAGGATGGCAGCAGATGCCCCTCCCTTCCCACCAGGACCACGCATTTGAGGTCCATCTCCTGACTGTCCCCCTCCCTGTGCTTGCTGCATGCACATGAGGGGGCAGCCACAGGCCACCACAGCCAGCTTCATTTTGAGGGAAAATGGTGTCCTCCAAGGGTCAGCAAGGGCAAACTACAGACGCCACATCCTGGACAGCACAGCTGTGACACCAGCCTGACCACTGCCTTCTTGAATGTGCCACCCACTGCTGAGAGACCTTTGTGCTTATCAGCACACAGAAAACATCCTTGCTTTCATTCTGAGGATGATTTGTATCTTCTTAGTTGTCATGAGGGCTGCCCTGGTGAATTTGAGAAGTGCTCGTTTCTGTCCTGCATATTTGTTTTCTAATTTCTAAGATGTGTTTCAAACAAGGCTTGATTTAACAAGGGAGAGCTCTTGTCAATGCTGAAGTCCATAGGTGCAGTCAGAGTCTGTGCTCTCCATCTTACACTGCCTGCAGGAGGGGCTCACTTCCACAGTCACACAGCTCTTCCTTCTTGAGCAGGAGGGCAGCTGATTCTCCAGAACAGCAAGGTGTGACTCAGAGGAGAAGTAAACAGAAATAAAACTGGATCAGATACTGTCTAATAAAAGATATGTAGTGTTATTTCAAGAGTACAGCAGCTGTCAACTGTAGCTTCTTGTATTTTGGGTGTATTAGAGCACAACAAAGCCTTCCTGAATTTATCAAAGGGAAAAAATGTAAATTAAAATAAAAAGGTATTTGAATCCATGCACTGAAATATAGTTAGTGTAGTGGAATCGCATAAAGAGGATATCTATACATACTGGGCAGTATTGCCTCTATTAAACACTTTCCTGGCCTCCCAGCCAGCTTATCAAATCCAGCCACACACATGCTCTCTGTATTCACCAAAACTTATTTTTAAGTACTCAAAGATAAAATGAAAACTTCTGGGAAAAGTGCCTTCTCATATCCTGCAATACTTTCTTAAACACTCCCGGTTGTTTTCTGTTGGTGGAAGAGGACATATGGAACTGCATTTGACCTGCCAGCCTCATACATTTAATTACTATTTTATTTGGCCAGATGTTCAGGCTAATTGCAAAGCTGAAATATGAGCACTAATAAAATAATAAACAACGTGAATAGGCAGATTTCTTGCATACCACAGCTCTGCATTTATGAGGTGCACCATATGTCTGAATAACAAAATCCTAACTACATCTCTCATTAAGCCCTTCTGGTAGACCAAATACAGGGAGCTAGAAAGTGAAATGTTAAATGTGATCCCCCCATCCCCTGGATAACCATACTTGGCTTATACTTCAGTGTTTGCCTCTGTGTATCCATGATAAAAAGTTAGTCTATCTCCAAAGATTTTTAAAATTTTAATGGAATCTCAAGTTTACAGTAATACCAGAGGAAGATCACTAAACCACATACTAGTTGACATAAGACAGGCCAGATGATGTCTGGGTCATTAATTCTTTAAGGAACAGACGTACATGTGTGGATATTGAAACTGGTAGCTGAAGAAGATGCAATCTTACTGAAAGAAAAGTAGGGAGCACAGTCAAGTTCGGGGATGCAGGCATGAATCTGTTTTCCTGGTTAATAGTCCCTAGGATATGCTGTGAGCTGTATCGAGAGTTGGTTCTCTCACTGCACCTTCCTAAGCAAACCCTTAATCATTCAGGGCACTGAAGTCATATGGGGTTTTGCAGGTAAAGTTTTCAAAAGGCTGAGAAAATTTGAGCTGCAGCTATAGGGAAACCATCCAGTGATGAAAGTGATTGGAAGACTTTCTGCTGCTCCTGCATCTCTTGGTTGCTGGGTTTCATCATTTTGGGGCAGCAAGAAGCTTTTGAAGCTTTCAGGCTTCTCCACAGGGGACATTTGTGTCCTTGCAAAGCCAGTGCCTGGAGCTGAGAAAGCTGGCAAGGTGGTGGCTCACTATTGCCTGGGGCTCTGTCCCGTGTCTCGTGACAGTACCGAGGGCACCGTGGGTCTCTTTGTGCCCTGGTATCGCATTCGGATGAAATTCAGGCAGCCTCTGCCCTCACTTCTGTGGATAGGAAATTGGGTCTTAAGGGGTGGAGAAGAGCCATGAGGGATTGAGACCTGTTCCTCCCTCTGAAGAGTGGGAGAACAAAAAGTCTGTTAATAAAGACAACCTTTGTTGATAAAGCCTTGTCCTATCCTAGTTTATCACCAACTTTTCCATATCTGAGAGACACTTAGAGGGTAAAAGGAGGCCTTGGATCCTTGCCCTCCAGATGGCTCCACAGAGGTACCCACTCACTTGTGCACCTGTGAGTCTCCTGGAAAGTCTTGAAAATGTGTAGAAACAAACACACCATGAGTGTTACCATGCTTGTCGAAGAAGGCACTTTTTGAAGACATGGGCTTGAAACAACGCAGTGGGGTTTGTTTTGTGCAGTGTGAGGAACCAGCTGTGCTGGATGGGGTGTCCTTGCAGCATCCTCCCCCCTCAGAGGGCACCAAGGCTCAGGACAACATGGAAATGCTGGCAGCCATTCACTGCAGCTGTAGCCACGATAGCATCTGCTCCTGGTTTGCCTGCTACAGCAGATCTTGAGTGAATTTCCTGGAGGAAAAGAGGGAAAAAAAAAAAGCAACAATGCAAGTCTCTCCTTATGCAAAAGCACTCAACTGAGCACCACATTTTGTGTGGCAGTGAAATGTCCTTCCACCCTGCCCCTGGTCATGCGGCACCATGTGACAGGGAGCACAGCATTCTTCTCACCAGCACTTTCCTCGAGGCACCAGACTTGACTTGCCAAGGATCAGAAGCATTCCCCCAGCCGAACTAAGTACTCTGGGTAACAACCCAGCTCTGCTAATGCCCCATGTTAGGCAGTCAGCCATCTCCTAGGAATGCCATTACACCCATGACAATACAGGGGAGGCTAGATAAGGCAGCTTTTTCCTTAGTTCCCAGGGGTTTTATAGTCTGAAAGCTGGTATACCCAGATTCCTTCAATTTAATATCTGAATTTAAAATGTAAAAAATCAGGTCTACCTTAGCAAAATAACATTCTGCCAAAGACAGAAGACTTTCAAGTAAGTATCTTCAAGTGTAATAGAGGCCTTTTCCCCTTGCTTGCTGGGCTCTGTTGCTAGTGAGTTCCATGACTTCACTGGAAATGAGGCCAATGTTGAATAACTGGAAACCTGTGAAAGGCATGAATGGGTGAGCTGAAGACACAGAGGCAGCCACAAGGCTCCACAAAGGAGAATTGTTCCTCTCTTCCAGATGCCTTTATCCTCCCACAGGGAATGGGGTAGTGGGAGCTGCTGATTGTGCCTGAACTGCTGCTGCTGCTGCTGCTTCCCCTCCACTGTGCTCACAGATTCCATTCTTCACTGGGCCAAAAGAAGGGAGAAATGCAAGCAAAACTGGCCTCGGTGGTAGGATACCCCTTGCTCCAGTTTGGCAGTATTTTTACAGGGGAAGCCCAGGGAGCTGTAGGCCTGTGCTCAGGGCTCCCACTGGGGCTGTGAAAGATGGTCTGGGTGCTGCCTGCCCCTGGCATCAGATCCTGTCAGCAGAGCTGTCTGAGCACCAGCCCTTTGGCTTCAGGTCTGCAAAACCTTAAAAAAATGTGTTTGTTTGGTTTTTTTGCATGGCAACATCTTCAAATATTAGTTTTATTGGTACATTACTGGGAGACAAAAATGGTATGTACAGTTTTCATTTATTTTATGAAGGTATCATACTGTAGATAGTCACTTAATGGATCCCCTTTATTCCAGATGAGATTCTGATCATACCTATGAAACTGTGGGGTGGCCTCTTGCCTTGCTTCGAGATTCTGATCATACCTATGAAACTGTGGGGTGGCCTCTTGCCTTGCTTCTGCAGACACTCGTGAAAGGAACTGATAAATATTCAAGTACAATTACACAAAAACTCAGATGTCAGTACAGACATACATCACAACACACACATATAAGTACTCCCTAGGTTTTAGATTCATAAAACATAGTTTCTGCTGATGGATAAACAATAGATTAATTGGTTTTGTTTTAGAACTCTTTTTGTTTTTCTCTTCCAAGTGTCATTGCCTTTTATTAAAAAAAAAATAACAAGCACCCCAGAAGATACTACCTGAAGTGATGAACAAATATTCTGTTTAAGAAAACTTAAATTTTCATAAAAATAAAATTTTAACATTCAGTTCACTGCTCACAAATATCCTTCAAAAACACCATCAAAAATTCCAGCAACATTTTCTCATAAAATTGCCATTGCTTTGCTGTCTCAATTTTTTTTTTCCAGGGCTATTTTCCAGTGACAGTTGGGTTGTTTGGTTGATTTCGTTTTATTTCAACTAACTAAAGCAATGATTTACTACATGGGCCTCCAAGAGGCCACTGTAGAATATTTGTTTGAGAGAAGCAAGTCCAACATGACCCCTTCCATCTTAGAAAAAAATCCAGATACACAGGACTTGCAGGGCAACAGTATCTTCCCCAGCCCAAAGCATAGAGGGTATAGCAAGGAGAAAGAAAATATTAATGAATTAGGCCAAAATAGTAGAGGAGAACGCAAGATGGTTTTCATTCTCTCAAATTAATTTCATTTTGGGAGCTGATCAGCTATCATTCCACCAAAGGAGGAATGAGCACCAAGCCTTTTGTGGTTCAGATGTGGGAAGGAGTGGTCAAGTGGCAATATGTAATAAAATTGAACTTCTTCTTTTCTGCTAGAGGTGCTGCTGTTCGGTTCCTACTGGAATAGATTTGGCTCAAGAAATAGATCAGGCTGTTGGTGGTTGTTTTTAAAGCAAAAGTTTTGTAAGGTTTGGTGATAAAAGAGGTGGGACAAGTTTTCAGCTTAGAGCTGTGCACAGATTAGTTCCTCTCTCCCCACCTGCTTGCTTCTCTGCCACTGCAGAAACCAAAATCCAGCAGAAATGTGCTGGTTTGTAGAGACAGGAATGTTGGGTTTTTTATTGGTAAGGGGTCTTCAGTGATGTATGCAGTTAATTTATCAGCTCCCCCAGTCTCAAGGGTGCTGGTGGAACTTGTACAGTGATGAGAAGTGCTATTTTTTCCCATACCAACACCTTCAGTTTCCAAATTTGCATCTGGAGAAATACACTTGAATTTATTAATCTTTTGCAGACTCTGGTACAGAGTCCAGAGCACTTCTTAAAAATTATTTTGTACCAACATATTTTTTAAAACTCTATATAGTAGATCTAGGATTTTCTCTGAAAAACTTATGTTGCTTGTATGTGAAAAGATTTTTATAGCTCTTACCAGTCTTCATTAATATCTCTGTACTGAAGCAGACCTAAGTCAGACTGCCACTCTAAATGTTGGTGGATTAGAAAGATTACACTTTTCTTAATCTCTTTGATACGTATTCTTTGATCAAGTCATGAGACTTGGACCTTTAATGGGGATATTTAAAAAAAAAAGGATGTCTGTGTGGGCTGACTGAAGAACAGGCTCTGTGCCTTTGTTGTCCTCGTGGAGGAAGGTGAGTGGGTGAATGATTAGACACGGTCACTTCATTGCGCACAAATTTCTCATGATTCTTCCCAAACCAGCCTCTGGGTAAGAAGCTGACAAGCAGCCACTGTCCAGGGCTTCAAGGAAGGAAACACCACACTGAGGGCTTTTCCCATCAGATCTCATAGTCTTGGGAGTCTAGGTTGCCTGCCATGTGAAAAGGGGAGATTTCCTCAAACCCCTAATGTTTGGTTACTCTGCCAACACAAAGAACTCACATTAACAGGTTACAGAATAACACTCTTTATTAATGAAATTGTGACAGGTCAAGGTTCAAGGATTGCTGGTGATAGTATCTGACTGAAAAAACATATTCAAAGTAACATATAATTCAAAGCAACACAGTGACAAGCTCCAATCCTAACAAAACACAACTTGAGAACATCATTCAGTGCACATGAAATATGGACTTGCCCAACAGGCGTTCCTGTGGGGGAGAAGACAGGTTCACCCTGTCAACTGACCCCAGATGTTATTCTGGAGACTTCCCTGACTTCTTCCCATTCTTAACTTACTTTTATACTATTTCTTTATATTTAGGCGGAGCTTGAGAGACTTCAGCCACACTCCTCACTCACTGAGGGGCAGGCATACCTTGGGGGTGGGTATCTCAGTATAGTACCTGAGATAACCCTGGGATGGGGACATGTACCAGTCCAAGGAGAGGGATTTCGCCATGGTTACTAATTCAAGGGCTTCTTCCTTTATCTCCGTTGTTTTTCAGGTGCTAGGCAGCTTTTCAGCTAGGAAGTACCATCGAATTCCCTCTTCTGCAAAGGTTTGGACAGAGCCTGGCTGTGGTCTCCACTCTGCTCCATCCTCCATTGAGTCCCCCTTAGATTGTGTTGTGTGTGGGAGGTCGGATACGCTCACCACGCTCCATCCAGGGAGTAGCAACTGTATTTTTCCCTATAACTTCTGCAGTGTTACCTTTTTACCCTCAGTCACCTTCCCACAGTGCCCCCACTGACAGTACTCTGCAAGCACTCAACAACTTTTTCAGTCCAGCTGGCAGGACACCATGGCTGTATGGATTGCAGGAAGTCTCAAAAGCCCTACTAAGGGTCTGACATTTCTCTCTTTCCCTCCAAGAAAATATTCAGAAATTTTCAGGAACTCTAACACAACGTGTAGGGATGCGATGCTTACTTGACAACATGGATTTTCAAAAGCCTGGGGAGGTAATTCTCAGTTTTGGAACTGCAGAATGGCAGTGCTTTGCAACCAAATCCATTTTCGTCTGTTGTGCATTTGGCTGCAATGAATTACTCTAGCGAAGGACGAAGATGTCAACTTTGTCCCACTATTTAATAGGAAGAATTATGAAAGTGATGAACAGAACCTTTTTTTGATCTCCTGTATAGAAATAATGACTAATGAATTACATGGTGAGGCCAAGGCTTCTTCTTTGAAGGTAAAAGATGTTAGACCTTGCAGCCATAAAAGAGGATATAGTTGCTTTCCTGCAGCTATTAGGTTTTGTATTCTTTTGGTTTTGTGAATATATTCAAAAGGAAATGGAAAAAAACTATCTCTAAGGAAACAAAGATCTTCCTTCCTATAGGGAAAGGAGTCAGCAATGATGATAAATTCCTTGGCAAGTGAGTAATTTCTTCACTTAAAAGACTTCAAAGCTTTAAAAATTACTTTTTGTACCACAGAGCTTCGATATGAAATTGCATGTCTTCTTAATGGTCAGTGCTGATCTCACCCTTGGCCGGAAATGATACACAAAATGATGGCAGAGAAAGGAGTAGTTTTGAGTGAGATGCTGCAGTATTACATCTTCCCAGAATAGCTCTAAAAGTACCCTTAATTGTATTGCACACTGACAGAAGTGAGAAGCAAGTGTTTAGGACTGCTCAATGCTTCCAGTGTCACGTAATCTTCAGGCTAAGTAAATATACATAGGAAAAATGCAGGAAAACTAAACTACAATTTTAGTTTGACAGTCATACGTTGTCTGAAAACATGTCTGAAAATAACAGGATTAAAAATAGGACCATCACATAGCATTTAAGAAGCAGGTAAAGTGAGAGCTTTTATACAGCACTACTCATGAAGCTCCAGCCCGACTGTGGCTGTCTCCTTAGCTCTCACATTCTTTATTTTGAGAAGCTGTTATGAAGACATTAATGCTGTGCAAATGTCAGAGCATGAACCGACACGAGTCATGAAAGTGCACTGCATTCTCTTTGTTGAATATATGATGTGGTGAGGTGCTCATCATCAGCCCACCAGTTTTTCTTGCCTCTCTGTCTTTCCAAATGTTACATATTAACCTTAACTTAATGCTCTAGGTCCTTAAACACCTCAGAACTAGATGAAGTGACACACAGGACTGTGTTTGTTCTGGGCACTAATTCCTTTTGAAGGCTTTGGACAAGCAGCCTTAGTTCAGGTCAATGGTTCAGCCTCTTACATGGTCACAAAGCAAAAACCCCATTTCATGTTGAATCCCCCCAAGTACTGTGGAAACCACTGTGTGGAATAAAACCCAAACGAAATCTACACAACATTCAGCCTGTTAAAGCTAAGCAATCCCCTCCCCTTGTGTCCTTTGAGGTCAGTGTCTTGAGACTTAAGCAGAGAGAGGAGCCCATGGGAGCTCCCAACAGAGAGGACAACTGGGACAACTTCACGAGTGGAATAGTCTGAAGTTCTTCAAAAGCTTCCAACTGCTCAAGCAAGGCTGAATTTTAGCCTGGCCAGCTTAAAGTAAAATTAACTATTTACCTTGATCAGAACTAGAGTCCAATTTATTTTACACAGAGAAACTTCCTTTTCAGGAAACTTTTTTGAAGGAGACTTTTTAAAAAGTACTTCAGCCCAATCTTATGCAAATTGGTTCCTTACCAGCTATATAAATTTGCAATAAATACAGCATGGGCGTAAATAAAATCAAACAGTAAACATGTGATGTGAGCAGCCATAAAGGTGACCTGGTTAAAAGGGAAAAAGTACTCAACAGGAGAATGCCAAAATTCTGAGAGAGAAATTGCCAGCCAGCCTAGGAGCTGTGAACCTGGGGACCAGAAGCATTCTTGAGATGCACAACCAGCATCTCTGAAGTGCAGCTGGGTACCAGAGACATCCTGAGATACCCTCAGAAAGTGCAAGCCCAAGGAACATCAGCTGAAAAGCTGAAAAAGTCTGGAAAATGGGGATAACATCCTGAGAAAGAATGTATTGATAACTTCCACTGGCTGTTTCAACTGCAAGAGCAAGACAAGTCCCAAAATAGGACAGAAATCATAATCTGTTGGATGTCCCAGGTGAAAAATGGAAATTAACTGCATCCCTTGGCTGCTCGAAGTGGTGGTGTACTGTACCCTCTCATGTCGCTACAATAGAGAAATGACTTTCTATCCAAATCAGCTTCTCTCTCCCTTCCTGCACTGCACATCCCTACCCCTTCTCTGCACAGGTCTGCAAGACCTTGGACCATTGTTGGGGAAGCCTTGCTGACTCCAAACTATGACATGGATTGTATCTGAAAGGAGATCCTGCCTGTTGTTCTACTGCTTCCTCAGTGAGCCCAAGTCTGGAGCTGGCCTGTCTTACCCTCCTATCTCTGGGTTGGCTGGGCCCCTTCTGAGATCTAAAAAGCTTGGTGTCTAATCTATATATGTAATTAACCTCTCCTAAATGTGTCTGCTGTTATATTACTGCCAAGTTTGCTTCAGTAGTAACAACTTAGTTGTAACCTGTAATTTTTATATATCTATATGCACACACATATACTTATCCATTAATCGCTACTACTATTGAGTGCTGGTGAAACTGATCATTGCTATAAATTTATTGCTGCTGTATCATCAATTGTTGCTATACCAATGCTGCACATACTATTTTGTAATAGCTATATATATATATATATATTTGCTTTCTTCATTATAGGTGTATTTGCTAATGGTGAGTTGTGTGGTGTTTGTGGTAATCTGTAATAAAGTAAAAAAAATAAGAGGCTAAAGCCTCCATGCCCTGTGTATTACGAAATCCTACAAACCCATGGTCAGTCCTACAAACTATGGGTCAACACCCACAGGCCAGTGCCACCACATCACAATTTTAGTCACTCAACCCCAACTCATGCGCAGGATGCAAAACAGCCAGGAAAGAATAAGGAACAACACGCACAGAATTCTCTAATATCAAAATATAGCAATTTATTCAAGACACTGAATATGATCTGTTGATTCTCTCCTTAAAACAAATGAGCTACAATACACAAAGTGAATTTGAAGAAAGTGTGGGTGGGGGAAAAACAAAATAAGGGTTGATGTTGTTTCAACAGAACCTGGGAAATGCTTAAATGAGAACCAAGTCTGGCTGCAAGTCTGACACAGACAATAAAAACTGCAGAAGCCAGAATTCAGAATTTCAGTGAGTGGCTGAAAGAACATTTCTGCAATTGACAAAGAATCACATCTTTTAAAAAGGCAGTAAGAGGAAAAAAAAAGGAGGAAAAACTAAAAAGGGAAAAAAGAAAAAGAAACCCAAAAACAAAGCAGACCCTTACATTTGACAAAGTGCACTTCACTTGGCTCTAAAATTAGCTATTTTTTTCTTTTTTTTTTTTTAAACAAATTAAAAGGAAATTTCTAAGATGTAGCATGGGGTTAATGTGTGTATAACCCTGTAAGTCAGGCCTTTATTGCCCCATAAGGGACCCAGTGTTTTCTACATAAAAGATTCAGTATCCTTCTAACCCACAGAGTATAGTGGTTTTTCAGAAATTGTTTTTTTTTCACTTCCAGGCCAGTTCCAGACAGCCAGCAATAATAAAAATCCAGTAAGTCTCTGGATGGTTTCACAACCCTGTTTGGTCACTTAGGTTTTTCCATTTCTCTTCTGTTACAAAGAACTATAAACAAAATTCTAAGAAGGAATCTTAGGAACTCCCCATGGCTGTTGCTTCGTGCAGCTCTGCTGCAGGGGAGTCACGGAGAGGCTCTGCCAGCTCGGGAATGCGCCGCTGCTGGAGGGGAGGGAGAGCTCCCAGGAGCACTGTGCTGCAGGTCTAGGCTGAGACATCCACCTTGAACTACAGCCTGGAAAAGCCTCTCTTCTCCACTGTCCCTGTCCTGAAGAAACCACGTCCTTAGGCTAAGATTAACCTTTGCAACCATACCTTCTGTCTTCCTTAATAGATCTCAGTTTGGCTGAAAACTATCTACTACAGCATCTTACAGGATCTTCCAGTCTTTAGGATCTTGTGGAAGGGAAGAAAAGTGAATTTTCTTAGCTCCTCACATACACTGCTTTTAACTCTGATGGTCCATATAGAAAACTTTCTGGAGCAGTGGCCTCTCTCACACGTGAGTTTTGCAAACCAACTGATATTCAAATTTTGTTTCTCATGGCTTCTTACCTCCATGTAGGAAAGCAGAGGGAAAGTGGTGTTCCGACAAATTAAAAAAATGGAAAAAAAGAAAAAGGAACAGGCATCACGGACACTGCCCTGTTATCTACAGCAGCTATCCTGGGAACAACTATGAAACACAGGCTGTGGAGCCAGCCAGTCATGCAGCACTGAGCAAATTAATCTCTTCAAATCCTGAGGCCTGGCCTATTCAGGTGTCACTCAAGGGACAGAGGCAAGGCCAGAGCTCCATCAGTGCTGCCCTCCCACAGACCGGCAACTTCTGCTTGTTATTCTCAGAAATGCCACCAAATAGCAGCGTAGGAATTTAACCGTTTACATGCAATGACTACAATCAAATTATTGTCCGAACCATGCTTTATATAACCACATTACACCTTTGTATTCAAGTTCAAGTTCAAGACTCTCTTTGAGCAAGTCCTCTCTTCTTTTAAAAAGTAGTGACTTTAAATTGGCAGGTAGATGTGGTTATTTACAAAAGAGTGCAAAACTGCCACATGGTGATCTACAGCCATGCTCTTGGCACAGAAAACTAAAACCAACACATAAAAGCATCTAACACCAAAAATAATCCTCGATACTGCCTGGCATCCAATTATTTGAGATAAATTACAAACAAGCCTAACTGTCACTAATAATCAAAATCCCACATAACTCTTTTCACCTCAGGGCTGAGTAACACTTTCAGCAGTTACTTCTTTCCATTTTTTTCTCCTTTCCAAAGGTGTATCTTTAAGAAATGCAGCTGAAGCTGGCAGTGGCTAGTTCCACTGGAAGGACTAAGATCTCCTACAGATGCAAGCATAAAGAGAAGAAAACTCCAGAGAAAAGATGGTGTTCAGATTCCACGACAATGCCCTGGGGCTCAGCAGGTCTCACACCACCAGTTCAACCTGAGGGCTCTGGATTTGCTCAGATCAAATCACACCTTCAGCAGCTGTGGTCAAACCAAGGAGAAGATGCCGTGTTACGGTGTCTTTGGGCAGGAAGGTTCTACATCTGTTAAGAGGTCTGTTTTCTCTCTCCTACAGATCCTAGACTAGGCCGTGGGCTAGAGAGGACACCTGTGTGACCCAGCCAGTTCTGAGGATCTGTCTAAGTAATGTCTGACACCACCCTAAGGCTGCCTTATAGTTGACAGCACTTCCAGTAAACTCTGCCTATGTGTCCTTCTTTGCATTCATCATTTCCTCAATTAGAGTAATGCAGTCTTCAGCTGGCATCTGTGCAGGTGTCAGGGTTGCAGTAAGGAAATCTTATCCAAAGTGGATAGGTGGTGCTTGGCAACTCTCCATTGCCATTCTGATCATTTCACCCCTCGCAACTTTATGGTGGTTTACATGTTGAGATAGAACTTGTATATCCTTTATGATGTCATCACCTAATGAATTCAAGGTTGTCTTCTAAGCACCACACTGAGGACACCCTCAAGGCTAAACCTCTCTGGGCAGACAGTGATCCTCCAAGTGCAGACCCAGAGCTTTCCTTGCAGGATGCAGCACACGCATGGCTGAGGGAGACAGCAGCACCACCCGCTGCCATGGCAGAGCCGGCTTCTTGGTGTGTGTGGTCCATGGATGGACAGGAGCTTGGCAAGAGTCCATTCTTCAACAGTGACAGATGCAGTCAATATATTTCAGTTCAACTGGTCTCATTAAGTCAGTGCTAAAACCCCACTGACTTACTGGAATAATGAATAGTGGAAGACAGCAGTGCTCAGCAAGGCCACAGGCGGCCAAACCCATGTTCTGTCAAAATCTGAACAATCTCTAGAGGAAAGCAGACACACAAGCATTTTCTCCTGGTTACTGAAAACAAACAAAAATATAAACTAGAGAAAATGAATGCTATATTCATAGTCTCAGGCTTTTGAATCTCTTTGAATAAGTTTACATCATCAAACAGCCATTAAAAAAATGAAATGAGACTACGTAAATGGCTGGCTGCTGGAAAAGGACCTTGGTAAAGGACTGGTATTTCTTGTATCAAACACCATTTTTTCTTACAGCACTTTCTGAGAGAGGAGAGAAAAAGGATACTGTGCCTTTCATGTTCCCTGGACTCTGTCATTCTTTTTGCTTGAATTACACAACTGGTCTACATTTTGTGGCCATTTTAGGCTTTTAAAACTGTTTAACATAAAAAATATTTTTTTTCCAAAAATACACTGGGTTCTTTCTGTTAAAAGTCATCTTTCTCCTGTAAAAATCTTCCCCAGCACTGCATTCTTATATAAAGCACTTATTACACAATTTGCTGAAAGTGCCCTTGAGACGCTAAGATCTGAAGCATGGAGGATTTTTTTTTTTAAACTGAGAGAAAGAAAGGAAGAGGAAGATATAGAAGAGAGGAGAAGCAGTCTGTCAAAAATTTTCATTGTCATGTCCACCTGGCTGCATCTACTATGGGCATACAGGGAAAAGAGAAAAAAAAAGGGGCAAAAAGAAAGAGGAGAAAAAAAAGGAAGTAAAAGTTGGGAGTGGAAGGGAGAAATAAAAGCAAAACAAAAGTTTCATCCTAAGCCTGGGACCCTCCAGGCTACAATATTCCAGCTGATAGAAAAACCACTGAACAAAAAAAGTAGTCTAGAAAATAGAAAGTGTTGTGATTACAAAGTTGAGCATTTCATCAGTACAAACTGGTCTTTGAACGTCCTTTGGGAGAGCAACTGTAGTGTCCAAATTGGAAGGAAAAAATACAACACCGCATGGAGGAGGATTTTTTTTCCCTTTTGGTTTATCACAGCATTTTTCTTTTTTTTTTTTTTGTTTTTTTTTTTTTTTTTCCTTTTTATTAATTTTTTTGGCACAGCTTTTTTTTCCCCAGCCATCAGAGCAAGTTCTCAGATGCAAACCAAACAGTGCAATGCCTAGCTGGTGGCTTCATGCTTCCAAGGCTGAATGTTCCAGGTGGAAACCATTCCCTCCCCCTCTGAAGTGACTGCGTTTTTACTCCTTGATGAAGGTTACGGACAAAATACAAGTCACCTGTGGCCAGGGAGAGTCGGTTTCACGGTACACTCTAACTTTGTTCAAGTTTGTACAGTTCTGGAGCTGTTAAGAATAGTTTTGAAGAGTGCTTCTCCCCACACATTCACTGCTGGTCCATTTGAAATTTCTTCTAAAACATTTCACTTTTACTTCCGCAGATCTAGAACACAAACCTGCAGAGAGAAGACCCCGCGTTAAGAACCATTTGTGAATGTGGTGTGGAAATCCCATTCATACACCCTGCGTACAGGGGGACCAGCCAGCTGGATGTTACACTCCCCAGCTTCAAACCAGCCTGTCTCAAGTACTGGTTTACAGGCACACAAGTAAAGGAACAAACTGAAATGGGAGAAAGCCCAAGTGAAACCCACACATTTAACATTTAGCTGGGCTTTCATTGGTTTACAAACAAACATTTTGGTGGCACATCTCATAAGATTATGGGATCTATTCAGTTGCCTAAATATCATGTCCACTTCCACTTCTGAAATATATCCAAAACAGACGCAGATTTGGCAGGCATGACAGTGGACATGTGCCCATGTGGAGCAGCTGTTGGAAGCCAGGCACGGCACCGTCTCAGATGGCACAACTAAGCTCAAACAACTGAATCATGTCATAGGTGTTCTCTTTGTTAAAACCAGTTGAAAAATACTGCTCCAAAGTAGTTATGTTAGCCAGCCATGTGTGTCCTTCACAAGCTGATCATGCTACAATTGAATTTGTTTAGAAGTAACTTAAACAGCAAAAAATAGTAAGGAATAATCAGTATCTCCACGGCAATATTTCTCCTTTACCACATGACAAAATCTTTGGGCATCATGCTGAAAAATTCCTCCTTTAGCTCTTCTGATTTAAGGGAATAGGAATATTCTTCTGTGGAATCAAACTCAGCCCCAGGATAACCGTTTGTTACAGAGTCGACTGCTGTGATCTGATCTTCATTAAAAATGACAGATAATGATAGAAACAACACTACTGTTGTTCTTGTCAAAGATGTATTTTAAAGTCATTCTCATCTTCAGCAGTATTCACCTGTTCCACAAGTATTCTTCATTTCCGACAGGAATACCACCTCCTAGTATTCAAAACCTTTCAAAGCAGGAGCATTTTTAATATGCTACATAGAGCTACTTATTTATGTCTTGAGCTGCCTCCGCCTTCGGCTCTGTCCTCAAGAGGCAAATACAGCATCCTGTTTTTTGTTGATGCTCCCCAGAAATCTCCACCCAACCTTTGCAATGTTTGATGATCCTTACCGATCCGTCTGATGCGCTTGCTCCCACTTTGTCTCCTCTAGCATTCCAGCAGACTTCAAAGATGCCCCCGGTGCCTCTGTAGCTATGTACTAGAGTTCCACTCTACAAAGTAAAACAGCATGCAGACATTGGATACAGAAGTTCCCCTTCTTTTTCTCTGTCATGTGGCACTCTGTTAAAAGGGGGAGCTATTCAGATCACCCAGCTATGGCCATCTCCATACGGTGATGGAAACTGGTTAGGAAACAGTCAGGAAACTGGTCTTTGATAATGAGGAGCAACAGGCTCCTCCAAAAACAGAAGGTCTCTCAAGACATCTGTTTTTGTCAACTCTGTAGCAGTAAAGGCCTGGGGAGTTAGGCTGATGTGTTCTTCTTTAATGTTTGTTGCTAATTCAGGTTGCGAGGCATCAGTATCCAGAATTACATCTGTGGAACTATGATGTCCCACTTTTCTCCAAACTATCACCAGTCCCCTGTATCTCCCCTTCACAAAGTCTAAGCCAGGAGCATCAGACTCACAGCTGAACTCACTTTCTAACTAAATAAAAGTATCCCTTAATTCTAAGAATCAATCCACACCTTGCTTCACAAAGCTGATGACCCAAAACAATGTACCTATTTTCATGCATGCTACGTGTTTTAGCATACAAAGCAGACTGAGCAGAACTGTTCTGGGCAGTCACCTCACTGCACCTGAGTGACTCAACTGCCATGGATTTGTGCCAGCCAAAACAATCAGGTTCACCCTGGCAGGCAGGTCATGCATGATCTAGGTACATACATCTTCCATTTAAGCTTTTGCTATTAATGTGTCATCTAAACCAGATGTGCTTCACATGAGGCAAAACAGTACCTGAGTATTCCATATATGGACACACTTGTCAAAGGACCCACTGGCTAGATATTTTCCATCAGGACTAAAAGCTACACTGTAGACAGGCTCTTGATGCTTTGTTAACGTATGGATGCAGACTCCTCGGTCAACGTCCCACAGCCGAACAGTGGAATCAAAGGAAGCACTGCAAGAAGCATTCAAACACAAGAATGTCATAATTTGGGTGTTAATCAATTTGCAGTGTGATACTGTAAATTTTATAAGAGAATACCACAGGTTTTTTTTCCCTTGGCTAAGCAAGACATAATGTTTCAAACAGAAAAGCTAATATGTACCACAGCCTCTATGTTTTTTATCTTAAGAACTACAGCTATAGAACTGAATTCTTATATGAGGACCCTTAGGGCCTATCTAGGTGTACTGAATGTAGCCCTAAGAAGGCCAAGCCCTTTTGAGACTACCTCTGGTTATTCAGGAAGGTCAAGTAAGTACTGTCATTAATAGGATAAATGGTTCTAGAGAAATCTTACTCCTAACAGATTCACACTGTTTAATGAATTAGCATTTTGCAATTCTCTAGAACTGTGATTCTTTTCACTTTGTTTCAGTGATGCTTTTTGCTACATTCCATTTAAATCCCAAACTGTGGGTTCAGAGAAAGGCAAAGGAAATAATTTGCATCAAAATAATATTAAAAGAATAGCTCCAAGAAAGTGAAGTTCTTCCACGTCCACTCCTAGACTAAGGAGTAAAATAAATCAGTTTCGATACAACTCCTTCCCAAACTGCACACCCCATGAGCTGATCAGATAATCTCACAGTACTACCATCAACTGACACTCTACAAGTAAATGTATCTCCTAAGCTCAAAGAAGAATTTTGCACAGATTTTCAAGTGGAACTATAAAGACTATCCAAGCTTTTCTCTGTTAGCTAAGAAGGCTACAAAAATAGTCTGTATCTGTCCGGGTGAGTTGCATGACCCCACACAGAAACCCCACACAGAAACCATTACAGCTGCCTGAAGGGGTGCCACCTGCCTCAGGATTTTCACTTCTAACAACCCGATGCTGGATGTGGAAGTGCATTGCCAAATTTACAACCATTTTATCAAGGCAGCTGAAAAGTTAAATATCACATGATTCAATTTTCTTTCTTTTTTCCCCTTCCTTTTTCAAGTATGAATCCTTTTCCTTTGTATCCATCCCCCTGAGTTACATACACGGATACTTTTTAGTGGAATTGTCGGCAGGAAGACTGATGGCAAAGTGACAGTAGGGCTACACGTCAGAAAGATGATCCTTCTTCTTGGCAAGCAAGAAAAAGAGGTGTATTTTTTACCTTGCTAACATGATATTGGAGTTTGGGTTGCTGGTGCCTGGTCCTGTAGGGCTCCATTTGATTGTATAAATCTCTTTGCTGTGAGCCTGAAGATCATGTACACAGGTATCTTGCTTCATACTCCAAATCTAAGTCAGAGAAATAATGAAGGGGGAAAACGGCAACATTATTAATCTTTTCTCAGCTGAATTATTTCAGTTCTATGTTATTCTTACCATTTGTTTATTTGAGATCTCGACTCATCTGAATACACATAAATATAATTTATTAAAGCAGCAATTTGGCACATACATTAAAATAACTCCAATAGGGGAGAGAGTTACGTATTTAATAGTATTTATTCAATAGATAAGAAGAACTAAAGAATTGCTGTACCTCCCAGAGCCTGTAACTATTTTCATACAGAAATTTAAGTTAATCTATTTGAAAAAGTTTAACCTGAATTTTATTCACACATTGCAACAGCAGTCCTTTTACAGAACGAGAAGAAAATTGCAGCAACTACTTAAAACATAGCAATTTGCTCTTATGCTAGTAAAATTTTCCTTTTCCTCCTGAACTCCATTTGTCTTCCTCACGTTTTTTAACAGTACAGAAGATGGAAGACAGTCAGCTGTTTCTGCAGTGTTACATGGCCAAATACTTCAGTGTGAGATGAAGAATAGGCTCAATATAGATGACAGGTAATTTAGTACCCCTATTCTTCAGCTAACTGAGAAAATAAGATGAAGGAATTCACAGCAGGGAAAATAACTCAAATTTAGTCAGTCAGTTTCAGGGAGATACCAAAAATGCAGTAATAATTTAACTCAGTTGTTGTAAGTCTGCACCATGAGAGGAATGATGCTGAATTCCCATCAGCACCTGTACCTGAGACTGCTTTTGGAAATGCTACACAAAGCTCAGCCACGTTCTATGGCTGACAGGCAGCATGTTCCAAGAAGTTATAGGAAAAGATACTGAATTCCAAAAATAGAGAAGAAAAAGAAGTTGGAGAGGACTGATTTATAAAAGAAAAGGAAGAAGAATAATTGCCTTAATTTGGAGCATTTGCAGTCTCCATCACTGAAGGTTTTTATAAACAGGTGAGGCCAGGGATAGCAAACCACTAGCCCTTGTGCCAAATTCAGTGGTCAGGAATTTGAACTGGTACCAACAACACCAAGCCATGGTGGTTTTTAAAACACAGCCTGCAATTGGGCACCAAAAAGATGTGTTACCACTGGGTCAGGATGTTTAAGCAGAGCAAGAATAGTTATGCAATACTGCTTTGTTGGCAGCGTGACAGACAAGGTGCTCCCTTTTGGCCTTGTTTTCTGTAAATTTCCAGCTCTGTCACTAGTCTGTAATAACACATCTGGAATCCAGAATGATGAAAACCTCAGTGGGTATGCGGCGAAGTCAGGGCAGGAGTCAGTTTACCTATGAAGAGGAAATATTCATAACACTGACATTCACTTAGATCTTATCTGCAAATTCTGCTGCTGTCTCAGTGTCATGCTAGAAACATCCCATGCTTCAGCTGTGTCAATCAGCAGTGCAAAGAGATCTGAATCTTAATTAACACAACCGCGGTGCTAGGAAATTATTATTGGTACAATTCTATTCACAAAACCAAATATTTCCTGGGATGTTTACTTTCTTTGAGGAGCCAGCATAAATCAACAGTCCAGCAGGAGGGCTTTGCTATAACAACATACGGCTACTCCTACACAGACATAGCCTTCATTTGATGTGGCTGGAAAACGAAAATGAGAAAGGGTTTTGGGCTGCTAAAGTTCTATATTATCTATATTTAAAAGATGACTTTTCTGTGACAGTGGCATATCAGTCATGTAACACTTATTTGGATAGGATGCCTCAACTTCCCCAGTGTTTGCTTCCCTGTGTTAAATCTTTCAGATTTGCGTTAGGAAATATGAGACAAAATGGAAACTACTGTTCATGCAGAGTTTGAAGTGATACTGTACCATAATTCTGGAGAAGACTGAAAAAAGAGGCATAATTTTTTGTCCTTACTTTTTGAACAGCAGGAATGGAAATTATTTTACCTTTAATGTCATGTCATCGGAGCAAGATGCTAGTAGCATGCCAGATGGGTCCCATTTGATTGCATTCACTTCGTTCTGAAATCAAGAGTGATTTTATTAAGCGAATATTCCAGTTACTGCGTTGTACTGGGCCCTCAGCAGAGGGCACTCAAGGTTTATGCATGGAACAAATTCACCCACAAATTACAGTGCTGGGTGCTTTTAGGGGTGAACAAAAGCAGTGCAGCCTTCCCAAGACACTTTTTAAGTGGCATTTTGGAGTGGACCATCCTGTGCTTGTGAACAATACATGCAAACAATCTTCTGATGTGTGCTCTGGCACAAAGTTTCTCCTATCCTTTCTTCATATCCTAGGATTTTAATAAACCCTTAAACCAGACAGACTGATGATACAGCATTAGCTTCTTTTTAAAATTGAGGCAGTTCTTTAACTAATGTTCTGTAGACTCAGATATACGAGTTTTCAACAGAAAATACTGATACTGGTGGGATGTAAAGTTCTGCGGACTTGATAATCCTCCATACTGTAGCTCTACAACAATGCTGGTCTCTTTCTAAAGAGTGGTTTATATGTAAATGAATTCCAGATGGAATATTAAACAGTTTAAGATGCTTTCTCTATCAGTCTTTCTAGCACTTTGTAATTAACTAAGCCTAGTGTATCCCCTTGGTAATGAATAAGTTTACCATGCTTTTCCAGGGCTATAGACAAGGAGAAAAAAAGCATTTTTTTCTCCTTAAAAAAAGAAAAAAAGAGAAAGACTGTTTTTCTAAAAATATAAATTGGCTTAGGGTCTCAGTGAAAACAATCCTGGAAAATATTTAAATTTTGCTTTATACATTTTACATGTTTCAGTAATAATTAAAAGCAAGTATAGATATATTTGAAGTGAAAATTTGGATCATGTACAAAACGGTGCATTTCATATAATCATAAAAAGCACCAGTCTGTTGTTAGGAATGTACAACCTGTCATGAAATATCAGTTTAACCACAGACTAAGATAAAGGTCTCCAAATGCACAGTTTTTCCTCAATGGGAAGGCAGCAAGTTCTGGAAGCTAACATCTAAATTATGGGTCAGCATATGATAGCAGTTTTTCTCACAAATGAACCCTAGAAAAAGTAACCTTTGACAGTCATTAAATCCCACCAAGAAAAGAGCGGGGAAATACATCTTAATATATCTTATTAGATTAAATTGATTCTAAAACTGAACAATGGCAGGAGGTAAACTGTTCTCTCCTTATTCACAGCTCTCATTTAGTAAAGGAAATTAAGCCAGCAGAAAACAGAATCTTACTTATGAATGTGCCTTTAGTCTGCAGCTCATGCTACACAGAAACACTCTCACTATTTAAGCCGGAGGTTTTGCCTCCTACAGTGATTTAGAACATTTTACCCCTTCTTATAGGCAGTGAATCACTCCCAAGGGATACGTTTTTAGGGAAACAATGGGGTGTAACACCTTTCCTTCTAGAACATACCCTGCAAACACATCACCTGCCATCATTGCAACATGTTGCTGTGACTTTAACATTTTGGACTTCTTAAACTTACTGTGTGTCCTTGAAAGGTTTTAACGGGACGATCACAGCCAAGTCTGCATACATGAATGCACATGTCAGTACTGCAGGAGGCAAAAGTAGTGTTGTTCTGCCAGTCTACATCCAGAGCAGGAGCTGTGAATACAAATAACAGAAGGAACATCAGGGATCATGACAAAGAAACAGCTATCCCCAATCATTTTCCTCCCATCACCTATCCAGATGAAACAAACTACAGGCTAGTTCTTGGTCTGTCACCTACTGCCAGTTACAGGGCTGATAGGCATTGTCTGAAGGACACAATTATTTTTTCTATTCCAGTGGATAATCTGGATGCTTTGTATGGCACCTACTTCTGAAAATCTTTTGGGTTAAGTTACATAAGAGGGGGCAAAACACTACCTCCACCCTCTCTGCTCCCAGCTATACATATCATGGGCTATGTCCAGCATTCATCCCTCTGTAAGCCAGTTCAGTGAAGAAACTGAAAGGAAACTAACCCAGAAAAAATGTGGATAATTTCATCTGGGTTAGATAAGGATGTTCCTGTGAATGCCAGACACAACACATGGGAAGGCAGAGGAGTAGGTGGCTGTGTCCCTTGGCACTAGTGCTTTATGCAACCACTGATACAAACCTATCATTCTGTGTAGGCACGTGGATTAATAATACTAAAATTCAGTTTAATTTGCTTGGGGACTGATTTTAGGCAGGTACATTGATCATCCTCATCTGAAATGAGAGGAAGAGTTTCTGTTGAGGGTTTGGCATTAAGTAGCACTGAACTAACAAAACTCTGTGCACAGAGAGCACATGAGCATGTAAATAGTGCTTGTGGGCAACACACACACATTTTGCCAAAAGAATGGGAAAAAATCCCCAAACAACTTTTCCAGCACATCACTGCAGAGTACAAGCAGGAGCAGGAGGGAGCTCCTGACAAACAGCTTGCTTGTGTTTCTATGACTGCTGCTTGGGCTTTTTCCCTCAGGATAGAGTTTAGCTGCCCCCCAGAGGATGACATAAGACTTGCTAAAATACAGAACTCTTAATTCTCAGCACACTCTTGTGAGAAACAAGTGTGCCAGAATGAGACCAGCACATAGGAAACAAAGTTGAGTCTCTTCCTGGCAAAGATACAATGCAAATTTATCATTAAAATGAAACCAAGAAATTCCTTACTCAAACATGTTTAGAAAGATACTCTGGTAATACAGAGGTGAAAAGATATCAGTTCTGGTAAGCCTGTTACATTTAGATATGTTTTTCCCATTATAATTTTTATGAACTGCAAAACAAAATAGATCCATACCACCTTCTGAATCATCAGGTAGCTCTCTAAATGAGAATGGAGAGCTGACATTGTTTCGTAGACAAGGTTTTTTTTCAGTATTAATGAAAAAGCTCAATAATTCTGTATGACAGTTAAGGAATTACTACCTTGCAGAAATATAAAGGAAATTTGTGTGAGGAAGGCAGACTACTTTTGAATTTTCCAATGAACATGAATGAGGATCAGGAAACAATAAAGGATCTTCTTTCTTTAACTGCCTGTTTGTCTCTATGGTGCAAGCTTTGTATTACTGTTTCAAAGCAAAGAAAAATCTGTCATCATTAATAGCAATATGCCTTCAGGGCTAATATCTATTATGATATGTACGAGTCAAAACCTAATTTTCAGAGAGTTATTGGCACCTAAAGCTATGGATTTACACTGCAGCATAATTTGAATCATAAAGTGCTGATAATTAACACTGATTCTTTTATTGGTGTACGCAATCATATGTTTACTGGATAAGTAACTACATAAAATGGTTCGAAAAAATCAATCAAACATGGTTCTTGATGCAAATAATCAACCTGCCAAAGTATTTCCAAAACCACAGGACACCAGCCAATTGCATAAAAACAATTAGAATATCATAATATATCATAATAAAAGCAGCAACAAATCCTTAAAAAATGCAGCTAAAATAAAAACCAACAATAGAAGTGTTACAATAATTATCAGTTAATTTAAGCTTTTTCAGAACAAATTTAGGTGTGATTCAGAGCACTTAGATCACAGAATCATAGAATGGTTTAGGCCGGAAGGGACCCTAAAGAACACCTAGTTCCAGCCCCAATGCTGTGGACAGGGACACCTTTTACTAGACCAGGTAACTCAGAGCTCCATCCAACCTGGGCTTCTCTGGGCAGCCTCTTCCAGTGCCTCACCATCCTCACAGCTAAGAATTTCTTCCTAATATCTAATCTAAACCTTCCGTCTTTCAGTTTTAGTCCATTCATGCCTTGTCCTGTCATTACACAACTAGATGGCTAAAACTGGGTCATACAAATACTTCTTTTGGTATCAATTAAACAATTTGTTCCTGCAAGTGCAGACATCAGTCTGTATCTATCAGTAGATGTCAAAAATTGGATTATTTAGCTCCTTTTTAAAGAATTAAGTTTTGTGAATATGTATTTTGATCAAATGCCCTATGATGATTCATAATTTTGCAAAAAATAATGAAACCCTAGGAGCTACTTATCTGCATACTTACATATTTTGACCAAAAACCTTAAAAATTACATGGGAACACCAATGACATGGAGGCCTTCAACACCTAGAAAAAGGACTCTTCCTTATGTATTTTAAGATTATGGTTTTGTCCATGTGGTGTAAACTAACGCAGTTGTTGTGAAGAAGCAGAGAGTAAAAAAACCTTATGATATTCCCAGGCCAACTACCTCCAGACTTCAAAGAAGTATGTGTTAAAGGAAGTGTACCCTGACTAGACTAGACTTCTAATTGTTAAAACGCCACCTTTAATCCTTGTGTAGACAAGGTTTTCAGATGCCAGATATGGAAAGGAATTTGCTCTTAGTTTGTTCTGGTGATGCAAAGAGGACAAGGTGAGGTCTTTGTGGCTTTAGACTTATGAGGACAAAGTGAGTAGAGAATGTGGCTGATTTTAAGAAGGTTTTGTAGGATATACGCTTTCTCCTATCAACAATTTCCTTAATAATAGTATTTCCTTTAACTGTTCTATTTCACTATGAAAACAGATTTGAAAACGTAAAAAAATATTAAAAATATGACCTTCTCCACATCTAAATTTCAGTTATGTCTCATGGTCCAAAGACAGTGTGTGCAGTAAGAATTTTTTAAAAAATCTTTTAATGCACATGGACATATTGCATTGGTAGATATAGCTGAGTTTTCAACTTGCTAAAAGGGGAATGGAGTGATTTGTCCTTGATGCACATCACTACTAAGACAGCTTACATGTCAGTGAACATGATTCTGAAGGGGCAACCAAGTTCTGAATCCACAACTAGATTACTAGTTAGGGATCAGAGGATTAAGAGTCTCATTAACTAAATCACTCAATGTGGAAAGTTTGCTGTTATGGAACAGTTATGGTAGATAAATAAATGCCACAGTGAGAAAATCTGTCAGCAGACACCAACTCCTCTAAACTGACAGCTGCATTAATAAATGAGGAGATGAGAGATAAAAATGCAGCATATGGATTTGCTGTGTCCATGGACATACTTTTTGTCTACTGTTGAATGACCATTTAGATTGCTACTGCATATTATTAATATCTGTGTAAATGTGAGAAAAAGAACAACTAGAAATTGAATTGAAAAGCATGTGCAAACTAATGTTTTAAAACTAGTAACAAAATATGTGTTCTTAAACACCATTAAGCACCTTGTGAAAGTCTGCTGTATTTAAAAATGGATTAGTTACAGTGAACTAGGAAGATGAGCACCTCTAGCATCAAAATCCAGAATGTTCTCATGGTTTTAAACTCAGTTTGACTATACCCCTACCCCTTAAAATTCTTCACTCTGGCAACTTAGCCACTTTGGATCATGAATTCAGGCATCATCTTACAAGTCTGGTCTCAGGGGAATTTCAGATTATGTCAGTGACTGTCTGTTGTTCAAGATTATTTAGTATCTGTGACATCTCCTGTCTTCTTGAAACAGATCTACAAGTAACCATCCAAGCAGGGTTTTGGTGAAGCAAGGTTTTGAAACTCAAGGCTGGCAATTGATTTCCAATAATCAGAGAAAGCAAATATTGAAGAACTTCAAGTTAAAATTAAAAGTGAAGAAATTCTGAGGACCTTTGTGAGTGCAGTGGTGAATGCAAGGTGCATGAGAGATCTGCCTGCTTCTGCCTCAAATCAGCTTCATTGAAACAGGAGCAGAGAATGGAAAAGATCCCAGACATATCCACTGAAAGTTCTCTTCACGAATCACCACCTGGTACTATTCAAGTACATAGATTATGACAGGACTGTTCAGTTAGGTAGACATTGCTGGTGTACAAATCCTCTCCTAAAATCAGTTTGACTTTCAAAGTTGATTGTCACAGAACTGTGTCTTTCTGAGATGAGAATAAACCCACAAGCCATGATACTCAGGATAGTTAAAGCACAAAAAACTTGATTGAAACTTATCTCTGGCAGATATAGATAAAGTACATTGACAGAATCAAAAACTGCATTTCATTTTCCTAACAAGAGTTATGCAAAAAATACCTGAATGGAAAGGAAATTGCTGTTTAGCTTCTCCTGTGTGAGCATCCCAAATTATTGTTGTCTGCATCCAAAGAAAGGGTGGAAAAAAAGATTAGTGACTGTTCAGCTCAGAGAAAAAAAACCAAAGAGCACCCTCACTAAGTAGCAATTCCAAATGATGAACTGATAAAATTATTGACTACAGAGAGCCTTGCGTGCTAAACAGTGGGAAAACCAGAAATCACTTCCAGATATACAGAATAGTAATCTAAGTGTAGATAAAGAAGTATCATTCCGACAGAAGAAGCAATATAACTATGAAGAATGGGCATATTCTCTCTGAATAGCGCTAGAAGACAACACTACACACTTTTAATAAGCATATTGAAAAAGCTGTTTCAGTTACCATCTTTAAAGAACACTTTTTCCCCTTTTGAAAGATGCAAGTTGAATTCTACTCCAAAATGATCCTGAACCCCATCTCTAACAATTAAACAAACAAGTGAAATGTTTTTCTATCAGCAGAGTACACAACACTTCTTGCCACTGAGGTGGGACAGACTCAAGTGTAGTTGGCTTACTACAGGTTTAATCCATATTCACAGCACACGTGAGCATGTCCCCTGTAGAGCTCAATACCACCTTCTGAGTGAACTGTCAATTTATTGGCAGTATATACTTCCAGAAAATAAATTAAGGCTGCATCATCTTGCTGATAATGGATCACCTAAAGAAACGCTGCTTTTTTAGTGAGAATGTAATTTTGCCAGAGTAATGGAACTACCATTGGGAGACCAGTGTAGCTGAATTTAAGCCAGTATTAAAGAGAATAAGACTAAGTTTCTATTTTCATGAGGATATGAAAACACAGAGATTCACTGAGCCTGCAAACGTACAACCTCAGCTAGATTCTCTCTGCCAGCTGCTGGAGAGAAGCACTGTCAGTGCATCTCACTAGAACACAGGCCATGCAGCCTATCCCTTGGAAGTGCCATTTTTCTCTCAGAATTTTTATAAAGGAAGCCAAGGATGACATATGCATCTAATTTTTAGACCTTGAAAGTTAGGCAAGATGAATGCTGTGTACTTTCCAGTTTCAGTTTTAATGGATTTGTGCTCATCATCAATCAATCATTTGTTCCTTTTAATCTCTCATGTGCACTCAGCTGTAACTACGTTTTGTTTGATTTTCAGTCCAGAACTATATTTTTTTTGCATATTTCCAGAGGAAGCCATATATATTTTATTCAAATAAAAGTGTTTCAACAATCAGATGAGCTAAAAGTTGCGGTATCTTTAAGATCACTTTCTTCCTGTAAATAGTTAGCTGATAAAACTACAAATATAAGTACTGGAAGCAGTTCCTTCCTTAACAGAGACTTAAGATGCAATTTTACACAATTTTTTTTTAAAGTTAAGTATTTTCCATGAAAACAGTATACATTTATGCAGCCTCAAAAATGTCATCAACATGCACTAAAATATATTAAAGAAATGTAAACTCTACAGGATGCCTGAAGAAGAAGAAAATAATTTTAAGGAATTTAGCAGCACAAGCTCACTCATCAGCATACTTATATGTTAGAATAATGTATTTTTAAAACTCACTTTATCAACACCAGCACTTAAAATATAATTCCCCTTTTTGTTCCATTTCAGGGCAAATATTGGACCTTTATGTTGACCTAAGGTGCTTGCAAGGTTACCTGGAATAAAGAACAGGTAATTATTACAATTTCTTTACAAATTAGTCAAACTACAGTTCACTGCTGTTTGATGCTTAATAACAATAAGTGTTTGACTTACCATCTTCTGTCCATATTCTTGCAAAACCATCATATGAGCCTGTAGCCAATAGTGTTCCATCACTCTGTTGGAATATATATAAAAGGCATAGGTCTATATGAGATAAAATCTGTTTCAACCAACCTTTTTCTTTCTTTTTTAAGGTTTGCTAATTGTGATTTATGGGAATTCTGAGTCCACTCATTGAAATGGATTATGCTAAGATTTAAACTAAAGGTTATTACTGTAGACAGCACAGAGGAAATAAAACCCTCTAACATACAGTGAAATACTGGGCTATACCATCAGATAGGAGCCATTTAATCAAAAAGATTAGAAAAAGAAAAGAAGATATAACAAGTTCTATGGGCTTCTTCCAGATAACAAACAGATACTACTTCTTAGACATAAAGGACCTATAAAACCTCAACAGATGACCTAAACCCAGACTAAATCCCGGTTCAGTGAAATTCAGGCACCTCTACTTGAAAGAAGGCCCTAAGCCACCTACACTCAGGGTTAACACCTTGAATGTTATCTACCACCAAGGAATTGCTTTCTACTTGTCTGAACACAGACTCCCACATGTGCTCACGGGCACAGTACCATGATGGACAGCTGGAGAAAATTTGGATTCATGGGACCCAATTAGGTGGAAAAAAGCCCATGAATCTAATCAGCAAATTACGTGTATTCTGGAAGGAACCC
Source organism: Eulacestoma nigropectus (assembly GCA_013397775.1). NCBI lineage: Eukaryota > Metazoa > Chordata > Aves > Passeriformes > Eulacestoma > Eulacestoma nigropectus. Next base: position 1,706,092 of record VZTE01002919.1, read on the forward strand.
TTCACAGAAGGGTATGTCCTGTGCAGTCAGCGATGCTGGTGTGATTGGGCCAGAACGAGAATAATTAAAACAGAACTTGACTCTGCAGTCTGGTGTGATGGAGACTGTTGAAGCAGGGTATTTAGTCTTTCAACATTTCAGAACCTGGATAAGAGTGAGATTCATCCCATTTATCTCCAGACATGCAGAAGTTAGGAGTTAGTTTAAGAGTGCCATCTGGTCTCCCTACATAACTAACAGCAACATATAACTACAACTCTGAAGTGTAATTCATGATCTCATTTGCTTCAGATTATGCCCAACCCAACAGAAAGGCATGTGTCTCTGTTTCTGCTGACTTAAGGTGAGTCTAGAGGACTAGCTTAGATGGTTTAACCTACAGGAGATGAATCCTACCCCTAGTATCAAAGGGCATGATCTGAATATGACCTCTAGAAATAACCTTTCTTATTGTAAGTCACATAAACCAGAGAAGAACTAATTTAATACCACCAGTGTGAAAATTTCACAGGGAAATATGATTAATATTGTGGTTCTAAATAAACAATAAAGGCAGATGGCACTTCTAGCTTGATGCATAGAAAATTAAGAAAAGGCATGAAATAATCCTTTAAAACATATGCCCACTCCAACCCTTCAAAAACATTGACTCAGAGCAGTTGTAGATTTAACTCAAATATATAATAATGTGGGGGGGGAAATATCATAACCTAGGTCAAGCTCACTGTGATAAACACTTATCTGGACCAGTCATGAAAAGAAAGGTGATAAACGGCAAAAGGAGAAAATGAAAAGCTCAGGAACTCAGATGTACAGTTTATCCAAATTTGTTGGTGGTAATTCACATTCTTTGGGAAACTCCAAGTAAGTTGGAAGCACTTGAAATATTTGAATTAGGGACATTTCCTTACCTTAAGTACTATCACAATTCAAGTGAAGTACCAATGAAGTCTGGAAGGTAAGAAACTATTACAGGAAATACTAGAGGATGCCCTATATTTTGGATAACTTGTCTTCTAACTGTTCTGCTCTCATTGCATGTTTTCCTCTTTCAATGACTCTTTTCTTACACCTCGAGTCATTTTTTTTCACAACTGTTTTTCTTCACTCTGATATCCACAGGAAACAAGTAATGAACATAAGCTTGATGTTTATTTGTTTCCTTAACCTACCTTTACTTTCTGTACTATTCACCATAGTTTCTTCCACTGTGCAACTATAAAACACATAGGGGAAAGCTGACTTGTGCAGTGGCCTTATCTTTTACTTTATGAAGCACCTAGCTCACCTGAAGGACATAAGTGCAGTAAAGATTAATTGAATCTTGTTCTCTGGCCAGCAACTGAGACTGTACGTAACTGCTGAAAATCCTTTCTGGTACTTAATTAATCTGTTTTCCTACGAAAACAAGACTAACGTGATCATTCCGTACTAGTATCAGCAAAACAGACAGAATGAAAATTATCTCGAAGTAATTAAGGTTCCTGCAGGGTCTTGTAAGTTCTTCCGGCAAAAACGAGACATGAAGCAGCCTGAGAGCTGCCCAAAGACACTGCCCAGACACTGGGGATTCTCAACACCACCTGTCCTCTCTGCTCACTTCACTATTCTCTGTGCAGGAGCATATTATCTAAGCTAGGAGGTTTTGCAGGATGAAAGGAAAAAAGGGATCAGGCAAGACAGTTTCATCCAGAAGGTGGACAGGTTAGGACAGAATAACCACATGCTCCAACCAAGATAAATAAAATAATGTGAACACGTTTTGCTGTGCACAGTGTAATTCAAATGAGAGAGGATCTTGAGAGTCCAACCTCTGAAAAAGCTTCACTGGTGCTTTTATCTCCTTACATGCCAAAATAAAGTAACTATGAGATGCAAATACATAATTAATGAGGCTTCATTATTACATAGATTGCTTGTTTAATCTTTGTTCTTAAAGCTGGCAAAGTTTATTTTTAGCCATGCTCCTAAAATAGAGAGATAAATAGATCATTGTTAAGCTTGAAGATGGCAACAGTCCTGGAAAATTACAGCATGCAGGCGAAAGTTCAGCCTATTATGAGTATTTGAAACAAGAGGTCAGTAGGTTAGGACAGAGCTTCTGGTCACCTCAGATATGAAAGATATGGAGCAGCAACTGTAACTGCCTTGGAACTGAATTTAGACAGTTAAAAACCATGCACAGTCTTAGAAGTTAGCTTACATTCCAGTCCAGTGAAGTCACATCCTTATTGCTGGGGACATCATGTCCTCCTTCTCTTATGCAGTGCCTCAAAACTAGTTGAGTGGAACCGCTGTTGCTGTTTTCATTGAGATTCCAAATCCTGGCCGTTGAGTCTCCAGATCTATAAAAGCAATTAAGCAAGTCAGTTGAAATCTCCTCATGTTGACTCAGCAAACAGTGTAAAAGCCTGTATTTCTGTTTTCATTGAGACAACATTACAGCCTTGCAGGAGACCAGAGGAACAACAGCTGCTGGCGTGTACTATAACGAGAGCATCTAACTGCATGGGGCCACTGGGAACGTTCTGGCTCTGTGTAAAATGCAGGTGGTGTGCGACTTTGGTGCTGAAATTAGCAGAAGCTCACCTGGGGGAGGGCCTTAATCTATTGAAATGTTCCAAATTTTGCAAGTAAAAGTTGTTTTGAACCTTCTGAGAATTTTGTTGTTTCTCCTATGCAGTGCCCAGAGTGAATCCAAACACCTTTCCCTAAACCTGCTGAACAGACCAGGGCATTACAAACCTTTAAAAAGTAATTTCTTCTTTCCAACTCTTTCTGTACTCTTGTGTATTTTCAAAAAAATGCTAACACATATGTAAATTATACCTGTCATAATAATTTGGTTTCTTCAGAGAAGTTTTACTTAAAATACATACACTCGCTGTCTACATTTTGCACTACATACCTAAAGCCGGCACTACCGTAACTGAGATAGCCTGGGGCAACTTACAGTAACTGTCTGTAGCTTGGCTGCTCATGTCATGCTGTCTGAAAAAGTGGCAAAACAAGTATTGACATAATAGAACAAGACAGAGGCAGCATCAGGATTTTGATCTATTTTATAGACCGATTATTTTCTAGAGAGTTGTTTCTAATGCAGGCTGAAACCCTGATTTTCCTTAGAAAAAGTTTTGAGGAGGAAGAGTTTATCATTACGTACTTGTAAATAATGTATTTATTTTGACTTCGCATGAATCTTTTTTCTACTGAAAAACGTCTCTGAGGTTCAGAAATCAATTTGCCATGGAGTGGAAGATATTGCACTTTAAAAGTTTACTAGGCTTTTTTTTTCACTCCCCCTCCTCCAATTTTTAAAACAGCAACAACAACCAAAACAAACAAAGAATCCTGGATTGCTTGTTTTGTCCAGAAAGCAATTTTCATTTACATGCAGTAAGCAGAAACTTGGAGCAGAGTTAGCATCTCTCTTATACTTGCAAGAATTCATACAGTCCAGATGAAATTTCATTGTTGATATACCTGATGTGTTAGTTTTTCCTTTTTTGTAAAGTAATGACTAAAACTTTCTTTCCTATACACCATCAAGGAGAAAAAGTCTTTCTTCAAAGCCTAAAAACCTGAGATCTATTTTTGCTTTGATAAGCCATATTTTACTGAAAAAGAAGTCCATCAAAGGGAGTACTAAATTTTTTTTTGGTCTACTAGTAAAGCATTTTAAATATTTATACTAAGAATACCAGGCAAATTTTCAACACTTGACATGTCTTCAAAAGCAAATATTGACCAAGCAATTATCGAACTCCATTGATCTCTTTGTATTATTTTACCAATAATTTAGCCTAATTTTACACAAACAATTCAACTGTAAAAGCAAACACCTCTCTGCCTGTATCAGTAGCTCTGAGCTCTTCTGGGTAATGGCATGCCTGGGGAATGTGCCCCATCTCCTGTGAACCTTTTGTGCTAAGCTGAGATGTGATGGCTGGCCAGGGTTTTGAACCCAGCTGCTCCTGTACAGCCATTCTTTAATTTTCAAGACATATCTTTCACATTAGTGATTAAGAAATAATTCAGATCAGGGTAATTTTTGCCACCACACAGCTGTGACTGTAATATACATCCTTATTTCTTCAGAGGTCTGGAAAACTGACAATTTTGCATATGTTGGCTAGAACATTAACGAAGATAATCACAAGGCTCAGAAGTTAAGGAACATTTTTAACTGTGATAATTAACAATAATGGGAACATAAGTCTTTAAAGGACTGCTTCACTGGTTAACATGCTAAGTAGGAAATTCCTTCAGAGCTGGCTTCTCTGCTGTATAAGACTCTAGGACAGTCCTGCCCTCATTGTAATAATCCAGTTTGTTACTGGACCCTGTGAATAAAGTACTCAGTCACTTGGCTATCAAATAAAATATCCTATTTGCTAGTTCTAAAAGGGTTATGTTTTGTTTTTCAACAGTTTTATTTAGTCAGTTTTCTGGAAAGGCCTGGGCAATCTTATTTTCCAGTATTTTAATTTTGTTTTTCCCTTTTCTTCTTCCTAAGGCTACATAAGCTATTATGTGTCCCTGCAGAGAGGTTTTATAAGCCTACCAGTGTGCAGCAAGGGTATTTGTGTGTCTTTCCTTTTGTTGCTGGGGATAAAAAAAAAGAGTATTCTCTGCTCTGGAAAGTATTCTGATTTCTGTTGAACGATTCAGTGAACTCTGCCTTATTAGAGGACCACTGTTCAAGCACAGTTCAGAAAGATATTTAATCTCCTTAGCCCACGGAACCATTTCTATCTACATGCTAAAGCAGCTCATTCCAACATCAAGTCATGAACACTTGAGTAATAGGTATACTCCTCTGCACTGTATGGTAGAGTACTGCCAAATTTTAGGAAGGCTAGTTCTGAAAGGATTTTATTTCATGCTCTCCTGCCCTAGTATGTTCATGAATCAAGGTGGACAAATGTTTGTGGAATTTAATTTGTGACATATAAAATCACCATTCTGTAACTGAGAGCACAGAGGTTGAAAGTGCTGCAGTTGGGTAAAGAATTTTGCAAGATGGTTGTTGAATCTTGCTATTTCTAATCTTCAGCTGCAAGTCTTAAAATTGCTGTTATTTTGAGATGCAATATTGCTAATGTGTATTTACTACTTCTGGCTCCAACAGGTTAGAGTTTCTATTATTTTATTTTAAGAGATATTATTAAAAGTATTAAGAGAAGGAAATTCCTCATGTTTTTTAGGACACCTAACATTTCCTTAATACAGCAGGTTTCTTAAACTAAGTGCTTACTCTTCCTAGGTAGTCAATAGAGGGAAGTGCCTCACAGGTGTCCTAATTAAGATCTCTGCCCCACTGATTCTATAACATTGCTCCCTGCTATAGGTTACTCAAGTTGACCTCCCCTAATAGCTGACCACTTTGCATTAATGGATTTGATGCACTGAGGAAACCAGTCCCAGTAGTCCCTTGCGAATGAATAAGCACTTAGAGTTAGCAGAATTAATATCTGGCACTGACATAGAGGGGTGGTGTCTGAAATCAACACCCTCAACCTGGTAGTTCAAAAGGATTATTCTGAAAGGTAATTTACAGTGGATCCTAAACCACTGATATGAGTATAGTAACCTGAAGTACTATATACCCAGACACAATGAGAGCAGATGGCCTAGAAACATCTCTTCTTGCTTCTGAGAGACACAGCCAGAACTGAAAGATCTTGGACAGCAGCTTTTATAGATAATTACTTTGCTGACTAGGGAGAGCAAAAGGTGCACGGAGTGGTTTGAAAGAGACAAGTCACAGCCTCTCTGTGTGAGAGAGGCTGGCATAAATTAGCTGATAAGCAAAGAAACTCATTGTTGGTTTTGGGACTGAGGCCAGGTCCCTCTGCTTCATGGCTACGTGAATTACTTGAAGGGCATGGCTGGATGTCACAGAACAGAACACACTCTTGGAAGCAGCAGTGGAACATGATGACAGAAACATCCTAAATTCAACTGGAAAAGGTTTTGGAGTTCAAGGCTCTAGCAGCCTTGACATTCACAGTCCATCCACTTCCACACTAGGAAATTCAAGCATGTTCAGAACACTCTGTGTCACCGGACCATGATGACCTGTGCAAGCAAACTGACAGGTTATTCCCTGGCCAGATTTTGGTTTGTTTTAATTAGCACTCTTGCCCAGGGCTCTGATGGTCTCTCTGAATAACTCCTGGGCATGGCTTGGTGGTTACAATGTCCAGAGATGATTCCCAATGTGCAGTCTGTTTGGCAGCCAGGGCAGTTTGCTAGCACAGACACCAGCCATTCTGTGCCAGCTGGCCTCAGTGCCTAGGGATATTCCCAGGCATGGTTAGTTTACTAATGTGGATGCAGCTGTAACGGGTTTCTGCACTACACAGGGAACATAACCATCTGCAACAATTTAAATGCATCATGAAATTAAAACCTAGATACTGAAAGACAACTAGTGGAAGAAATCAGTCTTTGGGCTTATGGCTGGGAATGACCAAATCTTGAGATTTAACCAAGCACCTCTTTTTTTGGTATTTTTTCACCTGTCCAAAACACTCTATGCAATTATTTGCTTTGGAATATTGACTTCCTCCATAAAGGGTAGTTAATCATCTTATATGGCTGTATGCATGCACTTCACTGTATTATTATAACGCTTCTGTTCATAACATCTAAGCCTTCTTCTCACAGGCATCTGGTGACAGTCATGCCTTTGATAGCCTTTACTGGTATTTCTAGTCTCTCCCATCCTCAGCTTTAAGGGTTATGTGTGTGGTGGAGGAGGAAGAGCAGCTGCAGAATATATTTTTCTAGCTATTTGATCAGAGAAATTCCTGTCTCTCTGTTATATTTTGAAACAGCTCTTTGCAAAGCCCAGAGAGTACATATTACCATGCTAGTCTTCACACACCAGAAAAACAGCAACTGAGTAGATGTGACATTAAATATCAAAATCTCTTTCTCTCAGTGGGATAGTCACTAAATCTGGAAACCAATGTTCTAGTTTTGGGTAATTCATTCTACATTTCTTTAAAACAGCTTGCTTCAGATTAGGTTCTGAACCTGCATTATTCTTTTAGTGCTTTGAGGATTACATCAGGTTGTTGTCTTCCTAGCAACTGCTACTGCTAGTTGCTAGAAATATGTATTGCCTGTATAACAAGGCTTGAAGAAAATACTTTGTCATGAACTTAGATTCAATTAGTCACTTTACAAACAAAACAAATACATTATTATTTCCTCTATTTAACAGCTAGGGTTTGAAATGTATTTTTTAAGATGGGTACAATCAAGGAGATGGGAAATCCGAAGAAAAGTAACAACTGGACAGCACAATATGGCTGTTATAGAATTTAACAATTTGACATTCACGCATCAGACTAACTGCAGCCTTCTTTTTTCAATCATTACTTTGCAAAGGGCAAACAGAACTGCAGCATACTGTAGATCTCGAGGAATTTCTCTCCCTTGTGTAACTGGCACTGTAACATGGAGTTTACCTGTAGATAAAAGCTTGCACTGTTACTATACCAGACATCTCAAAGGCTTCTTTGCACAGTGGCATAATCATTCACTCAGCTCTCTTCCTTCAGTTTCACTTTCTTCTGTGCATTCTCTGCCATTTCAGGCACTAAGCTTTGCCAGGCACCAGCTGCTGCGTTACCCAAATTCCAACTGCATCCCTACCTTGTTTCTTACAAGCAGCCTAAAATCTGACCAAGATGCACATAGATCTCAATTATTTGCATTGTCATTGCACTGCATTGCACTGCACTTTAGTCTGACTAAAGCACTTTTAGATTGTACTTTGTAACTACAGGTGTACTTATGTGCTTCCATGGTCACTAGCAAAGCTCATTACAAAAGACCTATTACACTGAAGGGTAAAGCTTAATTGAATGGCTAGTGAGAGGGTATTCCTCTGGCTCAGATATCTGACTAATGGTTCTGATTATCATCCTCTAAGTTTACCTGAAACTGTGTAAGACACCTCTGTCCAGGGATCCATCTACCAGTGCTTAGCACCCTGAGGCAAAGTTAAACACACACTGCAGCACATACCCTGGTTTATTAAATGCTCCACCATTTAAACTATGCACACTAGGACTGTGCACCACGGATTCTAGGGAAGCAGTCCACTATGGCAAGCACTGACTTGCTTAAAATTGATAAATGGAGATACTCAGTACTACAGATGGTAAAAGTACTATCGGACCTGGACATTCCAGAAAGAAAGCATACTCAGCAGGATTCTGTTTTCTAAAAGCCCATTTCGTTGTCTGAAATTTTTTTTTAAATTTCTATCTTCACTCTCTTGGACATCTCTGCTGTTCATCCAACGTGGAATTTATTTCATTTTTCTTTCCTATCTATACTGTACTTCCTTGTTTGCATGGACTAAGTGAACAAAGGTAAGAAGACTATTCTGATAATCTTGCGAAAAAGCTAAAAATAAAATAAGGACTCTCCTCTTCCTTGTGAGGAAAATATTCCAATACTACTAAGTAACTCTGAGTGATTTACCTCCTCTAACTTTGATCAGTGTTACTCCATATTCCCAGTTAGACTTAAACTTAGCCTTCATGTTAAGGTTTAACTTTAAGCATGAACACAGATTCCACCAGTGCCTGCATACAGCTCTCAGGGTATGTGTACAATCGTGCTTTTGTTTGGATTAAAAGTGCTTTTGTAAGTCAGTCTCCTGATTGTCCCACTTAGGATGCTGTGGTGGTCATTGCAGAGCAATCCTGCAGAGGATAAACTGGACTCCCTTCCAATGACACTAAACCACAACATTCCTTTAAACCACTATTTACTGTTCAGCTCACTGAACAAACTTGGGTGTGCTTCAGACTGGACCTATCTCCATACTTTTGAAAAAAACTTGGCAGATGCCAAAGACTTTCTGAGACCCCAATGTGAACCAATAACTAAGAGCAGTAGATTACATGAACTTCATATATTCTGAGAATTATCCAAATTATTTTTAAAATATTTCTAAAAATTTGTGTGTATTCAGGGCCACAGAATTTACATCTTAAATGTACAAATCCTTCATATTTGGCATCACCTTATAATTACTTAGCTATTATACAGGTAGGGTACTGCGGAAAAAAACCACTGCTGCAGGCTGATAAAACAGCCCAGAGAATACTCATTCATGTCCCAAATACACTTGCAAGCTCTTGCATCTCTAAATATTCTCTAACTGCAGCAGCTGGTTTCAGTCACTGTCTTACCCAGATGCTAGCAGGTCACTGACAGGGTTCCAGGCACAGATGAACACCTCTGATTCATGGCCCCGAAGGACTGTTGCTTTGTTAGGAGGAATTTCAACATCCCCGTCAATTTCCATTGGCTTTGAATGATTATCTGTAAGGAGATAGATCAGAATAAATAGTTTATAAGATGCAGTTAGGCCTGCTTTAAAAACATGCTAGCTATCCAAGGCCTAAAGCTTACAGCAGCATATACACTGTAATTAATATTCTGTGTTGTGTCACCGACAATATTACTCTATTTGTTTTTCTCTGGTGATTTAAATTTATGTGATTTCCTCAAAATATAGAGCTTTCCAAAATATTTTGTATAAATCTACAAAGCTTTTCTTCCCCCAAATACTCACCATTCATTTCAGTGTAGTTTTTCTTTTGAAGCTGGCTTAATTAAAAGTGACTTAGATTTGTTAAAATAATTTAAAAAAATAACAAAAAGCACTTACATTTTCTTACACAGTGTCCTGTAAGTAATATCTGTGCTACTCACAGACAAAAAAATACACTGAGTAGGGGCTTCATTCCTGGAGCACATCAGGGAAATGGTGAGTGATCACCTTCTCAAGGATATTGTAATACACACAAAGGTACTAAATGAGTCATAGATATACTTAACCTGCATGCTGTAACTCTGTGGTTCTTTAGACTGCAGTCTAAATAACTTCACTTGTATAAAGTTCTTTTATTGCCTTTAGCAAAAAAAAAAGTGAATTTAAAATGATGGATTTCTCTTAGTAACAACAATTCATTCCAACTTGCATCATGAACCATGTTTTTACCCCAGACTTTCTATGCTTCTGTATAAATCTTTCTCATTAAGCTCTAGCTACACTTCCTGGCAGCAACACAAGATTATTATCCTCTGCAAACAAGACACCAACCAAGGACAGGTGACACACTGAAACAGCAGACAGCAGATGCTACGCACACAAGCGTGGCCCATTTTGCAGAAAGCACATCCAAGAGCAGGTAGCTGGCAGCCTCCTGTCACCTAACCAGTGCCTTGGACAGCTGATCTGCTCTGACTGATCAAAATGGAAGTTCTCTTTCTGGGTTAAGTCTTTCAGTTAGTCATTCTTTAATCACATATGGAGATCCATAGGTTCACAAGTAGAATAATTATGCTCCCTTATTGCTGCATGTTTATGGCATTTAAAATCAGCCATCTGTCCTGATACTCCAGCTCTGCTAAGCTATTGCCCATCAACTGGTGAAACAGACTGTGACATTGCACAACTGCCATCGGGAGGAAGATCTCCAGATTTCTACCCTTACCTGGGCTTTCACATACCTGGTTTGGCGCTGCCTAACTTCTGCTGAGTCACACAAGCAGCATTTCTCACTGAATATTTGGTTAGCACCCTAAAACTATGACTGTGCCACATCTACACCACAGATGGAATGGAATCTACATGAGTTACTTAGAATCAAGTATTAAAATCAGGAAACAACTAACAGTAGTTTCACAGCTTATTTCTAATTAAAAATATCTGTATTTTTGACTACACTTATTACACATGGACTTCCTGCATAAACATTAGAAACGCCTATCTGTAAAATCTGTACCTATGCCGGGTCCCTATGTTAAGCATTGTCCTTGATAACTCCCTATGTGTATGACTACTAAAATTAATACTGTTGAGATGTACTAGTACTCAAGATTTAGCCTGACACCAGCAGCTGGGATCTTTTGATATTTCGAGCAGTCAGGCACTGAAGAGTGAAGCACTATTAAAACCCACCGGAAAATACAAGCCTAGAACTCACAATCCTCTATTTCTCAGGACAGCACAGATTCACCATGCTTAAAGCATATTTTCATGAGAAAAACAGCAGCATGACAACGGCTATGCATTCATCTGTGTCCTTTTCACACTGTGAGCTGGAAGCTGGGGGTAAATCAAGAAGATATTTCAAGCACTTTAATTTGAAAAATTTAAATGAGATGCTACTCTTATGACATAGGATCCTACTGTTACCTGCCTGGCTCTAAAGGCAGGGCTGCTTTTCACTCTCGATTAAAAGCAAATGACAGCTGGGAAGCAGCATTACTCCAAGGTCCCAGAGTCAAGAGGTGCTATCAGAGCAAAGCCATCTGATACTCAGAAATATTTTTCGTCTGTACATGGCCAGATGGAGAAACCTAGACACACACTTTGAATGTTATGAACTGCTGTGAAAAACCCCCCATGAATAGTCATGCTGTGAAAAAGAAACCTTGATTAGCTGATACCCGCATTAGTACATGCAAGACCAACTGGCCTCTGGGAGCAATGAAATACCTGCAGAATTATTTTGTATTGTATCTTCAAGTAATGATTTTTACGGTACAGGAGAAAAGAGAGGGAAGGATGAGAAGTCTTTCATAAATAATTTGCAAATGCTCACATTTTATGTGTTTTCTTCCTATTTGCATCAGTAGTCAGGAACATTCATATTTAGAGTATTACTCTTCAGCACAAAACTTAAAACGCCCCACTAAACAAACAGGACAGTTCATGCTTCTGTGATACTGCCTCAGGCTCTTATCAGATTCAGATAGACACTAGCACTACATGACTGATATGATTATGATAACAACAAAAAACTGCAGAAACCCCTGAGCACAAACTGGCACCCTCAAAAGAGCGACAAGTTCCTTACACAGCACAAGTTCTTGGGAGCCCTGGTCTCACCTGAAAATTTGGCTTTCCTATGGATGCAGCTACAATGTGTGCATGGGGAATGAGAATAAACAGATAAGTGAGATGCAGTAACCATCAAGAACAGGCTTCTTTTGTTTTAAAGTACCTTCCTAGCAGAAAGCTTTTGGTTAAGGTCTTATTTGCACGAAATTGCCCTGGGGGGCTTCTCTGAAAGAGAAGGCATTTCTACCAAGTGAAGCTGAGCCTCAGGTGAAAAACGTAAGTCTGCGGGTCACATAGTGAAGGACTCTGTCCAAATGTTAACACAAAACATTTTCTAAAGGCCTGGGGATCTTTGGTTATAGTCTACATTATATTATAATTCTTTTCCTCAAATGTATTAAAAATCCCAAATGACTGGAAATTAGAAGTCAAATTACCCCAAAGTATTATGATTGAGGGTTTTCTTTTAATGTAAAAATAAAAATTCTAACACACTGGTAATATTAACTATTTCCTCCAAAGAAAAAAACCCATATTTATAAGATCTTATGAGTGCTAACCCTGTCTTTTCTCAGGAAATATCTTTTGGGTTTTTTTTTACTTAAATCTTTGAGAGGCCTTTCACTGAAGTTGTTCTTTATGGCTGTAGTTTTAATAAAGGAACAGGGCTTAGTCCTCTTTCCAGAGCTTTATTTTTCTTAAACCCAAGCCAATCCTTGCAAATATAATGAAACAAATGACACTAAAAATATTTGAGTGGGAAAACAATCCAAAATTTGGCTCCATTTCTACATGCTGACTTCTATTTTTTCCTGTAACATTTAAAGTGACTTAAAACTGAGAACATTACTTGGGACACAACAAGACAAGGCAGCGACTTTTTTTATTTAGTATTTGTATCTGCACTTCAAACTGCTGTTGTTGTTTTCTGTCTCCTCTCCTTCTTCAATCTATCATATTATATTGGTAATGCCACATACAAAAATAAGTCATATTATATTAAATATTTTAAAACCTTTTTGGAAAGACTTAAGAGTGTCAGGGAGAACTCTATGCCAGAATAAATGCAAACTAGGTAATTTCTCAAAGACATTTCTTTCTCCCGCTCCACCCATCCCACCTTTTTATGACAGGCTGATATTTGGGTGATTTCCAGGTTATGACTAAGGACTAGCACATTATTTAAATCTGTCCCAATATATGCCAGGTCTATGGAATATAACAAACAGTAAAAATTAGGGTTTGGGAAGTTCCTCACAGCTTTCATATCAGCAGTCTTTTCTACTCAGTAGGTCTCCCATGATTATTTTTTCTCCCAGGAAAAGTCCTTCTCAACATTCCAAGAAAAGGTCTGTAACTGTTTGTGAAAATCCTGCTATTAAAAATAGCTGTGCGAATTATTATTTTTTTAATTAGAAAATGTCAGATTTGAGACATCAAGGCTTACAGTGTGGCTATAAACATAAACTGATCTTGAAGGCTTTCCTTTTGTTAATACAATAGGACATATATTTCTTCGGATCAGAAGGAAATACGTCTGAGAAGTTCTCTTTTAGTGATGAACGGATGATCAGTTTTCTACCTTAAGAATTTGGTTTTTTCTGGCCCTGAGACAGCGAGAGATTCCCCTAAAATTTTCATGTCAGCTGAAGATGTGTCAACAAACAAAATGTTAGTGTTTGATACATTTAACAGTACTTTAATTTCTGTTTGCACCCCTTCACATATGAAATACGTTCAGTTTCAAAGCAGAGGGTTAGTTGAAAGTAAAACATAAGCAATCCATAGTCTAAGAACAGATTAATATTTTTTAAATGTTTGGATCTTTTTTATGTTTGCTTTCTCAAATAAAAAATGTTATTTAAATAATAACATTTTTACTGGGGGAAACTAATCTGTCTAACTGGAATTCTCTGAAGGAAAAGCTGGTTTGAAAGCATTTTTCTCACTGACCCACAGAAGAATCTGTTTAGATGGAAGAGAAGGTGGAGACTGATAAAGGTATCTACACTGCAGAACTACTAAAATCTGTTACATGACTACAGTCGTGACCTTTTTTAAGCCAAAGAGCTGTTAGGACTTCCTACAAAACCTGCCATGCATGTTCTTCTAGAATTTTCTTGGAAGACAACTGGGTAGTAAGGGCTGGTTTCAGAAGTCAGCCAGTACGCAATGGGCCTTGCACACAAAAACCAGAACCAGTAATCCCATCTGCCCCACAGTGTCAGCACAATCATCAGGATCTAGTTACACAAGCAGGTAGGTCCCACTCCATGCTGGATACGTCTGACTTTGGATAACTAATACATGAGTGCAGTCTCTCTTAGTCACCCATGAACAAAGGTGAATTCAGCACTCTTGAGAACTGACTGCTCCCAAAGACTAAGGAAATCTCAGGAAGGTAGGACCTTCAATTGGATACTTGTAGTGGACTGTATGACTAAGCATGTGCTATTAAATAAAAGGTTGAGGAACAATTTTCCTCTGTGCCTTCAAGACAGGTTGGCTGAACCCAAGCTGTTTGCTGGGAATGGTCCTTGGCACACGTGCTTGGCAATGCTGTTCGGGAACGGACAGTTGGTATAGTCCAAACCAGGCTAATGACCATGACAATAAGACTATGGATGCGCCTGTGCTTGGGCACACCGTACAAGAATGGAAGCTGGTACATGCCAAACTGGGCCAAGGACCATGCCAAGGCTATGGATCATCACAGGACAGCTACTGCAAAACGCTATGCACTGGTCACACAACAATTACACAGACAGGGTTTATAGGCCTGTTGGGGGTTAGGATTGCTCCTTCTGTTTTCTTTCTCTCAGGTAATTTTCTCCCACACGTTGCTAAGAGACAATAACAACCAGTACTCAAGAAAGACAAAAGAAGTTGCCACAGTTCAGGGGAAGGGTGTGGCTGGCTGCTCTCTTAGCTGAGGGGTTTCTCTTGGAGGGGCAGAGATACGTCAAGGTTTGGGCTGGGGGAAGGGGCTGGGCACAGCTCCTAGCTCTCCCTCCCTTGTTGGCATCGGACAGGAAACAGGCCGCGGTCGCTGTGGGGAGAATTCACCACCACTGCGAGGCTCCGTCTCCTGCTGTCTTCTCCTACCCTTGCTGCTTCTGAGGTTCCTGTTGCAGCTCATTTCGTTCTCCAGAGGAGCACCGGGACCAACTGCTCCTGTGGGCTTGTAAAGCAAGCCCCTTCTCCATCCCTTCTGCCGGCTGAGCCGCCATTTCCACGTGGAGAAAGGCGGCTGAGCTGGCGCCACAGCGCCCCCTGCAGGCGGGGGAACCATCGCACCCGCCCCGCTCCCCGGGAGCCGCCAGCGCCCCCTGCCGGCCGTGAGCGGCGCTGCACCCACGGGGAAAGCGCCTGCGGCCCGGAGAGGCTGGCGCTGGGTTCTGGTTCTGTTTGCTGTTGCTGCCACTGTTGTTGGTTTGTTTGCCTTGTTATCCACATACATACTAGTAAACCACTGTTATTCCTTTTCCCATATCTTTGCCTGAAAGCCCCTTAATTTCAGAGTTATAATAATTTGGAGGGAAGGGGGTCATATTCTCCATTCCAAGGGAGGTTCCTGCCTCCCTTGGCAGACACCTGTCTTTCAAACCAAGACAAGGTCCCAGCCTCTCAACTCATCTCTCTCTTAGCCTGGCCAAAATGACAAGCTTTGGCTACATCCCAGTTTTTATCCAATATCTAAAATCATCTAGAAGGCTGATAATAAAGTCTGGGTAGCCTGCTCCAAAGAGAGAGCATACAGCTTCACTTCTTGATCCTGTTTTCAACTTGCAATTCTGAAGATATCTGAAGTTTTCAGATTCTCAGAGACAGGTAAAACACAGCATTGTGATGTGAAACATCATTTTTACTCAGCAGCCTTTCTAGAAATGCCTCACCCTCCTGGAATGATTGCCCTTAGTTCTACCACCTAGCAGAAAGCACACCTTGCACCCCACCTTGCAACTAAGTACAAGAATATTACTGAAACACAAACTGCCCAGCAGTGGCAGGCAGCTGCATGTTGGCTTACTTATTGCATGTGCCCCATTCTCCTCTCCATTCACAGTGGCTTCTCCATTCTTTGGTGTGTTCTGCTGGGAAACAGCAGTCGTCGTGGCTCCCGCCGTGGCTGCCGTGGCTGCTGCCGCGGCGCTGGCTTGTTGCTGCGCTAGCTTCTCTCTGAACGCTTGCTGTCGGGTCTGAACGACATCAGGCATCACCGCGTCTATCAGAGACAGGGACTCTATTGGCCTGCCATCAAATACTGTACCATCCTGCAGGGAAAACGAGCAGAAGGGAAACCCCAGGTTTAAGATCTTCACCACTCAGTTTGGCAAAGAGTCACAAAATGAGGTTGTGAGAAGATACTACACTTTGACTTAATGAATAGTGCCGCAGGACTATGGACAGTCTCTCTCTCAGATCTGTGATGGTGGTACTCATGGTCCACTCAGAAATCTGATCAGTGAAAAAGTAATTTGTTGGAATTTTATAGAAAGTTCAACCATATAAATGCTTTATAGATGCAAAAGAAATTAAAAAATATTGTTTTAAAAAATATTGTTTTAAAAAAATATGTCTGACTGATGTCAGAAAGTTTCACTTTGTTTTTTGTTTGAAAAAAGAGAGAGTCATCGCTAAAGCCATGACAAAGGCAAACAGAATTTGGTTAAACTGTTTGTTTTCCTACACCTGCAGGAGCATAGGAATGGAATGAAAGCAGATGATGCATAATGAACCTCAGCCAAAACATGTTGTATGCACAAATTCTGTGGTTTCTTACACAGTGTTTTTCAGCCCAGTACCATCAGTTGTAGCTGATCATACAAGACAGGCTTACCATTATTTTTCTTTTATTCCACTACTTTTATTCATAATAGTTATGGCTTTCATTTTGATTTCTGTAAATAAGGCTTCAGCTTCAACAACCAATTGAGTAACTTTTAAGGGCTGTTTAAGACTTAATACAGACTATACTGACCTGGCTTGTCCTCACTTTCACTTTCCTATTATCTTAAATATAGGGGAAAGATTTTAGTAGTCTTTGTAAAGTGCTGTTTTGCCAATCTTCTGCAAACTCCCTTCAATTCCTTGAAATAATAATGATCCAGTGGTGAAAGCTCTGTTCTTGAGAAAGAGCAAGTAAGAATTGGATACGGATAGATTATGTAGCTGGTAAATAATATAATCTTCAATAGGTAAGAACAGTTAATAAAGAAAAACAGTTGCTTGCCTGACTGGTATGTTTCTGCTGAACTAGTTGTTGAATTACTCCTTATAATTATAATATTAAGATAATACATACTTGTTTCCTCATGGGGAAGAAAAGGAGGAGACATTCATTAGAGAAGAAAACATAATCTCTCTTTCTCCTCAACATTTTTTTATGTCTTTGCCAAAATTTATTTGAATCTTGACTCAAATTCTTGCTACACAATAAACAAAATGTTTGCCAACAGATCCTGACATCTTACATTTTCATCTGTAAATGTTCTCACTGGACAATTTACATGACTGCCCTTTAACAGATCACAAACAATAATTTTATACACGCTAGTTTATAGTCTCACTGATTACTTGCCACTCTTAAGTAATACAGGTAGAAAAGTTACACACAGAGAAGCATCTATGTAGCGCTTACTGGGATTCGGATGTAGCAAGAATAGCCTTTGCTTTGCTGTAACATACTTAACAGTATGTATTTGAACAGAATCATTGAATGGCTTGGGTTGGACAGGAGCTTAAAGGTCATGCAGTTCCAAGGTCCCTGTTGTGGGCAAGGACACCTTCCACTAGACCAGGTTGCTCAGGGCCCTGTTCAACCTGAATCAAACCATGATGGGAGCAACATAAATCTTACCGGTGACAGTAGCCATATTTTCAGATTATTCTCTTATTTTAGGGAAAGTCTGGAAGCTGGGTAAGAGCAGGCCCCTACAACCTAATCCGCTATAGGTGCTATTCAGAGCTGGAAGTTTCTAACTGTGTAGCTCCAATTTCCGGCATGAGGCAAAATGTTAAGTAGCAGCAAATTGAGACAACTTCGTAACACTGGTTTGTTATTACAACTGCATCGAAGTGCAGCTTGGTGTGAATGTCAAATGTCATTGCCTGAATTACATAACAACACATACACAAATCTTATACATGGTATCAAGTCATAAGAAGAAAAATCACATAGAATGTTTGAATAAAAACAAAAGAGTTTCCAAACTACACATTGCAAACAACACAGCCTTTTTTGTGTTTTATATTCCTTTGTTCTCACCCATGCTGTTCACATGCTACATTCAGGTATAAATGCTTCTCTGTATTAATATTTATTACAGATGTTTGTCCATCACAAATATCTATCGTAAAAATCTTGTAATGCAGTACTTGCTTATCTGTCACGTTTCACTCCCTCTCAAAGCACCATGTCTTTAAGGTTGGCAGGGCAAAAACACTGGCTTTTCCCACATGCCTTCTTTGTTTCCCCTGGCAGTTCAAGGAGAACAGAGGCAGTTTGTGGCTGCTCATACAATCCCTACAGAAAACCTGCATTCCAGTCACATTCAGAATTTACACACACCTGTTTCACCATGCCTCATGATGCCTCATCTCATATGATCTGAGCCAAAGTCACCAAAATCACTCTCCAGTGACCTCTGTGGATTTTTGATCAGGCTTCTCATGGCTTGCAAGCGGTGCTGCCTGCTAGGAGGTGTCAGAGAGCGAAGTTTTAACCTATGCTGCAGGTTTTTCCTGCCAAATTCTGCTATGACCTTGAAAATGCAAGACTGTAAACACGGGCGCCTTTTCTTCTCTGCTGCAAGAACCTGTGCACCCTGGATTTCTTGGCTACGGTAGTAGAAACACCACTAATATCCAACTAAGCAGTGCAGAGAAGGCCTCGATGCCACAGCTGAAAAAACCGAAACACATCTCTAGCTCAGAGCTTTCTGGCTCTCTGCTGGGATGGGGCAAAGTACGAGGAATAAAATTAACCCAGATGAGGAGAAGCTGGGGAGTGGCTCGTGTCGGGGCTGCTGGGGTGTGTTGCTCTGCACGTCCCAGCATGCGGTGGTGGCAGCGGCGGCAGGGGTGGTACTTACTTCGTTGATGCTGATCTCGGCCTCCACATACTGGAGCCCCTTCTGGAGGATGGAGATGAGTGCGGCAGGTGGCACTAGTGTTCCGTTGATGTTGGACTGGCTGATGTGGCTCTCGATACCGAAGGTAAAGGCCGAGTGGGAGAAACCTGAGAGCAGGAAAAGGAAGCCATGACATGAAATCTAAATGCACGAGTCAGATACACCTTCATGGTCTAAAAATAATTCTGTCCTGAGATCTGAGAGACACTGCCGTGTAAGCAGAAGGATGTGGGCTGGCTGCTTGGAGCCGGGGGGGGGGGGGGGGGGGGGGGGGGTGTCAACCAGAGCCACCCTGACCACCCATCCCCCTCCCCTGCACATATAGAGGAAGCCATAGAGAAATAGAAATGCATGCAGAGAAAAATAACTGCATTAACCGAAACAAAACCCCTCAAAACACGCAGACACCAGCAATTGCCACAAGGGCAGGTCCAGCTAAAAAAAGTGCCTCAAATCTCCGTTTCCCTTGCTGAATTTCAGTGTTGGGTATTTGCTGAAGCTGTGCACTTAAATCCCTACTAGCATGCAAATTGTACAAAATCAAGGTGTAGATGCAGCTGACACAGGGGAGCCATTCCCTTATACCAGGGAAAGATTTCACATCCTCTGCTCTTTTTTTTCTGTATGTGAACAGCAATAGCAAAAGTAATTACTCGGGATCTGCCACACAGCAGACGACAAGCCAGTGAGGTGGCCTGTACTTCAGCCAAAAGTCTTTCTCTTCCCTGTTTCATTTTTGTCATTGTCTGAGTAAGTAAGTGGCAATGAAGGTAACAGCACTGAAAATTAAAAAATTTTGACAGACAAATTTGCTGCCTTAAATTCTGGCTGAAGCTGCTCAGAACTGTTGCTGGGTATGGAGGCGAGTGCTGCAGAGCGACTGTACGGAGGGGCAGCTGCGGCAGGGGGGAGGGGGAACAGGATGTAGATATAACTGTAGGAACCCGTTTATCATCACACTGTCTCCAGAGCACTAATCTAATATTAAAAGCCTTGGGGAAACCACCCTTGCACTGTCTCAAACAGGAAGAGCCCTCATGGTCTCCACCAACAAGACAAGAAAAAAAAGAAACAACAACCTCCCCCCAAAAAAGAAAAAGAAAGCAGCTTTCAAATGAAAATACTTTCGTTAAATATAGCTGTGCCTCTTCCCCTTGTCAACACTAGTTTCATTTATAGTTTTGTCCGTTAAGGGATTTCCCCCATATCACTGCAATGTCCAACTGTGTGCAGGCTGTGGATGTGATTTTGGGCTCGCTCCACAGTACTGCTTTCTTTCTCTCTTTCAAGATGCTTTTTCCAGCTAGCTCAATTATTAACATAGATAGCTAGCAAAAACAAGCTGAGAAACAGAATGCCTCCCACATTTGAAACCAAGGTATGTATCTCTCTGATTCTCCCCTTCCCCCTACACATTTTATTTTGCTGCTGCTTTTCTCTTTTTCCTGGTAACAGCCTCCACTCTCTCCCTTCCCAACCCTAATTTTCCTTCCTGGCACTCTCCCAGTTTTGGGGGATGCTTTGGACACTTTTTAGGAAATGGCAGGTCCACCTATGAACAGAATTCCATAGGATTACAAGGCATAAAAAAAGCACAGATAAAAAACCCCCACTGAAAAATTGCAGTATCCTTTATGTAATCCCTGGTCCAATTCTTATTTTGTATTGCTCTTTATGTCCTGGTCTAGTTCATAAGCTGCTGCACCTCCTGCTGCAAAACAGACTGTAAGATGTGCAAGGCAGTGTTTGTCCCTGGTTATTAGTTTGGTAAGACATCTAAGCACATTACTGGGCACCACAATGAGGAAGAAATCAAGCACTGAGCATACACAGCCTGCACCTGAGAGATCTAGGGCCTGATCACTGAACACTGAAATTTCTATGTGTATCTATAAATATATGGCATGCAACTAACCACAATGAGAAAATCAGATCCCTCTTAATTTATATTTATGTATATTTGAATTAATCAACAATGATAACAAAACTTTCTTAAAACAGAATGAACTAAAAAATGCGTGACAGATAAATTGGCAAATCTACATAAGAATGAGAAAATTAAGCTGTTGTCCAAGAGCACCAAAGGTGACTGCTAAAAAACCCAGCAGCTAGTTTGCAAGTCAACAGCTCAGAAAACTGTAACATCGTCTCTGATTAAAACAACAGGTGGATGGCATAAAAATAGCAACCAACTAACATGGATAGAAAAAGTAAAAAAGTGGAAAACCATGACTGTGGATCTATGACAGGCATAATTAAGTATGATGTTTCACACTTCATTATTGCATTTTGTATCTTACAGACTTTTTAGTTGGCTGCTGGCATATCTCAAGCCCCATCTTTGCCAGCAGACAGATGAGTGTGCACACAGCTAAACCTCTTTGTTCAGTCCTGATGCCCAGAGTGCAAAACATCTCACCTCATAGCATGTGAAAGAAGAAACTTCTCAGTACAAAACTTAGTTGTGTTTTTGCAAAGAAACTCGTTATCCTACTGCTTCTCTCGATGCTGAGAAACTATTATCAAAGCTATTACCTGTTAGATGAGGAAACACAAAACTCCTGGTACACTGTCACTGAGGAGCAATCTCACTCACACACCTCCAGCAGCTGTGAGAAACTTTCCTAAGATTTTATTTGACAAGATCCGATTAACAAAAATCAATGGAGGAAAACTGTTTGAGCGGGTGCTGCTGGACACGGTGCTCCTTACCCCTCTTGAAAAAATCCTCCCATACAATTGTAGTTAAAAAACACAACAGAAACATACCAACCAGTCCTCCAAAAGATAGCTAATTCCCTCCTAATTTCTTGTATTACCATAGCAGTTATATAAGGCTCATATGAAAGTAGACTGGTTTTAGAAGCATCTCACACAGTCAACAAAATCCTCAATGAAGCTGTACCTACATCAGGTTTCTGATAACACTGAAGAATCACCTAAGCTTTACTTTCATAGTTACCAGGTGTCATCAGTTCTCTTCAGGGCTCTGCATTCAAGTACACTGAATTACATAGCAAAGTTGCAGCTCTATAGTTCAGTATTACAAAAAGGCGATTTCTATTAAACAAAGGCAATTTTTGAAAAATGTTAGCTTGTTAACCTGGCCCTCCTTCTAAGATCATGAAACTACACTGGGGATGCAAAGCCAAGACACAAGCACCACCCCCACTCCCAGTCTGTCAAGGCAGTTGGGGAGCGTGAGCAGAGACAGAAGGTACTCTGCAAGTGGGGATCTGAAGAAAGGATGTGGTAGGGATGATGTGAAATTACAGCAGACACAAACTGAAAATGCCGTGGCAGCAGTGAAATGAATGAAAGTTGCAAATCCATGTCCATATGCATTCTTTCTCATAAATTCTGTCACTCTGGTGACTGCAATAATCACTCTATAAAACAATAATTTCTATTCAAATAGCACCAGTAAACAAAGTCTTAGTGCAATAAACCCTTTGAAGACACATGCAGTGAGACGATATGAGCTTTTAAGGTTAAAAGCATGAACACAAAGTGCTGAAGAGGACAAAGCATTGCCACACGCTGAACAGGTTTCATAGCAGTGAATCAAGCAGTCACTTTTGCTGTGACATGACTAGTGCCCTAAATGGCATCTTTCAGCAGACTTGAGAAAATGGCTTCCAGGTTTTTTCTGCCTTAAAAAAGATGGGAAAACAGAAACCATCAAGCTATGCATAATCTGTAAACACGTTATCAAATATTAAAAATATACCCAAATGAACAGTGTACGTCTTTGGATGATCTTGGGATGAATGGAGGTGACTAACCAACTGTGGAATAGTTGGACTTGAAACATTTTACAGAGCATAAAAGCAGAGAGGAAATAATGAATACAGAAAACAATTACTTAAATGACCCCCACCTCAAAAATTGTTACGTAAGTCAAAAACAGACTTGAAAACTGACTGAAATTCCTAATTGAGAGATTCACACACTTTTTTTGTACTGACAGTGGTAACAGGTCCCGGTTCTGTGCTCTTTTCCCACACTGAGGTGTCTGTATATACTTTCAGTGGTACATACACAGCCATTTGGGAATTCTTGCCCTAGGCAGTGCCAAAAAATGCATATGTAGGACTGTGTTTTGCAAAATTTCACTGATAGGTTTTGCTATAACTGCAAAAATGGAGGGTTTTTCCCTTGGCTGCTCCTTTTTCAGTTAAAAATGGCTTCCCTCTGAAGCTAGATTTGTCATTGATCATAATATGACTAGGTTTTATTTACTGAACATAAGGATGTTTGTTGCGTGCTTGCTTGATCTGCAGGCTACATAGTTTTAATTGTTTGCGATATGCCTGGCTCACATCGGCAATGCCTGTCAAGTCTAGGTATGGCAAAGGCAACTGGGCAGCCACACAGCCTGGGGAATGACTTTTCTTCTTCCAGAGATGTGTCTCACATCCTCTGGGAGCAAAGCATTCCTCCTTCTAGGTTCACAGCTGGGGTGATGCCGTGTATTCCCCATGCTGGCTCATCTGGCACTCACAGCTCCAGCTAAATTTGACATCCACCAAGTGCTCCTTTCATTTCCCACTCTCTTCAGCACCACAAAAAGCATGTTTTTGTGAAACTGCAACCTTGAAATGTAGCAGCTACAGTACCTACTTCTGTGTTTGTACAGGTGAGGGGAATGACAAAGAGGGGTCTGTGGAAACAACGACTTTTGAACTGTTTCAGTCTTTGCTGGTTACTCGGGAGTCACCTTGGGGGTGCCCTGATGAGCCATAGTTAAGTGATCTGTTGAACAAAGTTTTCTGTTTGTGAGCTAAGTGGACTTAGTTTTCTCTGGTTAATCTAAATAGCTTGCTGTTCAAATAATTTTTAAACCCAGGTGTTTTTCAGTTATTTGCAAATTACTTGGTTCAATTACTCAGACTATAAGATCCTTCACTGAAACATTTGCTACTGTAGAATGAAACAGAGAATGAAGAATAATGAAATCAAGTTGCCTTTTACACACACCTTGGGTATCTTGATGATGAACAGCCTCTATCCCTACACCGAGTACAATTAACAAGCCATTCCTACAAATCTTTGTATAACTAATGCCCAGTGTGGCCCCCTGTTCTGGAAAATAGTGAGATTTCATATGGAGATCTGTGTCATTTCCTTCAATAAATTTTCCTATTTCTTTAACTCAAGCAGTGCAGACTGAGGTTTGCAAATACAGAGATCTTAAGTTCAATTTCTGGAAATCACTAAATTAGTGATGTTATTACTTTAAAAGAAAGAGAGAAGAAAAACAAAAGAAAAGGCATAAAGTATTTGACAATCCCTTTTTTTTCTCTAACAATTTAACCATCTCCACATGGAAATAATCAGCACTTTTAAAATTGATTTCTCTGACATTGTGTTGTCCTTCTTTTTGGAAATTTCCAATATGAGCTCCTCCAATCCTTACCTCTGAAGTAACACAGTGTTCCCCTTCAAAGTATTTGGCAGGCAGAGGAGACAAAAATGAGGAAGGCTTTAGAAATTATTAAAACTTCTGGCTCAGCAGAATCAACATGCAGCTGCTATAATGGGATCCACCAGCAATCTCAAGTTTTCTGGCTGCACAAGTGCCTATTTTCTTTAAGGTAAGTCTTGTACCTGGCACTACTGCTGAGATTTTGACCGAAGTACAATTCATGCAAGAATGGAAGGCATGTAAGAGCTGACTACAGCTATACAGGCTGCAGGGCGAAATAAAAAAAAGAATAAAAAAAAGATAGTTGTGAGGGGCAAAGGAAAGCCATCTTTATGACCATAAATGGGTATATGGGCAAAATTCCTGGGAGATTCAGAGACATCAAGTAGAAACATTCCACCGCGTCATGAGTCAAAAGAAAATCACGCGCAAGAGGAGCAGACATTCACACACAACCCCATCAGCTGCTTTACCATGTTACCAAACCCAAGTAACTCCAAAGCTGCCCACACAACAGCTTGCCAAAGAAACCAGATGCAAGCAGTGCAAAAACATTCATCCCGAGTTTGACGTCTGGGTCCTGGGGAGTGCCATGTAAGCAGGAAGGCAAGAAGGGCAGAATGGTGCAACGTGGTGTTCTGAAATAAATTAGAGCCCCACCACAGCAGTTAAAAAAAAGTCCACAAAAACCCCCTGTGAAATACGACCACACGCCGAACACAGTAATTTCCTCCAAAAACTAATGATGTACAAACAACACAGTTAATGTTAAATGAAGACTTTTGTAAGTCTAGATTTATCAATGTAGAGAAGCAAGGTACATGTATCCCTCAGGGCAGATTTGAATGCAGTTTCTGTATGCAAAACCAGAAGCAAACAACTTTACTTAGAGCAACTGTATTCTGTTAATTTGGGGCCTAGCACATGCTAATCTAGTTCTTGAGGCAAGTGATGTAATTTCTTGCCATTGCCCAAGAGGATACAATGATACTCTTCACCGTACTTGACTGCAGCTGCCATCTTAGGCTAGTACTTTTTCTTCTGTATGATGCATTGAGTGAGAACTGAGAATGTAACATGGGTCCCTATCCTTGCTTCTCCTTAGATTTTTTTGTCTGAACTGAATTACGTATCCATAAAAATATGGTCATAAACCCTCAGTGTACATATATGCAAAGGCTTCACAAAAAGGACAACCAGTTTCTTTGAAGTGTGTTTGGTCACGGTAAGTGTCTGGTGCCTTAAGCCATGGATAAGATTCTACTAATAGCTACAAAAAATAACAGTGCACAAGAATCCTACACCAGATCTTGTTTATTATTCACAGCAGACTGATTCTTCTCTTAGTTGAGGTTTTTGTTTCTCGGTAATACATCCTAGAGCGTCTCTCTGGTTTTGGCAGTATCTACTTATTTTGAAGATTTACCTTTGCAATTACATAAAGGGCTTAACAAGGACACACATTAGCAATTTAAAATAGAGAACTGCAGTTGAAATATATTTTTAGAAAAATCAGCTGAACAATAGGGCTTACACAGTTGTTTCAAGATTAGGATTGCTAAACGATTAAAATTATTTCCAGAACTGTGGGAAATGTGTTCTGTATTAAAAGCTCTTTCACAGTCACTGGGAAGTATAAAGGATTCCTAGCTGTAGGTAAAATTACAGTATGTCTAGTTACCCAAAGTTTTGTAGAAGTGATTATTCACTAATATTAAATGTTACGCCCTTTTTTCTTGGATATTGGACCTGTTCACCTTCTGCCAAGAATTCAGAGCAAATGTCTGCTACCCAAAACTATTTTATTATGTGCCAAAGAATGTTTTTGGCAGGTATTTTTTTTTCTTTTTCATGCAGGAAAATATGTTGGAAAAGATTAATACAACTTGGAAACGATATTTTGATGAGTGGTACTTGGCACTCACTGTTTAAGCCTTTCTGAGGGCTCCAAATTAACAAAGAGAGAAATACGATACAGACAGAAAACAGAGCACAAGCAATGGAAAGAGGAACTTATAAAAATCTCTTGAAAATAAGGTCTGAAATAATCCCCTTTTTCACTCACTGTGTAAATGAGAATGACAATTGCAAATAAATATCAATACAGATCTAGCAACTTAATGCAACTGTGAGCAAAGTTTGAAACAGCTTATGAAGGCCACAAGGACAAAAATAATCTTTTCCTTCTGAATTAATGGGATGCTGTTATCTTTTAGCCCTATCTGTGCAACCAAACATCCAAAGAGAGAGACATGCATCATTTTAAGGATCATGTTTATGGAAGAAGCTTTCTCAGTTCTACATACTTTCCTTAGGCTATGTTCTTCTCTCCATTCTAACATACAACTCTAAGTGTTGGCAAGTAGGACACTACAGCTGACACTCAGTGGACATTCAGGAACATAACACCAGGATGGCTTCTGTGGATGGTGACTACAAACGGAGCCCTAACGCAGGATAGGTGTGAGGAGGGGTGGTCTGTAAGTTCCACAGCTGTGCAGGCAGAACGTTCTCAGCATAGAGGTTATTGGCAAAACTTCCAAAGCTCCACTGGGCCTGGAGACTCAAACCGAAAAGCAGTAAAGTGAGAAATGTGTAGCAATGCACTGGTTTAACCAGCAAAGCCATTTTGACCTTTAGACATCTGTCTTCTAGCCAACATGCTATTTTCTTAATACCCTAAAAATACTGCATTTATGCAAGCTTTAAAAAACAGGATGTGAAGTGATCAGAACCAAAATTTGTGCCATGGAATAAATTTGTAAAGGTGTAATTGTTTATGTTTGTGTAACTTAAAAATCACTGTGTTTGCTCAGTCTCCAAGGTCCAACACTGTATGGCAAGTTTCACGCCAAAGAAAAACTGAAATAGCCAAGTTTAGAAAACTGTGAAGAGACCTAGAAGGAAATATGAGGTAAGCAGGCTTTTGCAAATGGCAAAACCCCAAAATAGTGTACTTCTTTCCTTCACATGAACTTAAAAATTCTGCACCGATCATGAAACAGGGTAAATAAAAAGAAATTTTGGAATGGATCTCTTGAACTGCACCACAAAACATCTGAAACTACTGTTTATACATTTGTATATAAAAAGATATCTGGTCACAAAAGTCATAATTCTGTGCATATAAAAACCATAAAAATGAGTCTCATACAGCCTATTACATTCTTTTGAAAATTTACTAGAACAAAGTAGGAAAAACCAATAACCTCTTTATCTGTAAAAATAGTTTTTTCTCACCATCATAGTATTTGGATTTTCGAAGCCAACCATCAAATACTGCTAGTACGTATTCGTTGCTCTACAAAAAAAGTGTCCAGTTTGGTTTTGACTTGCACAGGTGCTCAGCTTCATCCTTCCCAAGATCTGTAGCTTTGTTAAATTTAAACAAAAATGTTTTCGGAACTGCAGCCCAACAAGGCTTGTTGCCTTCTAATGCTGACCCTGATTTTCTTAAAATGTATTTATTGTTTACAAAGAGAATAAATCTTTACTAGCAGAGACAGAAACTGTGCATAATAATACAGTTCTTATTTTAGAAATGGATTTGTCTTTTCAGCATAATCCATTCTCAAACAATGAAGTATAATTTCAATTCAGAGTCAGTCCCACTGTTTCTGGAATTATACAGTCACTACATACCCAGTTTAGAAGAAATACAGGCAAGTAGAGGAGATATAAAAAAAAGGAGTCATGGTTTATTAAAATCCCTTATATACCCTTTTGATAATACACTATTTTACTACAAAAATATTATGCTGGAGGCATTATGTATATATTATATTATATGCAATATGTGTAGTTACAGATAGTTTCATGTTATATAGCTACATTCATTCTGCGGTGACTTTAATGAAACACTTTGATTTAAACCATTTTTTGTGTCAAATTTCTTAAGTGTTCTTATCCAATGGTCACTTTAACATGTATTGCACTCCTAGAACAACACTGTGGCCTTATTTATCTAAAATAATTTATGAAAACTCCTGTGACTTTTGGTTCTGTGGTTCTTGGCTGGTTCTATAGCCAACTTCCCATAAATCAGAGATTTGGATCAAAACCTTAAGTTATTTTACTTTAATTGAGTAGGCTGGCCCTAAAAAGGATAATGCATCATATAAATAGGACTGCATGCCCACAAATCAGGTTTGTGCTAAACCATGAGAATTAAAAGTAGAGATTGTTTTGGTCTAAAGCCTCACTATTGTACAGCTGAAAAGGTGAAAGAATCCCTGCCTTCAGTCTTAACACCAGTTCCTGAAAAATACAGTTAGCATCTCATTCACCCTGTATTTAGGGATATATATTCACCCACAAATTCATAAACAGTACTCTGAAATAATTGAAAAAGAATGTTAAATATTGTCCCAGCATCCATGTAATACTCTTTACTCAGAGGATTTCAATACATTTTAGGACTACAACCATTCAACATCTGCTTTGAGGTACTGTTCATAGTATTAACTTTGCTTTGAAACAGAAAAATTGAGGGACAGAAACTTTAGGGCCAGGTATAAACACTCAGTTTTTACATATGCCCTTGAAAAATGTATCACTTTATTTATTCAGTAATACCTGGTCAGCACCCAGCTACATCAGCCCAGAAATACCTGTGCAAAGAGAAAGTCGGAAGTGTCTTTACACCAGCGCAGCTGAGGTTGGTCTATGAGCTACAGTCACTCTGTGCTGCAGGCAGGACACATGAGGCCCAAGAGACTGTGGTAACATGCATGTAGACACAAATAATGCAGCCACAGATTGTTACTGAAACAACACTGAAATGTTTGCTTTATCTTTGCCTGGCAGGCTGTCATTGCAAGGATGCATTTTTCCCTCAGCAAACAAAAGGTCTCCATCATCCCTGCCTTAATAGCACAGCTATTGCAGTGACTGCCCTGCTGACCTTTCAGTATAGGTTATTTAAAGGATCTTTGAGGCTCTCCAGTGTTGAGCAGGAGGTTGGACTACTTGAACATGAGCCAGCAATGTGCCCTTGCAGCAAGGAAAGCCAAGAGCATCCTGAGCTGTACTACAAAAAGCACTGCCAGAAGGTCAGTGGCGGGGATCCTCACCCTCTACTCAGCATTGGTGAGGTAGGCCTGGAGCACTGTATCCAAGTCTGGGCTCCCCAGTACAAGAGAGACACGGATACACCAGAGAGAGCCCAGTGAAAGACCACAAAGATAATCAATGGACTGGAGCATCTGCCATACAAGGACTGGGAGAGAGCTGGGACTGCTCAGCCTGGAGAAGAGAAGGCTCAGAGAGGACCTTATCCCTGTGCAAAAATACCCGAGGGAGCTGCTAAGAGGATGGATGCTTTTCCAGTGGTGCCCAGTGACAGGCAGCAATGGACACAAACTGAAACGTGAAATTCCACTGAAACAAAATAAACGATTTTTTACTGTGGGGGTGATATAAGTATTGGAACTGGCTGTCCAGTGAGGTCGTGGACTCTCGATCCTTGGGAGATATTCAAAATCCAACCGGACACAGCCCTGGGCAACCTGCTGCAGCTGACCCTGCTGTGAGCAGGGGAGATGGATTAGATGATCTCCAAATGCCCCTGCCAACCCGAACTATTCTCTGATTCTATCATCTCCTGAGATACCATCCAGACTGAGCTCTCCTATGATCCTAATGAGCCAAATTGCAAGAAAACACAAAAAAAGGCAAAAGAAAAATCATTATCCACTGACTCTGCCATCAGTGCACACTATTGCTTTTATGGTCACACTGGACAAGTGCCTTTATTGACCAAGTGATTCATTCTTCTAATGAATTATTCTTCAAGGTATAGATTTTAATAATTTAAGAAAAAAACATGCATTGTACATTCCCCTTCTACCCAGCAGCAGTCTGCCTACACAAAGGAAGCAGTTAGCTTTGAAGCAAATTTAGCTGACCTATATATGCCAATCTTTTATGCTTTGCTTGATCTGAATTATTTTCAACATGCACGTCTCTTGTCTGTGACTCAGGGACTCTGAGCCATACACAGTTGTTCAAAAAATACTCTAAACATACCTGATGCAAGCAAAGTATGGACTTCAGAGAAAAATTACACAGGCTTATGTAAGTAAAGACGGTTGCATCAGGCACCAATTCAAAAGAACAGAATACTGATCTTCAGTCATTCCTTATTGCCTGAGAACTTACACAAGCAAACTCTGATATTTACATTTTCTGTAAAATTTCTTCGTTGAAAAAGAGCATTATTCTTTAAAAAAGGTAGTTTCCTTCAAATTTTGGTAAGTCCTTTTCAAAAAATTGCAGATGTCATTGGAAAAAAATGTAATTTAGTACTATTCCAACTATTAGTATTTAGTTTCATCATAAGGATGAAATCCCAGAAAAATTGTAATATCAACATTTTGGATTCTCTCATAATTTCCAAAGGCAAAATGACAGCAAAATGCCTTGGATGTGGTTAACAGGAAAGGCCCATATTTGCACATGCTTAGCTACAAAGGATTTTATGATTCACAGAAACCTTTTGCTCTATACCCTTGAAAATAGGCTTAAAACCTGAGAGAACATCTTTTTTTCTAGGAAAACAAGGAAAAACTGACCCAGGCTGACCAATGTGCTGCTATAATCCTCAATTTACAGAAGGAAAAAACCTTTTTTATTAGCTGTCTTCATTTTTATGGTTGGGAAGAAAAGAAATGACAATTCTAAAGTAAAATGGCAAATTGTCCCAGGTCAGCATCTAAAAATGTCATTGACATCTTTTTAGCAAAAGCATCTAGCTACTGTTTTTATTGTCTTAGATGTGGTACAGATTGTACATGGTGTAGATTATACATCGGGGAACAGTTATCAAGTGTGTGTCATAAAACATGGAAAAATTCAAACCAAAAAGTAAAAATTTGAGTGAAAATGGAAACTTACACAATCTTAACTCTAACCAGTCATTGCAAGACATTCATTACAATAGATGTTCTACTAGAAAACAGTGTAAGCCATGGGCAACTGGGGAGCTGATTTGCAGACAAGAATTCTAGACTGCAAAATGCATATAAATGCTAGAAAAGAACACTGTTAAGCGATTTAATGCATCCAAAACACCCAATTTGAAAAAGCTTTAATAACTGAATTGATATTATTGGTCTGGGTAGGGAAGGTAATTTATTGTAGCATTTGGACTGATGATAGGATTTGTCACTCACAACAGATGGCAACACATTTTAGATTAAAAAGTATGAGAGAGATTTGATTTCCGTTGGTTTTGCCATCCTCCTCAACTCTTAGAAATTTCCTTGGGATCCTTATTACATTGCAGTGTACTGCTCTGACCTTCATTCCAAAAGACAAGTAATCGTCTGTTTCTCTTTTGGAAAAAACAGAATAGGAAAACTCTACATTATGAATTCTATATTTTTCCTCAGAAACTGAAGAAACCCAATAGAAGGTCTAGATCAGCAACGAAGACGGTTGCTAGCAAAAGTACGCTTCTCAGGTGTCTGAAGAGGCGCAAAGTTAACACAATTAATATGATTTTATTAGTATTATATTTATATTAATATTATATACTACTAATTATAATTAATAAACATAATTTGGATGCCAGAACTGTGGCTACTTTGGTATAGCTTCTTCCACTTTCATCAATGTACCTGCTTTGTTGATATAACTGTGTTCACCACAGGACTATTTTGAGTGCTCCTGTCTCCACACTGGCTGTACACTCTTAGTGTAGATGTACCTAAGCCTGATTTTAGTGACTGGGGCCAACATTTCATTTAAAGGTAGACTTTGTATCAAGACACCTACAAATAAATATAACCTGACTTTAAGAAGTTTGACTCCTGAGATAACCAATGCTTGAATGGACTCAGCACTTTTAAGAATGACCACTTTAAACTGTGCACTAAAAAAGTTCATAATAAAAAAGGAGAAAACTAGACATTGCAAGAATTGACTTCGGATAGAAGAGATAACCTTGAACTGAAAATAAACACTCGTTCTCTTTGTATCTCAAGAAGTGGGCATTCATGGTCTTACTGTGGAAGTGAGAACATCTAGTGACCTTAGGGGTGGAATTCTGCTAATCATTTTATATTTCCTTCCAGGTAACTGATAAAGCTCTTGAGCAGCATTGCGCCAAGAACAGATTCCTGTGAGTTCCCACAAGAAGTAACCCTTGAGATGAATTAGCCCCAACTATAATCACTTTTCAAGATGTTTCTGTTATCCCATTTTTAATCCATTCTGAATTACACTGATTTTACTCACTGTTACTTCATTTCGGTTTTAACCACACTGTCAACAAGACTAAATAAATGTCATAAAGTAGTCTAAGTGTATTAATGTCAGCACAGCTATCTCTGTCAACTTCATTTCTGATCTTGGAAAAAGCAGTATCAAGTATGTTTGACAAGATCTATTATCCATAAAAACTTGCTGGCTGGCATTTAGCATGATGTCATCTCTTCATCTTTGTTGGAGAAATTTAGTCTCAGCCTTCCAATGATGGTGCTTGACCTGTAGTTACCTGGATCATCTTGTTTAACTTTTAAAAATTCTGGCACAACATTTGCTTTTTCCAGTTCACTGAAACTCCCCTTAGTATGTCAAGATTTGTTAAAAAGCAACAATAATGATTTAGACAGTTCAAGTCTATGAATACTCTCTTGTGCAAGGTTTCTGGTCTGACAGAAAATTAAGGAGGAAATACATACAAGTGCTGAACTCCTACTAGAATCACCTGCCAGCATTTTCATAATGAAGTGTAGAGCCCCCTTCAGCATCTTTCCTACAATGCTTCAAAGAATCTCAAGTGTTTATGTACCTCACAGATGCAAAATACATGGAATATTACAGGGACATTTTGCTTTTCGTATACTTATTCTGCCATGTGTATCTCCTTTGTTACTTCTCTCTTCCTCCCACCATTTGTCTACATTTTATGGGAAAGTCTGGAAGTTTTACGTGATAAGATTAAAGGACAGATACCTGAAAAAAAAGAAGTGAACTTCCGGATGGTCTTGTAAGCAACATTCACAGTTGTGTCTGATTAAATTTTTAGAAGCTTTGGGTTCAGCTAATTTTAACAAATAATCAATGTAATAACCCTGTTTTTTGCAAACTCCTTAAACTGTACGGGTTTGAACTCAGACCGTATTTAAACACTAGCCCTTTAAATCTGGCATGCATTATTTCTGAACCTATAGATTAAATATCTTTCATCTGCTGTCACATCTTACAGCATTTATAGCAGCAGGTGGAAAGGCAAAATGCTGTATAACTGTTTCTGTCTTATTGCCTTACTTCATCTGGAAATACAGATATAAAAATTTCTTTGGGAAAAACATTGACAGTTTGGAAAAAAGCTTCAAACTAAATGTAAGAAGCTTTTTTAGCAGTTTAGTGGATTCATCATCAGTTATAGCTCTTGTTTGCTGAATGGAATTCCTAACAAACTGCCAGGTATATCTACTACATCCATATCAGTTTGAAGCATATTTGAATATTTCATCAAATATTTAAACTCAACTTCCACTCTCTTGTATGTGTAAAATATAACAGAACAGTGGAAATACAATGTTTTTGTAAATGCCTTCAGTATGTGTGGATTAAATAAGAAAAAATTTTGACCCTCTAGATAAGAAGGTAAGAGCAGTACAACTTGCCGTTAACATATAAATTTGCATGTAAAACTCTCTGTAAAAGGGCAAAAGTGATTGCTTGCTTGTGGGAGATGTTACCTAGAGTAGTTTTCTCCTGACATTTGGCTGATCTCACCATTCTTGATTGACTTTGTAAAGCCTCCTGAATCACTATACAACACTAACTCACCTCCAGATGTATCAAGAGGAATAAAAAAGGTTGGTTTTCTTTTCTCACATCAGGAAAAGCTACTGTATTAATACACTGTTAGGTAGAATCTCCTACAACCCAAACATAACAACATAATTTCAGGACTCTTTATGCTTTGATTACATCCATTGGTGCACTGCTCTAATGTCTAAAAGCTCCTTCCAGCATGGTACACAATGGCTTATTTTTAAAAGTAAACTTTGTCTGGAAGAAGTTTTAGTTTTAGTAGTTCCTCTTTTTCTTTCATTTGTTTGCACACCAGATCTACACAACTTTTTAAAAGTTCCATTATAAGAGAGTGTGAGACAATATCTAACACAGGCCACAAGTGGACTCTCAAAGAACTGTTTTAAAAGACCAAACTCTATATGATTAACCTTCTTAATTTCAGTGCGGATTCTTTGCATAGGGATTTGGTTTCCTGGGATTTAAATAGTCTTGCAAGTGGAAGAAACAACTCAAAATAATGTATCTAATGAATACTAGTTATAGTGACCAACAGAAGCAGGCTAAGGCCATATCTTCTACCTGCTGGAATTCTCATTCTTTGTACAAGACATCTCTCAGGTCTTGAGGGCTTATTCTAAAACTGGCTTCAAGTCTTCTGACAAGATGACATCTATTTTCCACAGATTTTTTTTGTTTGTTTGTTTCAGCACGTGAAACATGAAATATTTTTAGTAAATTCTACTTTTACCAACACAAAACATAGGGCTGTGATGTTGGTTATAAATCCTTTGTCAATGTTTCTC
Organism: Eulacestoma nigropectus; assembly: GCA_013397775.1. NCBI lineage: Eukaryota > Metazoa > Chordata > Aves > Passeriformes > Eulacestoma > Eulacestoma nigropectus. The sequence goes on from VZTE01002919.1 coordinate 1,741,111, forward strand.
AGCTCCCTTATCATCTCTACAGTAACGGAACATTTTCCATTAGCTAAGAGACTTTCTACTTCTTGCAGTCAAAGAGTGGAAAGAAGACTATGGAAACAAAATAAACCCAAAATGTAAGTTTCAATTTCATTTTTAAAAAACATTTTAAAGCCCCATGGTATTTTCCAATATGAAAACAGATAGAGGTGGAAGTGGTACTGAGACAGAGCCATGCTGACACTTGTGCAGCTCAGTTTACACACATAATTACCCTAAGAATGGTCTAAAACATCAGAATCTTGCACCCAAATTTCTGTTTATAGCCAACATAAACCCAATGTAAACAATTTCAAGTAGCTAAGAAAAGAAAGATACAACATATACATGCTTTTTGCCTTTGCTGCCAAAAATGACTTTGGCTGACATGACAGAACTACCAAAACATTTGTTAACATAATGTTAGTTACTTCCTTGTTTTGCCTAACTGCAATTTTTATTTTGTACCTGTGCACATTTGCACTTTTGTTATGTTCTCGACCATGATTTCAAAGAAACAAGGGTTAGTGCAAGAAATATTTAGACTGAGTATATCAGCCAGTCTGAAACACTCAAGGCAACATTTCTAGAGCAACATCATGCAAAAAGGCAATTTTCCCATTTCATTTATGACCAGAAGTTATGAAGAAAGACAAGGAATTTACCCGATTCCTGGAGATAACGATACACCAAAAAATTCACTTCGTCACTGGTTATGCTCATCTTAGCCCAACCTCAATATGATGAGGTTTACGAGAAGTGTGATCCACGCTCTGTTGAAAGGGAGAGAAAAGAACAGGTTTGTTTTACCTTAATTCACTATGAAATGTGCTATCAAGACTGAGGTGGGAATTGTTAAGGTATTTAAAGATGTCATACAGTTATTAGAGCTGTAACATCCCAATGTGAGGCATCCATTAAATACTGTGAATCAAGTACTCAGGTTGTACTGCACCTTCTATTACAACTCAGGAGCAGTATTTAACATATATGAGAGAGTCAGAGGGAACATTTTAAATATTGGAAGGCCTTTCTAATGTCAACTCTTGTAATTGTGTGGCTTTACTACAGGTTCTTTGGAGACTCCTCTTTACTATGTGAGCACTGTCTTTCCAGAACTGATGGCAATTACAGTCACACATAACACACCAAATTATAAGGTTTTTGCAGCCCTGAATTTGTAATCCAGTTTTTTGTCCAGTCGTTCATCCACTGAAGACAGATTCTTTCTTTAGAAAACCAAGTTACACGATGAATGGGGCAGGAGGGGAAGAGAAAGAGAAAGAACACCATATACCTTGAGCCAACAAGGAAGACAAATATCCTTGCATTAGATAAAGCTGTAATATTATAATGTCTCAGTTGATTAATGGTGAGCAAGAATTAAACTCCAATTTTTCATTTAAGTAATCGCAACCTTTAGGATGATGGTTTTACGTTACTATTTTGGGCATATACTCTGGTAAAAAAAACACTGGGTTTAAATGATAAATTTGTTTTGAACGTTTTCCATTAAATCTTGATGATTCATTCCTGTTTGGGAATCTGACTTAAGTAGTTTAGTTTTAAAAGACCTAAGTACTCCTCAGACATAAACTTTGCAGCTGTGTCAGCCACACCATACCTATAAGTGATCACGTACAGCTTTGGCCGCAGAGGCGTACACTGGGCTCTCACCGGGCACTACAAATGAAAGACCGTAGGCGTGTGCCGGGTGTTTTGATTTCCCGTATGTCTCTTCTTGGCAAGAGGAAAGGTCGTCTTTGTTCATCGAAAACCTCTTCAGTAATTCCTGCTGCCTAAAGTAGCACCTGCTACTGCAGGCGATGCTGATCGACGACGTTTCCCCTGCTGATGGTCTAAACCAGCAGGTGACTCATGACTGTAACAGATGTCTTTGCATATTTATGTAAATGGAGGTCTTTCGAACCCTGGTAAGCCTTTTATTATCCTGGGCTGTATTTCATCAATAGCTCGAATGCTGGTTCTCCATATGAAACCATAGCTTGCTAATTTGGCAGACATCTTCCTCAAATATTTGAGTCTTAATTGTTACAGTTTGCATTTCATGGAGAACAAGAATAAACAAAGGACTGAAAATCATTCAGTCTACCTACATAAGGAAAATTTCACTTCCTTTGGAAAGGATGAACACTTTCTGCTAAGATTCTGGCTGAGGACAGCATCAGCTGTATCCAACATCCATTCCTGTCATACATGCCACGTATTGCCCTGGGAAACCATTCAGTCTCTTTTCTCCTCAATATCTCATCTGTAAAATGGGCTTAAATGTCTCTGCCACATGATTAGGAGACTGGAAGCACTGACAGTGGCAAGGACTTAAGTCACCAAGGCTGGCAAATGCAGGCAGTGAAAGCACCACTTCCAGTATAACTTTATATACACTTCTTCCAGATAAACAGACTTGTACCTGAATAATCAATAACCCCCTGTGCCCTTTCTGCATAATCATCGCCATACAATGAAGAACAAGACAGACATTCAGAGCAACAGTTAAGGCCATTTTCTTCCCTGAGTGCTTAAAACACATCTGTATCGTTGCTATGGCCATGATAGTAATAAATCAAGAGAATTTGATAGCTGTGGGTTGAAAAAAAAACCCCCACTTTAAAAAGCATTTTATAAATAGCTGTTTCAAAGTTTGGTGGTAGGAAAGTTGGTAAAGATGAAACCTCTTACAAAAATTCAGTTTCAGCAATGACGTACTCTGTGGTAAGATGAACTTTATTTAAAAAAAAATCAAAAAACTACAAGTGCCATTTCTGGGTGCATACTGCCAATTTAAGACATTAACATGGTATTTTCCACATATAAAGGGTTACTTTGGGAAAGGGGAGGCAAGGGAAAGGAAGAATGCTGGGTTTTGTTTGTTTTTCTAAAGACGACTTTTCTTAAATTAATTAAAATCAGAGAAAATCAGCGTGATTGCAAAATAAATAGTCTCCCAGCTCCAGAAAAAACCCACTCTATAGCAGCTACCTTTGTATCACTCCCAAACACACCGAGTAATAGTTGAGTTTATAGTGCATTTTCCCTGAAGTCAGTCAAAAGGAATTACTTTGACATATGTGTCAGATCATATCTTTATACACACATTGTTACCATGCCACAAATAACCAGATGATCTCCACTCATATATTTGAGGTTTCTTCCCTCCCACAGATGCCAGTGTAGCAATCAGATACACAACTGTAAAGCTTTTACCCGTCCAAAGCAAGACACAGATTTTGGCTCTTACCCAGAGAAATCTATTCATTAGAAATTTGGCTGACCATGCTCAGTTTCATTAATGCTCTTTCTGATTCCCTTCTTCTCTACAAATAAACAGTCCAAATAAAAGTAGCTAAAAAAAACATGGTGGGGAGGAGAGGAACATCCTAGTGTTTTGTGTATCTCCAAGACTGATTCCTAAGGAACAAACAACTAGCCCCCCCCCAATATATATTTTAAATGTAGAAATGCAAACTTCTGTAGGAAATCACAGAAACTTTCAGTTACCACTGTGATAGATTTATTTCTGCTAATTGATGGTCTCCTTTTGTTACTAACAACTGGTATTACCTAGATTAATAGTTTTTTAAAAGAAATAAAGTGAAGTTTATAAACAATACTGATGCGCCTTTGGAGACATTTCACATTTAAACTAGCAATAACATCTTAATTCTTCAAAATGTCAAGAGGATTAACAAAAAGCATTCAAATGTGTTTGAACTTTCTTCACTTGAAACACTTTTTCCTGCACCCAATTACACACAATGGGAAGTTCTATTCACTTTAATCTCCCTTTAAGAATTTGGGTTGTGATACTGTAGATATTTAAGAATGCCCAAACATGTGACCTGAGCTGATTAAGACTTCCCAAAGTATAATGGATGCAAAACATACAAACCCCATCAGTGGATGGATGGGTTGTCAAGATCATGCAAAATTAAATATAACACTTATTTTAAATAAACACTCAGCTCTTAGTTCTACCAGGATAGGTTTGCAGAAATGCTTCCTATATAGGGGCAAAAATCTGGGATATTACCTCAAATACCACCATTGTGCTTCTAGGGCTGCTTGTGTTTTGCTGAACCAAGAGGTTCACCTGGCATTGAGCTGGCTCCAGTGAAGCTAAAACTGCGGCACGCTTCCCTGTGCTCCAGGCAGCCAGGACAGCCTGCTTCCCAGAGTAAACACACGACCTGATTTGGCTCTGTGCACCAGCATACCACTGTTCTCAAATTAAACCTTCCTGCAGCACTGGGAATCCTGCTAATGGGCCATGCAAGTGGCTCTGGAGAAGGCAGCCTCATGTACAGCCATGGTTTAGCACAGTGATAGCCAGGTCAACTAAGAATAGTTTATTTACGTCCCATCATCCCCTTACTCAAGGATTACTCTTCCTTTGCCAGGCATATTTTAGCACTGCTGCCATAAATAAGGGAGATCTGGTTGAAGAATCAAGGGAAAATAACTTTTTCAATTTTGAAATAGGATCTAAAGACTCAGCTCCTCTGCCTCTTTTCTAAATGATGGTCACAGGGTCCTCTAGGGCCATGTTCTGCCCTCCAGGCCAACCTTGGGGCAGGGGATGGCCTAGGTTATTTCAGAAAATGAGTTTACATTTGCTACTTGAAGCAGCATGCCATCCAGAGAGACTGGGAATTACCAGTCAATCTTCCCCTCAGGAAGGCGGAAACAGGTCAGACATTTAGGGAAAACACCTAAACTAAAACCTAAACCTGAAACCTAAATAGGAACTCAGGCACTTCCCATTTGTGCATCCAGCCCTGCTGACAGAAATTTATCAGATGCTGGTCTGGCCCTCATCTTTACAGTTTGAAAAATTCTGCAAGCTCCAGTCTACGTTAACTGAGTGCTGAGCAGTTGTCAACTTTTTGGGAGTGTTTTTTTTTGGGTCATTATAGTAAAATAAACACTGTCCCCTTCTCCCTTCACACCCCCCTTGCCTCCAAACCCCATCTCAAACACACAAATTTTCAGTTATTTCCTGCAGAGGCCAAAACGTCTTTTCACAACTGAAATTTTAATGACAACAACATTATCATTAAAATTATAGGGAGGCATGAAGAGAAATTGTTTATTTGCTTTGGGGAAAAAAAGGCAAAAAGCAGAGGTTCCATAAAAATGAAAACATTCCAGAAAGTTCAAACATTTAATGTTGTCAATGCCCTGCTGCATGGGAACCAGAGTTCACACACTTGTGCTCCCATTTTCTCACCCAAGATGGATCTATGCACCAAAGTGTATCTCTCAGGACCCAATACAGTCCCCCCATATCAGAGAAGAGAATGTGAATGTAATTACTAAAACAGACTCTAGGAAGGCACCATGACAGCACAGCCAAATCAATGTGTTACTGTTTTGTATATGCTCTGTAGTTTAATGAAAAACATTTCCCAAAGCCAGAAGCCACTTCTCACAAAATGAGTCATTTAGGCAATCTCTGTGTTTTCTGTTGAAAAATACTTTCATCAGAAACTTTCAATGAGCCCTACGCTTCTGTATTTCTCAGATGTGTCTTACCATAGAGCCAGAACAGAGTCAGTAGCCAGCAGCTCTTCCCCAAAGGTTAACAAGCTCTGCTTGGCCCTCACTAATGCATTCTTCAGTCTTGGCTTTTATCACAGCTGCCTCTTCTCATGGAGAAACTCCAGTATGCTGCTTTCTCAAAATGCCAAACCAAACTTCTGGGAGAGGAAAAGAGCACAGTCTGCTTCTTCTCCCCTCACAGTCTCTCCTGCCATTTCAAGAAACTAAAGAGCAAAACATCTTTTCTTTACAAGTATCCTGACAAGGGAATTGAGACCATCATACTCCTGATTTCAAGGTATGAAGCACAGAAGAATGGTTCTTTCCAAACTCCACTCATGTCAGTGACCAAATTAACAGTGATTCCTGTTCAAAATGCAGCTTGTGGAAGCATGACTTCCTGACTCCTCCTTGTAAGGCTTGATCAAGATGCCTTGTTTCAAAAAAACTGTATCTAAACAGTTGCCCCTTCTAGAGATCTTGCACTTAAGAAAGCAAATAAAGATGTGCTCACAGAAAGAGCTGCACTGTATTTCCCTGGCCTTTCTTAACGAGGATACAAATATGTTAACTATCTTCACTCTGTAAATGATCAGCACATGTCACCCAAACAACTAAGTGACAAAAATGAGGCGATTCAAATATCTCAGATCTATTGTTCTACACTCGTTACAGATGCTTACAGATGTCTTTGCATCATTTATCAGAATCAATATTTTGAAGCTTTCTTTACAAGAGCAGTAGCAAATTTGCTGTTTTGGGGTGGATAAAAGCTGAGATTCCCCAGAACAGAGTGATTTCCTTTGGAAATTGTTACTGAGTTGTACAGTATGCACTGTCTCATTTAGACGTCTGTCACCCATGTTTACAGCACATCAGTAAGGACAGGGACCTCAATAACAGAAGGCAATAGGCTCGTCAGAAATCCTGCACTGCCAAATGTTAAGCCTGGCTCTTATTTTGGTTTTAAGTCTATTTATTTAGTGACCTTCTGCTGATTTTTTAAAAGACCGCACTAAACCAAAACAAATCCAGAGAGCCACAGCTCATTCCCATTCTCACTGCTGCCTGTAAGACCACACTCCAATGAAAAGTTGTAACAACTGCATCTGTACCTGAGAGCTCCAGAAAAAACGGCACGATTATAATAAAAGTCTAGCTTGGATCCTGACACATTAGGGTATCTCATACTACTAGCCAGTGAGCTCAACCATATCAGTGTTCCAAATCTGGTGCCAATCAGAGGAAAAGGAGGAATATCACCTACAGACATGTGGTAGTGATCAATTAACCTGCAATTCTCTCTTCAAGAGGTCACTCTTGATGAATCAAATGCTGTATGGGCAAACCTGGCAAAAATGAGGTTTTCATTTAAATAAAATCAAAACGTTGTTCAGGGAGAAGGTTGGTTTACTATGCGATATCTATAAAGAGGTGCCTTTGAAAAGATGAATCTTTTTTTAAATCGCAACTGTTCCTACTGCATTTATTATTTTAAAAATGTGCAATGAATTATCAAAATGGTTGTCCTGTCCTGGAAAAAATGTTAACAAAATAACACATTATCCAGTAAACTACTGAAAAAATAAAATTAAGAAAAAAAAAATCACAAAGATATTTATAAAAATAATTTGGCCAGTTAAAGCCTTCAGTGGACATCATTGCAGAAAGTTTCATTTCTGCATGAATACTACTTTTCATTAAATTATAAATTACATTTCAAACTGAAGAGCCATTTGGAACCAAACCCACATCTATTTATTTAAAGAAAGGGCAACGAGAGATATTTCAACAATTTGTAAGTGCTATTCAAACATTTTTCAATTAATCAACAATTCCCAGAGCAAAAGAACTAATCATCAACAAAAGACAAGCCTTTAATCACCAAATTCCCAGAAAACTTTACTTCCTCTATCAAAAGATTCTGAACTGTGCATCAGATCTTTTATACTTATAATACCTCCGTTTGATCAGGTGGTTTTTCAGTTCTCAGCTGGTTTACTTAATTACATAAGCTTCCAGCATTTCAGTTCTAAGAGTTCAAGTGGATCTTTTCCAACTGCCTTTGCTGCAGAATGAAATGGGTTTTCCAGTACTGATTTTTCCTTTTCGTCTCTTTGCTAAGGGGAAAAAAGAAAAAAAATCCCACAACTGTTCTTCTTAATTAGTGCAATTGTGTTATACCTCTTTTACAGCTTCATTCTAAGAAGAGGCACCTTCGATTTTTTTAATAAACAGAAATGTTGTTCACACTAATGTATTATATGGAAAGCTCTGTGAAGCCAAAAAAAGACTAATGGGAAAGCAGTGGTTGACAGTAGACCTAGAGCTTGCAAACGAAATGAAAATAATTGTTTTAAAATAAAAAAGGAATGAATTACAGAGGCTTGAGAAATCAAAACACATTATTGGATTTAGTTTGAGAACCAAGATACCTCATCACTCTTGGAACAACTGAAGTCAATTGGGAATGCTGCCACTAAACAGAACCAAGGATTTTCTTCCTTACATGAGCACAAAACAGCAATTAGGACAAACCAAGGGACAATGGTATGTGTCCACTCATTTCAAACCAATTAGGCCAAAATACATGATTGTCTGATGGTGCAGTAACTGATTGTCTGTGTGCGCATGCGTTTCCATGCACGTCATGCAACAAAAATGTGCTTTAAATCTTACAAGTAGTGCTACGTGCTCAAAAACATTAAGGAACACGCAACTTTAAAAAAGACAGCACAATTGCTCTAGCAGTATTCCATTTTCTTTAATTTTGGCAAGAGGGCAAATGTATTGATACTACCTCAAATTTAACTTTTCACTTAATATACCTGGATGTTCACTAAAACCTCGACAAAACAAAATATTACCATTTAAATTTTTCATCTGTACATCACACTCAGAGTTTCAAGGTGAAATGAATGTGATGGCATGAGTTCCTACCAGAATTGGTTGTACCTGATTCACATGTGAGCAAAATAACACAGCAGAACTTTTAGAATGAACATTCCTCCCAAAATCTAGAATAAAGCATAGTTTCTTTTTCAGCTGACAGTTATTAGTAAAAACACACTAAAATAAATGTGAAGTATCTTGAGTCCTGAGCTGGTCTGTAAGAATGGGCATAGGCAGGCACCAGCTGTGATGAGACAGGCCATGGTCTAGCAGAGAAAACACGGGCTTTGAGGTGACATTGTGTGGCTGGGACACAAAAGAAGCTTCCAGAAACTTCCAAAAGGCTCAGAGCCATCTGCTACACGGGCAGTGGGGATTACCAGCCATGGCACTTATTTTAAATGAGGCAATTGCAGGGCAAGGAACACAAGAGCGATGGGCCTGGAAGGACAAATGAGAGACATTCTGAAGGCCTTACCCAAAAGACAGAATGTCTGAATAAGGCTTTTTTTTTTGATTATTTCTGATTTTTATCTTTGCTGCTAAAAATGGTAATACTGGTAGCTGGGGCCAAAATCCTGATTTTTCCAAACACATCTGAGTGCTTAACTGCAGAACTGGGTTGTGTCTTGATTGCGCACCCTATTTTTGAAGAGCGAGGTAAGGATAACACATCCATGTGTGTTTTTTTACCATGTTCCTTACACAAACTGTTTCCTAGACCACCCTGAGGGTAAATCCTCGTTATAAAAGCCAGACCACTACCACCTTACTGGTTGCAGTGGTGTCAGTGCCCAGTACAGTGGTAGGTACTTCCAGTACCCAACATGCTACAGACATGTTGCCTGAGCACCGCCAGACCACGGAATAGCAGGCAGAGCAGTGAGCGCAAAAGGCTTTGAGACTTGGTCCCTTTGTTCCAGAGCTGTGGGGCACCCCCAAAACTCTCCAGGCAAGCGGCAGCACAGACACAGCACTGCCGCCATGCAGGAGGGCCTGTTTGTCCACAAACCTGCCGGTTTGTGTGCCACATCCCTCCCGGTTTGTGTGCCACATCCCTCCCATAGGACCCAGATATCCAGTAAAACCTATTTCAATTCCATGCACATATCAATTTCGTCCTGGTTGAGTATCTTTCAGGACAGCTTGACACAAGTACAGTTGAAGAAAAACTAAGAGTGAAAACCATTCTGGTACTACTGTCTCATGACAACACTGGTGACTTGCGTGATAAAGTCTGCTCCTGGGCTTAGCAAAGCTCTGCTTGAGATAAACCAACACAAATCTGTGCTAGGCTAACCAACCTACAGCTTTCTACCCATGCAGGCTGGCCCCATGCAGCTGCAGGTTCCTAGAAGTAGTGGACAGGAGAAGGATCAGCGTTGTCCATCTCATGTGGGAGATGGAGATGGGCACATCCCTGACACCCCACAATCTGGTATGTGCCCAGTAAGCGAGAGCCACGAAGGTCTAGAGAGCAGCAGGGAGCTGCAGCAGCTCAGCTAGTTCACGTCTGGATGGCCTCAGGAAAAAGGGAATGTGCAGCAATGTCATTAAGGGGGTGTGTTTTATTAGTTTCTGCTAATAAGCTTAGCAGATGTTACTGGAAACAGTTTGATGCTATTTTTCCATCATTTTCAACCTTTTTTTCCCCCTCAGCAAGCAAAGGGAGTAGATCTTGCCACATATTTCAACCTTCACTTGTTTCCCCTGTAGTACTGTTAAAAATGTATCTGAAGATTTTCTTTATTTTTATTATTATTATTGTACAAAGGGAAAAAGCATTTTCCCCATTCGTCTATAATTCCAAAACAGCTGAAAGGATTATACTCCAAATTAATGAAGAAAAACACTTTTCAGATTTACAGCATGGAAAATTTCAACCCCCCAAAACAAGTATTTTGTAAATTTTAGAATATATAAAAACAAAGAACTATAATGGAAATTATTTTAGACTTTTATTATGGTAGTTCCTATTATAAACTATTTAGAAAGATTTTAACTATGGCTATAAATACTTCACGTTTTCCCTTCAGTAATCCTAAGAGAACGTCAATTAAAAGCTGAAAGGACAAATTACATAGGGTAGTGCAACACAACAGAAAAATATATACATAAATTCAGGCTATTTCACTGCTGTGTATTTAGATCTTAGTGGAAATCTGTGATTTTACAGTGGTTTTTTGTATGTGTTTGTTCATTTTTTTTTTTTTAACATAACTATCTGGCCTATATTGGTTTGAGCTCCACAGAAGGGTTATTAAATGTCTCCATTTTATGAAAGGTATAGGACTACTTTCCTTGTTGGAAGGTGGAGAGGGAAGGAAGAAGGATAGAGGAAAATAATTTGCTTTTAAAGAATGCCTGCAGAAACTTCTAAGCAACCACTAAAGTAAAAGCTTATTTCTAGGTTATTCTTCTGCATTCACACTGCTAAATATTTTACAGAGAAACTTCCCATTAAAAATCAATACAAAGAATTAAGGGTGAGAAATTTCTGTCTTATGAAAACTACCTCAATCACCAACTTCAGATACTGATTTATCTTTCCTTTAACTTTTCCTCTCAATGTTCTATATCCAGGATTTAAATAGTAAAGAAAAATTCACACACAGCATATCCAGTAATATAATCCAAGTTGTACAACACTATCACACATATTATCTGCCTTTTCATCCATCCTCCCCCCTTTACATGCTGTAATGGGCCAAGAGAGGTGAGGCAGTCTCTTCGTCATTTCAGACTTTCCTGGCTTTCTCTGGGTGAAGAATGAACAACAGAAAAAGACAGAGAATCACATTTCTGGTGACAGCATCATGAAGTCCTACACAGCCCTAACATAAATAGCAAAGTCTATAGATTAAATGGCAATGCTAAGAGGAAAGCTTTTTAACCTACTTTTTGAAAAAGCTAAACAGCCTAGAAACTAAGATGAATGAAAAAATCCTTGGGGAGTCAGAGCTAGACATGACATAATCTAAGGTTTTCATAAAAAATTTCAGTTAAATACTTCTCAGGAAGGATTTTAATATATTATGACACAGCTATTAGTTAGCCCAGATTAAATAAAAAAAGCACTTCCCTGCTTTAAAAAATCAAGATACAGAGAACTGAAGCCTTAAATCCATACATGCAGAGTTTGAGAAGCTTTTAAAGGTTTTAATCCCTAGACAAGAATCACTTTATCAGAGAATAAAACTATTCTACATTTTTGGCCTTCCCGCTAAGAAGGACTCTAGGGAAGCTAGAGGTGATCAGAAGGGTTGAAGTAGATGTCAATCATATGCTTGCTATTACAGAAATATTATGAAAGCTGCTGAACATCAGAAGGATTTTGGGTACCTACAAGCTTCAAGGTCACAGGCTGGAGGGGATCTCAGGAGGTGTCTAGTCCTACCCCCTGCCCAAAGAAGGGCCAGCTCTGAGGTCAGATCAGGCTGCTCAGGGCTTGCAGCCTTCAGAGCTTGAAACCCTCCCCAGACAGGGATGGCACAGACTGTTGGGGTGACCCGCTCCACTGCTTCACTCCCCATGGGAACACCTTGGAAAAAGTTTCTCCTTAAATCCAGTCTAAACCTGTTGCAACTTGTACCTCTTGTCTCTCGCCCTCTCAGCCTGTGCTGCTGTGAGGGGCCTGGCTCCATCTCCTCAAGGACTTCCTGTGGGTGCTGGGGGGCTGCCAGGTGCCTCCAAAGCCACCCCTTCTCCAGGCTGCCCCTTCTCCCCCACTCTCTCCTCACAGTGCAAGTGCTCTATCCCCACTGCCTTGGGTCCTCCCAAGCACCTTCCAGCTTGTCCACACCTTTCCCGTGTCACTGACAAAACCAGATGCAGTATCTAGATGTGGTCTGACGAGAGTCACACAGACTTGATCAACTGGCTGCGCTCCCACTCACACTGCCCAGATTATTTGTTTCTTCTAGTTCACACAAGAAGAAATTACACCAGGGTTATAAAGAGGGAAAACCTCCATATGGCTTTAAAATGACCATCAGTACCAGCATGAATTCAAGAGAAGCAATTTTTCCAAAGTGGAACAATCTTACTCATTGTCCTCTTTATTAATTTTATTTGGAAAAAGAAATTTTATTTGGAAAAGACATGCAGGAAGGTAGATAGGGTAACACTCCATACTGTCATGCCTATTACATCTTCTAAGGATACTGTAACCAAGTGGGTATTTTAGTCATCCAGCTCCTGGAACATAATTCTCAAAGACTAGTTAGCTATGAAATACCCTCTACAAGGAATGGGGAGAGTTACGTGCCTGTTTCAAAGATTTATGTGTTCTCTGTAGACGTGGATTAAACACTTGTCTGAGACTGGGATTCATTGCTTCAAATTTCCGCTCCAAATCCAGGCTCCAATTTGTATTTTTGGCTGTGGAGAACTGACTCAGAACTTGAATTTGAAAAAAGAAAAAATTCAGAAAGGTGGCAGTGGAAGTGGTATAACAGATTTAAGAGACTAAAGTATTCACTTAAGAATTAGCAGGTTCAAACTTGCATTTTCCAGCTCCCAGGAGAGCACACTTTACACCTGGTTACAGGTTGCTGAAACAAAACCACTATGGAGCAAAGAATGAGAGACTTGCAAGGACCGGGAAAAGCAGCAAGGATCTGTAATCACTCTTAATCAATAAACCACTTGCTTATTGCAAGTATCTGGCTGCTGAATCATGAACCATACACATTTCAATATTTTTCAGCATCAATGAAAAGTTGATTTAAATAGGAGCATTTGTCCAAAGACAAATTTTCTTTCATTTTTTTCCACTCTTCAGCACTCTTTTTTACATATGTTTTACACCTCCTTATTAAAAAGATAAAATTGGTCTCTTCTTATTTCTACAGAAACTCAAGGGCCTTTGTAGTATTATGCAAGGAGCAGACATCAACACGTATATTTAAGCACGACATATTATAAGCTTATATTATCATTTATAGTTTGACTCCATTTTAACTATTTGGACTGTAAAGCTTCACAGTGAGTCTTTGCCTCAGGCAAATTTTTTTTTTCTGGAAGGCATAAGTAAAAATAGTTCAGTCATTTCAGAGTGAAGGGGGGAAAACCCAATTTTGCCAATATTTATACAGTTTCAGTGTTTCAATGAGAATCTCCAGTGCCTCTATATTTCGGAGCAGGGACTTGACATCTGGCAGAGAGGCTGCTCTCATGGCAAAGAGCCTTTGCTGTCACACTGAAAATCTGTGAAAATTTGACTTAAATAAAGCCTTCTGAAAATACTATGTGTATACATGTTGCACAGGTTTGTTAGAGGCTGTAATTCAATTACCAAAATATTTGCCTTGTATTAACTTTGCTTCCTACTCCGGAAGGCAGTGCTATCTCTAACAGGAGATCAGAGTCTTTTTACACAAGGGAAAGCAGACACAGGCTGATGCATGGGAAAGGGTGAGGGATGAGACAAGGACCGGGAAGGGCAAAGGGCATGTCTCATATAGGAACAAACCCCACCTTGCCATCACAGATATATTGAAGCCAAGGGTGAGAAAGAATGGCACCATGGCTACAGGCTTGTGACAGCTGAGATGGTAGTCTCAGGTGTCTCATCTCACTCCAGATAGCAAAGAATACTTTCTTCCCAACAAGTACTTCAGAGGAAAAACATTATAATCAAAATATGATTTTTAAATTTCTCTGCTGCCCTTCATACTATTTTTTATCAGTCATTTATTCCTGCAGATCTAGACTGGATGATCTTTAATGCCCTGAAGCGCTATTTATTTACATCTTACTTTTATTATTTTTACCAGTCAAGGATTTTTCTCCTAAGCACTTCATTATAAGACTTAGCTAGTTTAGGGAATTATTGAAAAAGAAAATCAAAAAGTATAATTTAAAAAACAGAGTAATATTTTTTTCCCTCTCCCATTTGTTTTTTCTCCGTTAAGCACAGACTTTTAACAGCATAGCTGTTTGCTTATAAGGACCTATATTTTACTTGGATCAAATTTAATTTGAAAATTGCTGAAATTTTTAGCTCTTAATAAACTGCTAATATTTAGTCAAGTCCTTCAACCATAAGAAATACACACAAACACTGTTCAATGCATACTTATCCTCAGGGACTGCATTCAAAGACAGTAAAGAAACAAAACTTGTCCTTACCAATGCCACTTTTAACACGGCTCTGCTGTCAAGTGAGCAATATTTTGGTACCATAAACTAGAAGAAGGCCATCAAATAAAATCCATCAGCAAAGAGCCATCACTTAAGTTTTCACTGACTACCAACTTGTAGTGCTGACCAGGAGCTTGAGAAAAGGGATATTCTAAACTCTAATGCCTATAAAGAAAACCCTAAGACTCACAATGATGCAAGAATTTATTTCTTTCTCTTCTTTTAATAGATGCCTCAAAATTTAACCTGAAGTTTACGAATGCTTACAGTTCCTTAGGTCCAAAAGACCCCACCAAATACACTGATGAAGATGATCCTCCTTCCAATCAAAATCCTTGTGAAAGGCATCGTAAAAACAGAGAAGGTTTCACCTATTCTACATTTCTTACTAATACATCACTGTTACCTGATTAGGTAATAGCTTTTAGTTCTCTTCAGGAAAAGGAAAAAAATTCTGGGAAAAAGGAAAAAAGGAAAATACTACCACAGATATTTCCTAAAGAAATTTTCCTTTTTAGCCACTGACACTTTAAGCCCCAACCTATGTGCAAGTCTTCCATGATTATTAAAACTGCAAAATACTCTCTAAGACATATAGTCACTAAAATGCAATGGAGACCTGTTAAACAATTTTAATTGTTTTACTTTATGTAAGCCAGTTAGTAAGAGAATTATAGCATGTTTCTTTTTAAATTAAGCTCTCAGCTTTCTTATTTTAAGACCTGACATGGACACTCTGATACAGCATTTATCATAAACCTAGATCAAGCAACTTAAGATTTTTTTGGGGGGAGGGCAGAGGTAAAAATTTAGGCACATTTCACTGACAAAGAAAACTGCTTATAATCAGTAATAAAATTTGCATTCCTTTTGGAAGGCTTACAATATAAAATGCAGCAAAATAAAATAAAACAATATGGGGTATTTGTATAAAATCAATAATGATAACCATAGTCTAAGAAAAGTATCATTTTATGCACATGCAAATGCCAATTTTCACATTAAGACATGAATCTCCCACCTCAGGAGTTAACAGTGTCACCATTAATGACTTTTTATTGTTCTGTATTTTCAAAGAACTCTTAAAACTTTAACAAATATGTCTTAAATGCTTCTGTGTAGGTTTTGGTGTTATACAGAGGCTCTCAGGACATGTCATCAACAGTTTAACCATTATGGTCACAAGGCACCACATCCATTCCCTTCCAAAGTGAAGGACCATCCTGCATTTGTGACATAATGTGAACATAAAAGTAAAGCATGTTTCACAAATTCACATCTCTAGGCTCTCTGATAATTTCAACTGTTAGTAAGAAGAACAAAATAATTTCTATTTTTCTTCAAAAAGCAAAACTAACAACAGCCTTTCTAGGTTCACCTCAAATTAGGCCACCTGCCTAATAATGCCAGTGGGTAAGAAGAGCTCTTAATGCTTCTGACACAACGTATTAAAAAAAGATCAGAAACATTCACCCATGTGTCAGCTGCTCACTTGCCCCCCTAATCCTGCTTTAACTGAGCTTTCAGCTCCTCCTGGTTCTGTCTGGGTTACAGCAGCGGCAACCAGCAGAGCTGCATCCATCCTCTCTGCCAAACTTCCACAAAGCACCTCTTAATTCGTGCAGAGGGTGGCTGACATGCTCATGGTGATGGTTGTAGTGCTCACTCATCTTCAGATGACTGACCTCTTGTCTGAGTTGCATATTTTTTACTATAAAAATAAAGGAGAAGTGCAGGAAAGAAAAGCCTGGGGACAAGAAGTCAAATTAATTTCTATGAGCACGAAGGTAGAAGTAAATAACAAACAAATCACTGACTTAAAATGAGTTATAATGAATCCAATAGCACTATGAATGCATGCACAGTGTTGTTGTTACTTCATCACTACGTATGGTCCAGTTCTTTACATTATTAAATTTGCAAAATATTCTGTAAAATGTATAAAGCCACTAAGATGCAACGGATATCTATTATTATCAAATGAAACCCTTAAAATTATTTTACTTAGTGTGAGCTAACCAGTGAGAGAAAAATATCATGTTTCAACTCTTACAATCACTTTTTAATGCAAATACTCTGTTGCAGCAGGTTTATTTTTAAATTGGTGCAATTGGCTTATCTAAAGTGAAATTACAACTTTTATTTAATTTTTATAAGGATCCTTTTTGCTTATAAAGACACTTTTATTTAAGTTTTGTGCTTATATGAAGTCATTTAAAAGCCAGTTGCTAAAATGACTTTGAAGTGAAGCTGGAAGGGTAAACCGTTTAGCCTTGATGCCTACAATCACTAATCCATGGGACACAGAACCATGTAACACACAAATTACTGCAGAGACATAACACATCATCAAGTACCTTACAACGGGAATGTTAAAATTAAAGTTGCAAAGGCTACCAACCAATATGGCCTCTCCTGCCACCTGTTGCTGGAGTCACTTTCTCTCCTGCAAAGGCAAAACCCATTCCCTGAGCTGCTCCCTGGAACCAACCAGCTGAGCCTGAGACGAGACATCGTGAACTTGCACACAGGGCAAGGTCAGAGCCAAGCTTGTACTGTGAGCCTTAAATTCAGGAGAATGATGGCAAATTGCATGGTGAGAGAGCTGATGGGCAGGACTGAGCACACAGACATGCATCCTGAGGATATGGTGATGCCTTGAGGGCCTACCTAGAAACAGACACTAGACAGGAGTAAGGGAATAAAGGTGGATATTTATTTGAAAGGCCTTCAAAGGTACACCCTGGGGAGCCAAAGGCTACATCAAAGATGGACCCCAAGATGGACCCCAAGATGGACGACAAGTCATGAGTTGTTCACACTTTTACAGGTTTGGTTCATCTGCATATCAGCATAAATTCGCCAATTAAAACTTTAGCTAATGATGGAATTTCTTCAATTTCTCCACCTCTCTAGAGGCCCTAGTTTACACCTTTTGGGCCTAGGACAGCCTAAGTGTCCTTGAACAACAAGCTCAGAGAGGCTTTGTTATGTCTATCTGGCATAAGAGAGCAGCAACTAACGGGCTACAAGAAACTTCAGAGTTACACACTAGGCAGCACAGGATTTAAAAATATAAAAGCTAGAACCTAAGGCATCAATGGAAGAAGAACTTCAATGATAGGGCAAGGATGCAGGCACAGTGAAGAAGGAAGAGGCTGCCAGGCTGTGGGATGCAGCCCAGTGAAAGCTGTGGTGGATGAGAATGCCAGCTGAAGAGAGACTCCATTCCGAGAGCAAAGAAATGCTTTCCTATTTAATTCCTGCTGTTTAATTGCACCCTCTAATGGTATTTAGGAAACATAATTTACTTTGATTACAGGTGAGGCTATAAAACGGGAAAGTTGCACAATTGCTTCTGCTTCAAGGCGGTATTCCAAATATTTCACAACTTCTGGAACACCCACACTACCTTCCATCACTTGAAACCATTCAATGGAGCTCAAAAAACCTGGGAAAAACTCAGCTTCAATTTCCCCTTCCCTCCAAGATCACACATGAATGAAGACTTGTATTCAGCAAGTGGAATAAATGTGTTACATTTTTTTCACCAGTGGAACTGGTGCCTGTAACTATACCTCTTACGTAAAATGACATTTTTGTCATTCAAGAAATCATCCATATTCTTTAGGTATAAGCAGAATAGTCACTCATGTCACTTTCAGAAGTAAGGGATTACACAGAGAAGAATGAAAAACCACAGTGTAAGTATTCCCAAGACAAGATCTGAAATACAACTAACATTAAATATGAAAACACTATTCTGAAGATTTTGCCTTCATTCAGATAGAAGATCAAACTAACCTTGTATGAAGAAAGAACAGATTCTTCCATACTAAATCCTCTTATATCTCTGGAAAAATAGAAAAAAAATCCAAGTTTCTCATGGTATTGAGTATATCCTGTATGTTCTTCCACATTTGAAAGAAGTGCATCATTCCTCTTTATACAATTATAATTAAAAAAACCCAACTAAACAGGACGCCAAAGAGCTGTGAGCACATCCAAATCTTGTGTTAATTCAGAAATCAAACTCCCCCTGAAGTCTCCAGCTGTTCCTGTTTCCCATAGATCAGATTAAATTTTGGCTGAGTCTGGCATAAGTTAACAAACAAAATTTGCTAGTGCAGGCACTGGGGACACAATGGCATGGCTGTTTCAAATCTCCAATCTTGATCCAAGTTTAGCCAAAAGTGTGAAAGAAAACACAGATGTAGTTAGTTTTTGCTCAATTAATAGGGCACAGCAGAATTCCCTGTCTGTATACACCATTCTGCTGGTAGGTAATATAAGTAAATGACAGAACAAGCCACTGCAGGACTCACAACCTATTTAACAGAATAGCATCCAAGTCATTCAGACTAATACATTGTCTTCAATATAAAATGGCAGTTTTGAGGTCAGAAATGTATGGCAGTAATTAGATGCTCAATGTTAAACCAGACCAGGGAGGTGGCTTACAGCTATTCTCTTAACAGTGTCTCCCAGGCTTCCTAACAGCCTTTAAAATAGTGCCTGGACTGCCTGATGTGGCTGGAGAACACAGCTTTATCTAGCATACCACTTAACAATAAAAACTGGAGACAGACTTGTCACAGGTTACTATGTTCAGGTTGCGAGGTTCTACAGAAGTCATTTAGGTATGATGACCTCATTAAAACTGTGCTCAGAAGCTGCTATTGTAACATCCGTGACACATTAAATGCTTGTCAGAAAACCAGTCATCATTAATATCTCTATTTCTTCTGCTGCATAAAAAGGCTGAAATTGAGTGTCACTGTTTATAGATAAATCTGTTATTTCAGAATCATTCTTTCTAGATTGAGCTGAAAAAAAAAAATCTGGCCAATGTTACCCTGATTTAAGTTGTATCTCCTGCATTCCTGTAGCTCAATTAAAAAATTTCAGTTCTCCTTTATAAACCATCTTCACACAAGATCATTACATAAACCATTTGGAGATAGCTGAACAAGGCTGACCAGCACATGGTCAGCTTTTTTTTGTCTGATAAATTGACATAACCTCATCTAAAATCTTTAAAAAAATGCTTTCAAAATTGTAACAATTAAAAAAAAAAAATTAAATATAACTTAAACTCAACTATTGCTCTCAGACTTTTTCAGAGATACCAAACCTGAAATCTTAAAATATTAAGAATAATCTTAACATTTCCACTTCCTGCACCAAACCACTTCAGTTCACATGGACTCCTTCAGGGTATTCAGAAATCATGTGGTTGAAAATCTCCTTGTGGATTTTGTTCCATGACATACCAGGCCATTCCCAAGGAAGAAAATAAGCCTGGTTATTTCCCAACAAGTTTGACATTGTTTTGCTGTTTCCTGAATGAGCATATCAGTCCTTGGCCACCACACAAATTATCCAGTCAGGACAGGCTATTTTTATCGTTCCCAGATGGTCTTTATGTACTTTTATGCATGACATGAGCTTCGCAGGATACAACCACTCTGTCGACCTTGGTGCATGTGAAACTGTTTTCTTCAAGTAAAGAAAGGTAGGAGCTGTGTCATACACATGGGTACGTCTATTCATAGCTATGTCATGCACTTCAGCTAGCACTGCATCATTTCATTTTCACAATGTACCTTGAAATTTGTCATTGGCAGGAGTTCAATTTGTGTCATAAAAAACACACTGTCTCCAGTTTCAGTTCAATCTAGTTATCTGCTGCTTCCAAAGCGAAATGTGACAAGGCATCTGCATTCAGGAGTTGAATAGTACTTTTGACCCCAGCTCTATTTTGACAGCAAACACTCAGCCATTATCACCCATTTCTGAAATTATACTGGAGACACTATTGACAGTCAGCATCTGAATAAACTCTTCCAAAAAATTCCCTTGAGGCTGTCTTCACGTAGTCTTGGAAGTAGTGAAAAAAAGTCCACACTCAAATATTTGACTCAGCATTATTAAAACTACCTGACTGAAACATTGCAATCAAATACCTCTAGGAAAGCCAACAGAAACCATGAATTACATTCCTTTTTGAGGATAACCAGCTATTCATATAGATTGCTGCTTAGCAAAATGGGTAACTTACCACCTGTACAGCAATTCATGTAAGTGAACATACATGGTGTTAGTAGCTACAATAAAACAATTTTGACACCCCCAAGATGCTCGTAGCCTCTGAAGGCTCCTTCCACAGTAAAGTACAGCAAAACACAACTGTAGTTTGGGAGATCACAGAGAAGGTGAAGCCCATGGTATAGAAGTAAAGAGTTTATCTACCCAAGAGTATAAGATTTGGGAAGAACCTGAGGTGTCCCTGGTGCTCCAGCCGCCCTGTTTGGCTCATTACTGTGTAGCTCCAGGCCGTAACTGAAACCAAACTACACATCAACGAGGGGCAGTGACACATGACAGAAAATGCCTGAGGACTTGGACTTGTAACTAAGGCAGCAAATTACAACTTCTGTACAACAGCTATTCCAGGAACTTGCTAGACTGGTTTTCATATCCTGCTCCTGTTCTGGGCATTACATCAACTTACAACAACTTAAAGAGAAGTTGTTGTTGATGATGATGAATGGCATGCTGGTTTCACATACTTTTACACATGGAAGATATGAAACATTTTATGGCGCTGCAAATATAACAAAAAAAGTGACAGTACGCATCAAGCCATGAGACACAAAAAAAAGATGCAACATGCCTTTTTTCTCTCACTTGGAACAACTTTATAACTTTAGTACAGTGCTGTAGCAAAATTCACTAAAGAACATTGTTTTCTGTCTCTATTAGGGATTCATGGGAAAACTGCTCTGTCTGAAGTTCAAATTACGTCTTCCAGTATTAAACTCCTTGGTCCAGACTTTGACAGAGAATTGACATTTTCCTTCACTGTCTTCAGTGAAGTTTTACTTCACTGCAGTTTTAAAAGCATCTGTTACTTGATACATTCATGCATTAATCTCTCTGACCTTAAAACCAAGGAAAATAAATGCCTCATAACATACTAAAGAGAAAATGGCATTCCTAGATAGCTGAACTGTGCCTGTAAACTATTACTGGAACCACAGACACATTTTTGTTTGGCTGGCTTGGCTACAGAGACCAGGGCTGAAGGCAGAATGAAGTTCCCAGGTATGTGCTCGCTTGGCACACCCTGGCTTACAACCTGGTAGGACATGTGGGTCTCACTCAAAGTTCAGGGCAGAACTTTGGCCCTTCTCCTCAGCTTTGGGTAGGGAAGGATGCTGGTGTGTAGAAGCAGGCTGTGCCAGGACAAGGAGCTGTGACAAGCCTTCAGTCCATTCTGGCTGGGGATTGGCATCCCCAGGGGCCCTCAGCTGCTAAGTCTGAGCACTACATTAGGTGCTACCTTACTGTAAACAGCACCAACGGACAAAACCAAATGGATAAAAATCAGGATGTCTGATTCTGAAGTCTGGTTCAACTATAGCTTTGTTTTGTAACCTGGATTTATATCTGGAAAGGTGTGTTTTATCAGCTTCAGTCAGCTCTAGGTAAGCTGGCTCTGGTGGGTGAAAGATGACAGGCAGGTATCACAGCCCTGAGGACTCCTGCCACGGCTCTGTCCACTACAGCACTTCTCCTGCCACTGAAAATGTCTCTGCTCAAGTGTAAATATGGTGCACAGGCAGCAATGCAGGTGTAAGTTGTATCTAATAATTAAAGAAAAAACCCAGTGATATATTAAGAGAACTAGACACACTTAATTATTTTTCTGTACTTAAGTAAAGAGAAACTTTTTTTTTAGAAAAAAAATTCACTAGGGTTTTACAATCACTCTTAAATAATGTAGTTTGACCACACAAGTGAGTCGGGCAGTAAATGCAATCAATAGTAAATCCAGAGAGCAATTACTTGTTAAAGTCTAGTTATTAGAGCTTAAAAATGTGTTGAAAAGAAATATATTTGTTTTCATGTCCTACACAATTCATCTTGCCTTAAAAGCTTGGAATATAACAAAATTTCGTAACAAGCCACCAGCACCCATAGAGATAAACAGTCTTATCTAGAGATACCGTCCTTTTCTACCAAGTCTTATGCTTGGTCTTGTACAATCTCTAAGCAATTTTTGTGCTTGAGAAAGAAAAACATCTGCAGTACTGAAAATTGTAAATAAGACTGTCATTTGAGCACCGAAATGAATATATTTCAAGCTAGTTTCATATTGTCCTAATGAAGTGTGTTTTGTAATTCAAAATAATGAGGAAAACTATGCAGTTTAGGCTGAAGACTGATTCCCAAAGACTTGATTCTCAGTTCTGACTCTGCAACCTTGGGAAATACAACTTAATCTTTTACTTAGATCTCCCTGTAAACTGCTTTATAATAGTTCACTTAGGATTCATCTATCTCACCAGCGTCTCGTGGTAATTAGCTGGACAAAATACACAGAAAAAATGAAACAAAATCCCGAAATGATAAAGCAAACCTTATGAAAGGATATAAACTACACATATCTTCACTTTCAAAGTTCTCTTCAAGATACTTCGCCTTCACAATAAAAAACCCAGCCTTGACTTTGAATTCAAGGTTGATTGAATTTCGTCACAGTCCCAACCTTCCAGATCCTGCTAATTCAAATTATTAATTGGCAGATAGCCAGAAGAAGCAGGGGAGGGGAAATCTAATTTGTGCATGTGCTTAGACAACCAAAAATTCCCTTTACAATTGCTTATCTCCATATTCCCTCTGTTCATCTTCCAGAAAAGCAACAAAGTAAGAGCAGAAGCACTGTCTTAGTAGATGAGAATAAAGTGCTGAAAGTATAATCCATTTCCCAAGAACTGCAGGAACACACATTCTGGCCTTTTTTGCTCTCCTTGCTTTCACTGTTGGTATTAGTAGTTATTTTTTAACTGCTGCACAATATGGCAAGTCCCTCTGACAGGAAATGTAAAGCCAAAGCCTCTTTACCAAAGAACTTTCAGTTAAAGCTCTTGACTAAACCCACTGGAGCTATTAAAGTAAAGGGTGAGACTTTATGGCTCTCAAGTGAAGCAGGGGCATGACAGTGATCCTGAGGTACTCAGAGAACTTCACTGCTCTCAGCTCTAAGGAAGGCACAGCTTACAAGGAAGAAGAGGAGGGATGCAGGGGGCTACATGTAAGTGCACAAAAAATGGGTTTATCCACTTTCTAAGCTCACTCATTCTTATGTCACATCCCACAATTATTTTTGCCTTTTCTCATTTCTTTGTTATGCTTTTAAAACCTCTCTATTTTTCCTTAGGGTTCGGGGTATTCAGAATGAAGGTTATCTTTATGCTGGGGTGGATGAAACTTTGCAGTTTTCTATTTCCAAGACACAGTTTACTACACTTGGCAACATTTACAGCATCTCCTGAAATCAACACCTGATTTCCTCTGTCCCAAGTAGCATTAATTAGATAACTGACAGTAAAATAAAAGAAAAAAGAGAAAAAAAGGAAAATATATGATGATCACTGTCATCTGCCTACTTTTGATATCAGTCACTTTTTACTGCTACTATTGAAAGAGTGAATGGTTAAATCTGAAAATATTTGTAGCATAAAAAATACACAAAAATTCATACTCCATTTTTACAGGTTATGTAGGTAATAGAAGAGCTGGAGCTAAAAGCAGTACGTGAAATAAAATAATCATTTAGATTGGAAAAGACCTTTAAGATCATGAAGTCCAAGTGTACAATAATGGTATTCATACACCTTGCAATTTGTTCCTCGCTGAAACCCCTGTGGACACCTGACAGGCAGAAGCTGGAAGCCTGGTGTGTCCCAGCTGTCACCACAGTGCAGGTGACCCCAGGAGGCTGCAGGACACTTATGGAATGGTAGAACTCCACTGTGGGGAGCTCAGCCATGGCTGGGCAGATTTAATACCGCACTGTGGCCTCCCTGGCCAGGTTTTGCACTTCTGGCTGTATGGCCTGCAAAGCCATTTGAACAAATGGTATTACGGACTTGGGATTTTATGTTGCTCTTCATTGTATGATTCTCATAGTCCGTGGGAATAAAATTGACTTCAGGAAACAACGGTCAACCTGTTGCAGTTTTTCTTCTTGCACATTACTGCTAATAAGAAGCTGTGTCAAAGTGAAATTAGCTCTAATTTGCAGGGACAACGCTTCAATACCCCTTTTTGCAGTGTTGTTGCCATAGATACGACCAGCTGTATCTGACCAAAACATATTCAACCATTTGTCTGTTCCACAGAGAAGGTGAGCTAGACCTGGCTGTCTTTTATTAGCGTGGGCTATGGCTAATAGTCAAACATGAAGCAAACACTCCGTTGTTACCATGTGCACCAGCACCAGTATTTGGGGGAGATACTCATATATGCAAGACATCTGAGCTAGAAGCTATGCTCTTACTTTCCAAAGTCTGTATACAAATTCAAAGCCATAATTTAGCCTTTAACATAATCAAATACCCTTTAAACATGAGGGGAGCAATAGCTTGTTTCAGTAGGCTCAACATTCAACTTGAATCTTTCAAAAGATAGTTCACCATTAAGCACAGCACACAGAAAACCATTTTGCAATTGCTCCCCTTCCTCCCAATTATTTATGTATTCAGAAATACTTCAACTGTCCTGCCAGCTCGAAGAGGTAAACAATTGCACTTGGAAAAAAGATGCATCCTGTCAACCCTTTCTCAAGCCCCAGGCTTCTGCAAAATTCAGTCCTATCTGTTCTACATACAGTAAGCAACCACATCTTGCTTTAAGTCTTGACTTCATCCTTTTACCTCTGTTTCAGCTTGGTGGGCCTAATTTAAGTAGTGATTTACTAATTAGATGAAAAAGCATTAGAAATGCCTGCAAAACTAATCAGCAATCAAGTCCCAGTGACTACTGCACCTTCAATCACCTAATTTCCGTAGCTGCCAGATCAAAGGTATTGCAGATGGCACAGACTCAACAGCAGAATTCAAACCTGAGCATGGATTATTGACAATTGAATGCCACTGATGAGTAAACCAAAACTAAAAATGACAGCTTTTCAAATGTGCAAGGGAAGAGTAAGAGGTTCATAAGAATTCTTCTAATAGCCCAGCTCTTTTCTGCTGCCAGGTCTGTTTAGTTCACATTCACTGTACTGATCTGGTCTAATACAACTGGGGATGGGGGAACATAGTATCAACTGGTTTTATTCCAATACTGGGCTGAAAAGCCTATTAATCATGTGAGATTACACACCATCGGCAGGAAATGGCTCTTGTTTTCAAGTGTTTGACTACTATGGGAAAAGAGTAACTGTGCTCTTAAAGCAACGCTGCAACAACTTCTTAGGTATTGTCTATTATCCAGAAGGAAATGAGGTAATTCTAACGGCAGAATGTTAATTTTTATCTGTTATATTGGTGAAAAATACTACATGGTAATGAAAAGCTATTCTGCATTGTTCAAAACAAAACTAAGAGTGGCTAAATTAATAGAACTGTTCAGATGACAAGGTACAGTATACGATAAATTTTTGTTGGTTTTAGGCTGTTTTATGCTTATGTTTTATGAGTTTTTAGGCTCAGATAATACAAAATACAACAGCAGGAAAACATGATCACAGATGTATGAATTTATCTGTTTTATCAGATCAGTTCTAGTTTAAAGCAGTTTAAATGAGCTTTGATAATGAAAGGCGATGGGAGCAGATCAAATGGTGTAAGTGATTTGATTAGCTCCCTGCTAACCATCACGGGTAGATTTAATTTAGAACGGCGTGATCACGTCTGACTGTGGTAAACAGCTCTGCACCTGCCTTCCGAGGTGACACCTTCATAGGAGGGAGCCTGAGATCTGCTGTATTTGCAAGACTTTTAGGAAAATTACTCATTTTAAGCTTCTGGTATCTTCTCAAGACAAAAAAAAAAGTTTTATAAAGAGAATGATGCAAGTTTCTAGAACATGAAGAAATCACACAATGAATAAAATCTGCTGTGTAAACTCTCTCCAAAGTCACTGAAAAGTATAATTAAAATTATGGAAACGAGCCCTGGGGCTGACTTTAGTGGTTAACCTGAGCAACTGGGACAAAGCCACAGCAGAAGCCATACACCTGAAAGATTTCATCAACAAATCCACTCCAGGAGTAACAGACTTGCTACAGTACCAGAAATTTTATTTCCTCCATTGCTGTAAAAACAAGGCCACTCCTATTTTGCTCTCTCTTTCAAAGGGACATACAATTCTTCTGCTGCACAGCGACAATGGTTTAAATCAATACAAATGAAATCTCATTTGTCTCCAATATTCTTGTGTCAAAATATTAGGAACACAAAACATAATATGATGATGCAGACCATTACCTATCAGTGAGTTCTTAATGCTCACTCTCCTGTGAAATCCTAAACCAAACCTGACTTAAGAGAAAACACATGCCAAGAGGCTGGGCTCCAACAAAGCTGACATACTCTTTGTCCAAGCTGCTGTATGAAAGGGAGGAGCATGCACTGATTACAGGACAGGTGACCAAAGCAAGAAGAGAGCTCTGAGAGATATGGCACCATGAAAGCTTTGGGAAATGATTGAAATAATACCCACAAGATAAATGGAAACTCTGTGTAAGGAGATTTTTCAAATTCTCAAAACACGATTTTGACGAAAAAAGTTAATACCAAGGAAGATGGTTAGTTTATGGGAAAAAAAATAGGGAGAAGAGTTGGAAAACTTGTATTTATACAAAACTGGTAATAGGCAGTAACAACAGGCTTAATACCAAGGCTTTTTTCCCCTCATTTTTTGGTTTTGGCTACACTAGCTAATCAAACATTTATGGAGAAGAGAAATTCAGGGGATCCCCAGGCTTAGGCCTCCCAGCCAGGGTTGTCAGACCATTCCCTCCTCCTCTTTCACTTAACTTCCCTGACCCAAGTGCATCTACTGATCTCATTCCTCGGAGCACAATTTTCAGACTGATGGCACCACAAATAGCTTTGCTTCCTTGACTTTTGCTGCTCTGGCCTAGGGTTATTATTTTAAAAACTGATATAGTATTTGTTACTTTTCTTTTTTTTAATGATCTTTGCATAATTTTAAACACCTACTTATGGGGAGAATTTTCACTGTCTGAGCTTGCAAAGACAGTACATATTAACAGACTTGCAAAACATTATCTGATTAGATTAAATTCAAAAGATTTGGGCTTACTCCTAAGCAGATAATTTACAAAGATCTACCAGTATCTAGAGAGAAATCAAATGCATGCATATATTACAAGGAAAAACAGCTTCTCCAATCTATTACTAAACAATGATTTATCAACTCAAATAATTTAAAACAGAGTCATCCAACTATGATTAATAGCTTGACACAAACCTAGAGCTCTTTAAAAGAAGGAAATGAACAAAATATTGGAATGAAATCATTTATCTGGAAATGTTTGAGGCAATGTTTCTTGAAAACATGGCTGGAAAGACCTCATGTCATTTCAGATACCAAGTTTAAACTTAGTCATATTTTAACACAGCTGAACTTTTGACTCAAAAAATAAAGTATTTGCAAAATAAAAGTCATGAAACTAGAAGTGCAAAATTAGATTATTGTTCTAAAACCTGAAGTAAGTTATTTTTAAACATGAGAGCAATTTACATTTGAAGTCAAATTTTGAAGCAAATTATTGAGCCTTAAATGACCAAAGATATTTAATATCTGTGTTCATGCAGTGGAATCACATAAGGAGCAAGAAGACACACTGTTGTGTAAGGCCATATTACAATGTTTATTCAAAAAAGTGCACTACACCTTTCTTTTGTGCCAGTAAAATAATTGTTATTTTTGTATAATGATGCTCTATTTTTAATATGGAGGAAAAGATTAATCTCAATGTCAACTCCTTGCGATACCTTGATCTGGAACAGTATTTCTGAACTAGCAGTCCAGAAACTGCTAATAACTACTACGGTAGGAGTATTTCTTCATACAGACTGCTGTTTTCCTAATATTGTCAACTGCACTTAATGGAACATATTCTAAATACACATTTTGAGATAAACCACCAAGAACATAAGGTTTCCTTGATGCATTTTGCAGTTGCAAGAGGCAGAATTGGTTGCTAAAGTACCTTTGCTTGGTGGCAAAAGTACACTAAGAAGCTGTAAAATGCAACTGTAAATAAATTTTTAGTTCATGTTTTACCTATTATACGTTTTTCATAAATGTCTATTTAGACAAAAGTATTACTAAATGTGTGATATACTACATACGTATAAAATTAAAAGACTAAGGACACCTGATATATAGGGTAAACAGTTCAGCATAAAAGTTAAAGAATTATTTGAAGGCCCATGACCTAAAGGGAAGTTTTAATTGTTTGGGCTTTTTCTAGCATCTTACACGAAGCTAACCTCAAGTTTTGCTTGGCACTTTATAATTCAATGAAGAGAGAAAATATCTAGCCAGAGTCCCAGACTCATTTCAATCAGGAAGAAAAATGCCAGTGGTCTCAAACCAGCTATTACTAAAAAGGACGAGTATACAGCACAAACTGTTCAAAGCATGGTGTCACTGCCATTGTGTTTACAGAGTACTCTGAGTCAGACTGGCATTTTTTTCTGTGTTGTGGAGAAACAAATACATCTTATACTTTTAAAATTAGTTTAACAATGTTGAATGTAATCATCCTTTAAACATACAAACTAAAAAATATATATTTTTTTATTTATCAAGGAATGTAAAAATGATTAAGGTGAATCATTATATCCAGAAACCTTGATTACAGGGAGAACTAAGTAGGGACTAGAGAGAAATTATTCTACATTTCCTTGATCAGAGATATACAATCATGCTATATATGAAGCCAGCTATGATTGATTATTCTGTTTATTAGGACTGCAAGCTGGTTAGATAAAAGGGAAATTAATTTGTGCATGCATCAGTTGAACTAAGCTTATTTAAACTGATTTAGGTTGACGATAAACACAGTTCATGTAACAGACATTTGGGATGCTTGCTAAATCACATTGTAGTTCACAGAGCAACCAATAACAAAATGTTAACCATTTCAGATATAACAAAAATTACAAACCCACTTTGTTCTATGACAACGGAGATGTTTGGGAGAGTGCCTTCCCTGTTCCCCAGATATTTTCTGAGTAGGTGCTATCCATATTAACCCAATCTCCAGAACCATTTATTAGGAGAAGATACAGCACTATACAACCCCAGGTAGCCATCTCATGTGTGAAGGTCTGAACATAGCAGAGATTATTCAAAGGCTATGGGCAACTCAAAAAAAGACTATTTTGAGACATACTGCATGAATGGTGGCACCGGTGTAAAAGAAGGTGTGCTGCAGCTGTTTGCCTCTGCTCCTTACCTTGAGTTTACTGTCCCTGACAGCTGAACAAGAGTTAAAGACTGACTGATCTCTCATTGCATTCTTTACAGTTAGAACATCCTGGTCATTTTAAGAGACTTCAGCAAGAGCTGGCTGAGAATGCACTTTGCACTAAAATAGCTGGGGGACTCAAGTGCTCTGCTTCTGCAGCTCAGGTCTGGGCTCTGTGATACCTTAAATCACCTCATCTTTTTCTGTGGTGATCACTCACTCTCCAAATATGCCATTACAACAATTTTACTAATCACTGTATTCACATATGTGAAAAAAACCAAGCTTGGACCAAGGTCCTTGATTACAAAGCCAAGTGTGAACTTGTGACCTCTGTGAGTAAGGAAAAACACAGTATCAGTGACGACATGTTTGCAAATCCAGTTTGATTAATCACACCTGAAATATCTCCAGTTTACACCAAAGAACTGCACCTTAACTCTAACCAATACATTACATAAACTTCTGAGAAAAAAAAATAATTTTATTTCTTTTCATTTACAGCATTTAGAGTGAAGACTAGACAGTAAAATACAGGTAAAAATGTTCCCAGGCTGCTTGAAGATGGAGTTTCTTCCGAAATTAACTGATGTTAATCTGTATATTGGGCACAAATTTTTAGCATGTACTATCTATATAACAGTATGTTTATCCATAAGTTATATTCATGTTCCATTAAATCAAAGCAGTTCAGATAGGAACAAGGTCATACAAAAATGTAAATGGAAATACAGATTCTGTATATCTCCAAGGCTTAATTAACAACTGATTGAAGAAACAATTATATTACCTGCCTTGTTTCTGTGTGGGATGGCTGCATGAGACATTCAGATTATTCAGGAGCATGTTTAACTAGACTGCCTGTAGTAATTCCATTTCTACACCATGATGTGGTAAAATAAATCAGTTTAAAATAAAAGCTTTGTTTGAATCAATCTTTAAAAAGCAGAAAATCCTATTTGTCTTCAGAGGAAAACTGTCCTAGCTCTGTTTGGGAAGCAGCTGATTTACTGCACACACACAGTCCGTCATTACAGGCAGGTTGCAGAAAGCACTGTGTCTCTGGAATATGCTGCACACAGTGTGTGCATGGTACTTGTCCAAGGAAACACCTGAGCTTCCCAAGAGTGCTGCAGCCTGAGCTGCATTCACTGACCTGGCCATATTTCTGCAGTTCTGCCCAGACAAGTTAAGCAGACTTCAGGAGGATGAAAAAGCACTGTTGACCTGTGTGAAGTCTTTGCTGGACAAACTCAGAGGAGCATTTTTGGGCAAGGCAGAGCTCCACTTCCCCATCCTTGCGGCATGGTGTTTGCTCATGAAGATATGAACCTTTCACTTCAGCTGGCACTCCAGGTGAACTAAACATATACTTATTAATGACTACAACAAAAACTGCCTTTTCCCACTCTGCATATCTATTATTAGCACTTTCAAGTGACTGGCACAGTGAACATGGTATCACAATGTGCTCTACAAATCAAAAAGCAGAGTATAGCAGGGATTATCACAGTAGAGTCCTACAAGGTCCGAGCTATGCCTTAAATAATCACCAGCTTAGTTTAAAAATCAAAGGATAAGGCATTTTGCCACCTCATTTTGAATGCTAGCATCCTCTTTACTATCATCGAAAACCTTCCTTCAAACCTTAGCTGTGTTAAAGAAAAAAGATTACAAAAAAAAGGCACAGTAATTTTATTCCACTATCAATAGTGTAAAACCATACTGTGTAGGAGAAAGGCTTAAAGCAAGTCTCTCAGAAGTTAGCCATGACTGGAATAGCAGTTTCATCTCTCCACCACACTGTAAAATACACAAGTTCATGTTCTAGCTACATATACTTTTTTCTGACTTGGTTGATAGCCCAAAAAGTACTAATTAATATTTCATGAATAAAATC
Organism: Eulacestoma nigropectus; assembly: GCA_013397775.1. NCBI lineage: Eukaryota > Metazoa > Chordata > Aves > Passeriformes > Eulacestoma > Eulacestoma nigropectus. The sequence continues at coordinate 1,772,922 of VZTE01002919.1, forward strand.
AGAGTTCAGTTAACCATGATTCACCAAGCAGCAAGAGAAGTACCAGGAATGATATATATAAAGCTCTACTTCAGCCATGAAACAGCTGCAAATTTAAAGAATGTTCATGTTATTTTTAAAATACGCTTATTCAAAAAAAGATTATTACAACAGTTCACTGTTTTTCAGTGAACAGATATGATGCCATGAGACTTTCAAGAATACCCACTCTATGAATAGTGAATGCTGAGAAGTCAAGGGGAATAGTTCATGTGTACATCCATAGGTGCAATATTATTTGATACTTGACGCTTGAAAAACAATGTCAGAAAACAAAATCAATACAGAGTTTATTAATTAAACCTGAGAATTAGAAAGAATATTGTTTAAAAGCAGTTTGATTTTCTAGCCCATAAATCTGACTGACCAGTAAAATTATTTGGTGGGATCAGGTGCCAACAGTAGCTTTTGCTAACATACACAAAGTTTCTGCACCCTATGCCTGTGAAGTATCACTTATAAAGTTCTAAATAAACTGAAACAAATAATTAAAAATTAGTAATCCTAAAAAAAATATAAAAGCTGTTACGGAACAGTATGCATGGGTGTATTATGGTATTTTTCCGAATCATGCATTGGCAAGCAAACTTTTTGATTATAGTTTCTCTTACTTTTTTTGTATAAAATGCAGTGTTCTTGCGCAAAAGAACACGTATTTCCTCAAAATAAAATATCTTAGTGCTAACATATGTATAACGGAACATTCTTCTCAATCACACCAAATGAATACTTCTAAAAAAATACTGTTCTGGAAACTTAAAAAAAAAAAAAAAAGAACACTTTCTTATAATAGTTTGTGCTTCTGCACTTCTACCAACAGTCACAACTTGCACTTCCACATTTCATTTGTGACATTCCTAAATGCACCTATTCCAAGCTCTTTGAACAACAGAAATCTGCTGATATGCTGATGCATTTGAAGTATCTTCCACTACATCCTATCCATCTTGTTCTTAAATTCAAAGTAACTAATTCATACAAGAATCATAAAACTAGAAAAAGGTGACCTGTTTCTCCCTAGGTATCATGTGCATACACCTACTTCTCCTACTTTTTCAAACTGAACATCCCCAACCTTTCATTTTTTGACATCTAATTTCGCCTTATGTCTTTGTTTCATCTTGCTTTATACAAGGTTTTCTAGTCAAAATACTCTAATTCCCTGTGCATTCATACAACTTATCACACATGATCCTGATAAAGCTGACCCCTTATCACTGTCATACCTATCATACCAATAACAGTTATCAATAGTTATCATTCTAACTGCTGGGGAGATCTCCACTAAGAGCCAGACAAAGGATACAGAAGATGGTACTCTACATTACTAGCACCAGTATTTCTCAAAATTACTGATAATTCAGGATGTCAAGGTCATGAACTTATATAGATAACATGCTAGTGGATCCCAGAAGGATATACTGTTGCCAATTTGAGATAAATCAAACCACCAAACCATCTCAGAGAACTGGATGATCTGCTTAACTATGTATTTGTAAAACATAAAAAGAACAATGAAGGACGTTCATGTGAGAGAAGTGAGCTAGAAATGCCATGCAGTCAGTAATAACTCATCAGGCACTCCCAAATTTCACTGCTAGAATACCTATTGAATGCACAGGGCCAGAGTGTAATTATCATTTTGGTATTTGAAACAGTTTAGTTAATAGCAAGCATGGAAGTTCATTAGCCCAGTAAACTAGGGAAAAATTTTGCATTTGGGAGAAAGTACAAGGGTAAAAATGTGGAGAACTCTCCCTACACAACTGCCACCAGGGACCAAAGGTAATGATTAAATAGTCCAAAAAAAGGCAACCTGTGGCAAAAAAACGATACTCCCATTCTGGGTTAAGGGTATAATTAGCTTGAAATATAGATTACACTTTAAAACCCAGTGAAATTAATTCTAATAGGAAAACCTGGGTATTGAAACAGCACAAGACTTCCAACTTGAGAGTCATGTTTTAAAGGAATACAAACATGCTACACAAAAAAACCCAAACAATCAACATATATTTTCTTCTGGGTAGAAGAAAAGCATTTTTAGAGATAAGGAGGCCATTAGTAACCAAAACGAATGTTAAAAGACAACTTCAAATTAGTACACTGCGATAATTTGTGCCTTAAGAGTCTTAAAAGTGTTTCTGAGAGGATCATTTCAATGATGCTAATTTTCAATACATTTTGGAGCACCAGAGAAATTCAGTAAGACTGCTAGCATTTTCTGCCAATACTTGAGGATGGTAAGCAGTATGAGCTCAGTAATTATAGAGCTCTATGTCATTACTAATCTCAGGCAAAATAACCACCAAACTGATAAAGGATAAATTCACTGGGAAACTACATGAACAAAACTGATGCCAGTCAACACCATTTTACAGAAACTTGCTAAATAAAATAGAGAATTGTATTTAATCATCTGATAAAGTTACAAACTATAGTCAGCAGACACTATTCCATAAATTAAACACACACACTTTCAAACGGCATTTACCTTACAGCCACACAAAACTTGGAGTAAGAAAGTATTATCAGTATCATCAAATGTGATTAAGATATAGATATGAAAAAGTAGCTGTTAACAGGAAATAATAATTTAAAAAGTGCTTTGCATTCCTCCAATAAAATCATCCAGTACTCACTCAACACTATTTAAGAGTATCATCAATGATACAAAAGTAAAAGCCAAGTAGAGCCAAGTGGACTTATGCAGCAAGCAAGAAAGAAACAATGCAGGTAATACCCAGAAAACACTTACAAAATACATACAATCTTAATGGCATAGAAACAACTCAATACAAATGATGGTGAAGACTGACAACAAAAGGGAGCGATAAACCTTCCACACATGTAAGTGCCTAAGACCAGAGATACTGCTTTAGTTCACAGCATTCATTAGTGGTACTGGAATAGTGAATATAGCTATATAGTCCCTGCTCTGGTTTCCCAAAATGGCAAAGATCTTGTTCTTTCTCCATAATTCACCAAAAAAGGGGAAGAATTCTGTACCTTCTTAAGATGTGAACCTGAACGCTCCAATTACTGCTATTAGCACAGAAACTTGTGTGGAAAGAGCACAGCAGCAATTTGAAAATGCTGCAGAGAACCAATAAATGCTACATGAACACAGAAACTGTCTCCGATACACTGCAGGAGAGTAAGATTGCTCAGACTTAAAGTTAGAGCCCGGGCAGTACTGATGGTGGTGTAGGTACAGTGGCAAGACAGATCTTACTGCTGACGTGTTTTGGGGTTTTTTCCTACCACAGCAATTACTTAAGACCAAAGCCACTTAAAGAATTGTACGGTACTTTTTTGTTTTGCTTCTTCAACCTGTAGCTTAAAAACCAACCCTGAACAAATGCAGACTTTTTGTCAAATGCCTCTGTTCGAGAGAACTGGACTCCTGTAGCCTTACGTGACAACACTGGTAAAAGTCCATCATCAGGTATGTGCACAGGACCTGGCTGCCTGGGTGACTTCACCAAGGAAAAACCTGACAGGACAGGGAATGGCACGCCATGGGTGAGCTCTTATTTGGCGATTACTTTTGTCTTACCTGGTCGTGAGACCCTTGAGCTGCTGAATGCTGCTCCTCGCAGGCTGCTGTCAAGAGTCTGGGGGTTTGAGTTACCATGGAGATCACCGCATCTGACAGCTGAGACGGCTGGAATGAGAGAGAGAGGTACCCATCAAGCCAGTGTCCACCACCTCATCAAAATACAAGCACCTGATTCCTTCTGCTTTTGGCATTCAGCAAGGTCTGAGCTCCCAGATTAGGAGTTTGGCTAAACCGTAAGGGGAAAAAACCCAACATCCATCACCAAAAGAATTAGAGAAGTGAGGGCAATCCCCAGTGACACACAGCATTTGAGCACTTTGCAAAGCCATGCACTTTTTCAGGAGCCTGGAAGGATCCTAATATACCATCAGCTTGGCTCAACAATTTTAAGTATAACAGCAGCAAGCAATTCACCTAGAACCACTGCTGAGCACAGGACTGAAAGGCCAGTGCACTGCCTCAAAATGGTGAGACACATGAAAGTGCTCCCTCAGAAAGCTTCCAGCAGGAACTGATTGAGCATCACCTCTGTGCAAGAAATAAGTAGGCAAAAGAAATCACTTTCTTGAATGTTTTTGGGGCAAGGCTGAAGGCAAGCATTTATGAAAATCAAACATGAAAGACAGTCTGGCATTTTTCTGCAATAATAAACCTATTTGCAGACTTTTCCATGCCTGCCAAAAAGCATGATGAGTAAAGCCTTATTTCTTATTTCCTTTGCCATTCGAGCACCACATATATTGACTAGTTTCCCATTCTTCCGTTTCAATCCTTAAGTCATATGCTCTATTTTTGTCTACATAATTTAATAATTAAATGCTTTAAAGTGAAATGAGATATTCATTGGGGACTTTTAAAATTAATTATCCTCTTCCACACAAATATCTGACAGCTTTTAAAACTATTGTCCTGGTTTTGTCTGGGCTAGAGTTCATTTTCTTCCTAGCAGCTGGTACAGTGCTGTGTTTTGGATTCAGTATGAGAGTAATGTCAGTAGCACCGTGATGTTCTAGTTGTTGCTGAGCAGTGCTTACACTGAGTCAGGACTTTTCAGTTTCCCGTGCTCTGCCAGTGAGCAGGTGCACAAGAAGCTGGTGGGAGCATGGCCAGGACAGCTGACCTGGTCTGGCTAATCCATGCCATACAATGTCATGCCCAGTACATGAACTGGGGGGAGATGGCTGGGAGGGGCTGCTCACTGCTTGGGGATGGGCTGGGCATCAGTCAGCAGGTGGTGCACAATTGTATTGTGCACCACTTACCCCTTTTGGGTTTTATTTCTCTCTCTTGTTATCTCCCTTTTAATCATTATTACCTTTATTAATATTATAATTAGTATTATATTTTACTTATTAATTACTTATTTCCAATATTAAACTCATCTCCACACATGGGTTTTACTTTTTTCCAGTTCTCCTTCCCATCCCACTGGGGTGGGTAGGGGTATGGAGCAAGTGGCCATGTAGTACTGACTTACCAGTTGAAGTTAAACCACAACAACTATACATTAAGTATCATTTTGAGATATAATCAATTTAATAGATAACATATTTAAACACATCATCAGGAAATGCTTTCATAAATCCAATTCTAATTCTCAGTCTGCGGTACTACAGCATGTTCTCATTCACTTCACTGTGAGATAAATACACCATCTAACCAAATACAACTACTCACTTAAGAAAGAGTTACATCTATCCTAATCGGAGGTGAGTGACTACACAAGGGACAACGCTTGCCTATTGAAGCATCACAAACTATTAGCCATACATCAACTGGACATCCACAGCTCTTCTGAGTTAGTCTCCTGAATGCATATAAATCATCATCTATCTGGCTACGTATCTAATTACCCTGTCTAATCCTCAGACGGCATTCTGAGTCAACTGTTCTCGTCTCTCCATCGCATCTCATCTTTTTTTTTTTTTTTTTTAATTATAAAATCATTGACTGGTTTGGGTTGGAAGGGATCTTAAAGATTCTCTCGTTCCAACCCCCAGCCATGGGCAGGGACACCTCCCACTAGACCCGGTTACTCAAAGCCCGATCCAACCCGGCCTTGAACACTGCCAGGGTTGCAGCATTGACAACTTGTCTCCCATCTCATGTTATTTTTATGCAAAATACAATACACTCAAGAAGCATAACAGTGTGTAAATATAAAATCTGAAATTCCAGGCAACAATTAGAGGATTTCTCATGTCTTATGGGAAAATTTTAAAGAGTATTATTATACTAAAATTATCTCTATTCAGTACTCTGGCATTATGCTATGCAACAGTAACTAACACATACTGAGGCTGCTCTCAAGTCAAATACCAGGGAAATAACTGGTGCATCTGGGCTGAAGGCTTCTGCAAGATTCATGGAGTTTAAAGGACACTGTAGAACACCAGATACTCATACTGGAGCACTGTGGATGAATCAGGGTTATTGAAGAAATTCTATTAATGCTTTCTGTCATAATTATACTCATAAACTGGTTGGGCCATGTTTTCATTTGTTCTGTTTACAAATCTTATAAACTGGATCGCTGGTGGTTTCTATCAGTGACAGGATCACTTAAAGGCTACTCATCCTGCCACAATGCTACACAGGCAGGAGGCATCAGTGCAGGCAGCACTGGTAACATGGGCTGGAAGAGCTCATTACATCCTTATATAAGACCAGCTTTGGTTACCTCGCAAGACAACTTTTTGGCAAGTACTAGCTCTCTACTGAAAAAGTGAAAAGCAAAGTGAGGGAGACATATTAGAGGTGAAAAGATATGATTATTATTATTTTATTACCTATAAGTGTCAGTGAAGCTTTATCACCCTTATGATTGGGTGAGAGCATGCATGTATTGATGATTGCAATAATCATATGCTATCATATGCCCCTACCCGTAACGTTTTACTCAACAACAACAAGAGTTTTTTCAAATCTGATTTCATACAGAAGTAAATAATAATATGAGCTTTGAAATAAACAGTAAGCAAAGACAAAACTGTTCTTTTAAATTTTCACTTGTAATATTAGCATTACAACCTATCATTACTCACAATAGGATAAGGCAGTCAAGAAAGAAATTGAAAAAACCATCACCAGAGATCACAGAATACAGCTGCAAAAGTGATTAGAACAGTGTAGAAAGTACTTTAATATGAAATGTCTGGAGAGTTCCACTGGTATAGTTTATTACCAAAAAAAAAAAAAAGACAGATGACCTAATTACAGCACCTAAGTATTTTCTCTGGGAAAACATACTAAGTACCAGCTTGCTTGTTAATCTAGCAAAGGGTTTGCACAAAACAAATCAGCATCTGGAAGCTGACAAGAAATTCAAATGAGAAATAAAGCACATGCTTTTCATCACCTGTGACTAACCATTAGTGCAACTATCGAAAGGAGAATGCAGAGATTCTCCATTTGTTGATGCCAAGCTTTAGTGGAACTTTCCCAGAAGATGAATTTTTGTGAAAACACAAGATATCCTGTAGTCATACAAAAGTTGCTGTGTTTCATACAGATAGACAAAGTCTGCAATACAAAGAAAGGGAGATTAGGTGATGTAGTAATTCTTTCCTGCTCATAAATTAAATATATTATGATCAAAACCAATTGTCTGGTTTTGTAACTCTGAGCACTGTGGTGATGAGCACTGTGCATGCTGGGCTGCTGATGCAAGCAAATACTTAGCGACATACACGTGCATATATACACACATATAGTAAGAGAGGGAGTGTTTGTTCAGGCCCTGTGGAGTCAGACAACTATAGCCATCCTTCCAGAGATTGGTTGACTAAATTCCGCTGGAATAATACTCTGACTTCTAATTCAGGACGCTTACTCTGTCCTCCATGAACCGAAAGGACTCAGCCACAGGAGAGTGGTAGCAGGAGCTCCCTTCACAAGGGTCATTTAGGACATCAGTCAGATGACTGAAGGCAGGTAAAACAAATGATGCTCTCTGAATCTGTGCATGGAGCAGTGAATAACAGTGCTTCACGTTATTAACTATGTGCCAGTCCTGTCCCTGTGGACAGTAAACTTTCTGGGCAGAAAAATCTTCTTTTGGGGTATTTCAGTGGGTTAGCCAAGCAGTTCCCCACCTCAGCTAAAATCCAGGAGCTGCTGTGGCCCCACAGCAGTTTGCTTCCAGCTCTCTACCTGCAACAGCGGTCTCACTCAGGGCACACAAGTAACAAGGGCTTCTTGCAAAGGGACAACAGAAGAAGAAAAGGAAATAAAAACAAGTAATGGCCTAAAGGTTACATTGGTGTCACAGTGAGCAAGCTTAAAAACTTCACCCCTTTAGCAAAGGATAGGAAAGTTATTGGATGTGTTAATTTAGCTAGTATTGGTGCTGTTGCTAATCTATGCCTTAGGCTGCTAAGTTGTCAAGAAATGTAACCATGTTTAAATATCAACCAAAAATAACAATTAAAAAAATTCTTTCATTTTTACTAATTGTAAATCTGGTACACAAGGTTTGACTTTGGATTTGCACTATGTTTGAAAACACGAAAGTCAACCTATGCAAATACGTTCATCAATCTCCTTATCTCTGAGCTCCTCCACTGGACACAATCTCCATGAAGCAAAACCATGGAAAACCCTGGCACCATCTCCCATGCAGGCAGTTGATGAATGAAGTAAGTCACCAGCCCCCCTGTGACTGTCCCCAGTGCCAGTTTAACTAAAGAAAAGCAACGAGGCCTTTCCACCCCATCCCCGCAGCACCAGCCAGGACAGGGCAGAGGACAAGCCCCATGTCAGGGACAAACTGCAAAGCACCATTTGCACTGAGAACCCAATGAAGGGATGTTCCTCAAAGGAGGGCTGAATTTGGTGCTGCCCTTAGTGGGCCACAGACAAAACAGTGCATTTATCCTCTGCTTCATATGTAGATTTCCTTTTGCAGGTACCTGAGCGACTTCAGGAAACTGAAACTGGGATTTATAGGAGGCGCTTGAAATTACCAGCTGCGCAGGTGGCTGGGGTAAGGCCACCTAAATAGTACAGCAGCTTTACTCTTCATTTAAACTCGGAATAATCAGTCACATCCTTTTGGAACATGTTTTACTCAATTCCTTTATATACGTTTAGTTGCTTAAATATTTTTCCAATTTGATTTCTGTTTAAGTACTATTTCTGCAAAGTTTCAGCTAAATAATTTTATTTCTTTTTACTAAACCATATAGATGAGGAGGAACCAAACCAGTGCCATTACTATCCTGTTTCAGCAAATTTCTCTTAACTCTTTCATAATGAAAAAACCCATTAATTTGGTAACTAATTTATTATCCCACTCCCTTCTGGCTTTTAAAGACACAGGAAAGTTTAAATGCTAAATAGGCCATCTTCCATAGACACTGAACTACAAAAGCAGAGATTTCTTTATATCTCTGAGAAAGAAATGCAAGATACCTAGTGCACAGTATTTTTCTTTCTTCTAAATTGATAAACAGCTTCAATATTTTCTAACTACCCCTGCTGGAGTGTACTATACTATATAGAAGTATACCATGACTATACAGAAGATTCTAACAGGACATCACTAATTATGCTACCCTTCTGCAAAAAATAACCTAAAATGCACTTTCAAAAGCAATTTCTAAAAAGTGTACGAATCAGTGAAGACAACATTCCAACATCTGCCAAACTCCTGCTGATGTGCTGGGGTTTTAGTTTCTTTATGGATTAAGATAATGTATAAATATAATCACAGCAGTATAACCACAGCTGTGGCTCCCCTGGGGCATGACCAGCAATTAGTCTGTATAAGGATCATGGATAACACTGCAGACACATGGAGCAGAAACCAGGACCATCATTTTCAGCACAACACAACACAACATGCTGGGTTTCTCTATCATGTTTCCAATGAGTACCTATGCACTGGAACTGCAATCTCTGTTTAGAAAAACCCACACAATCTCTGAATATTAATGAATTTGCCCTAAGGTCTTATAGAGTTAATAAACACCAGTTAATGGCTTGCTATGACAAAAAATTCCCGCTCTAGACACTTAGGTATTTATTATTGCCCCACAGCTGCTTCCTCTAAAAGAAGCTATGAGAGATTTTTATTTTAAATATTCCATAGATGAATGCCCAGATTTGAAGTAAACAAAGTCATGAGTCAGTTAAAAATCAGAAAATCAATGTCTAAATAAATCTTCATTATAGTACTAGCGCAAAAAACTTCCCCATGGTAATATCTAAGCAAAAACAACAAAAATACCCTCAGAAATAACCCACGTCTTCCCACAAAAATTTAAAATACTTAAGACTTGAAAGCCTCTCCTCAGGTGCAATTCTCAGAGCCTGGGATGCTCCTTTGAAGCAAGTGTCTCAAGGGAAAACAAAACTGCAGGTGTAAACTCTTCTCATGTTTCTTCGTAACTAACTCTGTCAAAGCTAGTGGACATCATGAAATTAAGAATTTCAGAAGCACTGCCTTGTTAACTTGGCTATATTATGCTACCCCTTTTACGCAGGCTCCTCCCAAGATAAATTAACTCTTAGCAGCCCAAGCAGTGACTCAATCCAACCAGTCTTAGAGCCAGACTGGAACTGACAGCATCAATTCTCAAAATCATTTACCCCTGTCAGCACTTTGCCTGCACAGACACTTCAACAGCTTTAGCTTTTTTCTGCTTCAGCTGTGTATTTGAGTGTAGCAGATATTCTCTCTACCATGTGTAATAGTTTCAGACACACGAGATACATGAGTTATCTACCATTATTTAATAGGCCAGAACTTTCAGTGATAATAATGGATTTATGAAAAGCTTAGCTCTCAGTAACCAAACCAGGTACCAAGATTGGAAATGCTTACTACTGTAAGAAGATTTTTTGCAGTATGTGGATGGATTCATGAGGGCTGTGGCCTACAACACAGCAATTCTGGTACTTTTTTTTGTCTAATCAGAAAGATATGTGAGTATCAAATAGCACAACATTTATTTTACCAACCCTCAGGCAAACCAAATGCCATTTTTCTAATTAACAAGTCCAGATTTCAAAAAAACTCAAACCCTCAAACTTCTCTCTTGACAGTAACTCATGAGATTTCTGCTGAACTTTATAAAACATGAAACAAAACCCACAGCATGTCTAGGACTGTTGTGATGGAAACATAAAGAAAGGATTTTAATTATTAATTCTGTGATAGTGCAGGTAGGTGGCAAAGAATTATCCCTTTCAGAAGCATTGTACTGTAATCCTCTCATTTGTCTATTTAGCTCTACCTCAGGCATAAGCACAGAGGAAGAAACAGGAAAAAAGAAATACAGCATTCTCTGCACTGCCCTAACAGTCACCATTACCAGATTTAAAAGTGAGTGAAAACTTAAAAAGATAACGACACAATTTTGATTAATTCATTTAATTTTTGCCCTGAGTGGATCCCTCAGTCTAACCTAAAGAATGAACTTTCAAGTCTTTGGCCCCTAGTTGTGCAAAAACTGCATGCACACCTTGGAGGTGCCCAACCGCAGAGCACTATAGTGAAAGGCTTTGCTGTTTCCCACATCTAAATGACCCAAAGTCTGTAGAGTTTTCTCAAGGTGCATCAGTAATGTGAATTGCAGCCTGCGGCAAAGACAGAGCCAGTACAATTCTCTTAAACAAGGTTTAATATGTGTAGCCAATATCATCAGTTTCATTTTGGATTAGCTGTAGTTTCCAAGAGATTTTGAAGGTGGGATATGATGGGCACCGTGGTAATATAATCTTGATGCTGCAGAGGCATCAATAAATGCTGCAAGGTTAGGCTTTAGGAGAAATTACTACAATCAACTTCGCAGGAGCAGAGATGGCAGGCGCTCTGGACATGTGGCATGGGGCTGGAGGAGCAGCTTGTCCCAAAAGGACCTTTTGAAACTTCGTCTTGGGTGGAACCTCACACATCACTGTAACAAGATGTATATATAGGGATAATTAATATATTTAAGTCACATTTTTCCCCTTACATTATAGCAATTGTATGAAATGCTCTAGGCTAGAAGCTGCTGAATCAGGAAATGGATCAGAAGCTAACTAAAATGCCTTTCTAGTTATTGATTCCTGCTCTCTGTTTCATGTCAGCTTCCTAGAATCCATCCAACACAAGCATGAAAGGGTAATGAGTTTCTGAACCCACACTCTAATAGTGCACACTGCATCAAAGCTTTCAGTAATTGCCTGGATGCTGCTTCCCAGCAGTACTAAACAACTTAAATATAATTAGCTGGAAGCCCTATGGGCTTCATTTCCCCACTGGAACACCTCTTACACTAATCCATTTATCAGGCTGACAGATGACTGAATCACTGGCGCTATGGACCCATTCTACTAATAATATTTCTCAAGCCCACATTTTGGTTCGTGCTTTATCAGGTACATTTTTGCAAAGGAAAAACCAGTGTTAAGAGTGGGGAGAGAACCAAACACAACTCATTCATCTCCTCCCAGTACTGACCAATGTTATTTGTTTGATTAGCCCACTAAGTATAAAATGCTGGAGCTATTAGGCAGAAAATGAAAATTAAATGTATGCATTATGGAACTATACAATGCCAAAAATAATAGGGAAACACACAAACACTGAAAAGACTTTTGGAAGTTTTCTAGCCATTCAGAAGTTTCAGGAGAAGTTTGCATAAGAGGACAATTTTCAGCATAACCTCCCTGAAGATGGCCCGACTACAGCTGTCAAGCTAAAATTTCTTCATACTACTTACTTCTTGTAGATCTTTCTGAACAATAGGTGACAAAGGAAATTTTAAAGCTGTCTGAATTACACTGAATAGACATGAACTGAACATCATGCTGCCATAAAACTATGCACTTTGCAAGCTGCTAGAGAAATCTCATAGAAGTACAAAAAACATTTATTTAATTTCTTGGGCAGAATTTTCTAATGTTGTAATGAAACCCATTTTACCCCTGTGACTTTTATTTCTAGACAGGTTTCAATAAGTGGACCTCTCCAGAGGCTGAAATTATGGGGACTGCTGAAACTATGGGGAGCCAAGGTCTTCCAAAATGTGCCACACCGTGGAAATGAAGTAATTGTAAAAATGCTAAATTCTCACCAAATTCTTTTAAATGACGAAAAAAAATTACTCTAGGATGTTATATGCTTATGCTCCCTTTCTAAGGAGTTGTGGTACAGGAAACAAAAAGGGACAAAGCTGGTAATGACCAGTAAGAAAGAGAGGTTTTAAAAGGTGCCCTTCTTCTAGATCCATTATATTGCAGTCATTAATCCACATTCTGGCTTGGAATCACAGGATCCAGCTAGAGTAATAGCATTGTTTCATCTGTTTATTTCCTCTGGATGTTCTCATCATGGACACAGAAAATACTGATGTTGAAAAACAATAAAACAAGAAAAGCCTTCCTGTACTGTACGTGAGCCTAAACAATATGCTTGTAGTAAAGCCAACAGTCAACACTCAGAAATTCTCTTAAAAGTAGTACCACAAAGTTAACTCATGGCCATCAGTATGAATTCAAAGAGTGAATAGAAAAGCTATACTTGACATATACATTTAACAATGAAATAGATAAGTAAAATATATTCAGTGATGTAAACTGACTTAGCTGGCGAATCAAGCAGCAGCAGCAGAATAACGTACAGCCGGCAGCTCTTGGGAGCAGCACTAACCACCTCAGAACAAGGTCAAAGAACAGCAGCTACTTGGACATTACTTGATTTTCAAAAATGCAATCACAGGTCTTTACACCACCCGGTAAAGTACTGAGCAGGTTATTAAATCCTGAGCTGTTTGAGATTTCTTCATGTGAACCCCAGAGTAGAAATCTCAGTTTCACTGAACTTTCCACCCACTCCTTCCCTCCGGCCTGAAACTGGAAAACTCCTCCCAGAGACACTGACACTTGCACATCAGCCAGTCAACTTGCTGTCGTTCAAAGACAGCCTCTCCTTACCAGGCTCATCTTCTCTGTTTAGTGTATTTTCTACTCCCACAAAGGGCAGACAGTATCCTGAGCAAGGGTTGCCCCAAACCATACGAACCTCAACACTTGTCAGTCACACTTTCACATGAAATGCAGAATTTCACACTCCTGTTAACACATAATCCTTTGAAATGCAGTGGTACTGAGCAGAACAAACATCAGATCTAATCAAAAGAACATTCTGCAGTAAAAAATGTCAAAAAATATTCTCTGGTTTTTAGTAATCTTTAATAAAACATATCATGGTCCTGAATTTCCTCACTAGGAAACAGTCTTTGCCAGGCAAAGAATGCAACATTGCCTTCATTTGTGTGCTTTATGAAGAAGCTTGCTACATTGTCAGTGAACCTGAATTTCCTGGGTACTAACTCTGAGACAATTTTTTAATTCTTGATGCAAATATCTCTTTAAAGCACTGTCAAAATTATTATATATACAGATTCTTCCCTGTAAATCAGGGCAAATATACAGCAGCTATATATTTAAATAGTTGCACTGAATTCTTGAGGTCTTTTAACAGAAGCAGAAAAAAAGAGTTTGAGGAAAAGAGATTAATCATCTAAGAATAAAACAGCTGGAGCCACAGTCCACTAACTTCCATACTTTGTATGGTAGAAAGTGTACACTTGGAAGGACATGGCATGTTAAGCAGTCAAATGCAAAAATGCGAGGGGTTTTAGGAGTGCAAATAAATGTTTGTTCTAAAAAAGCATGGCAGAAGTGACCTAACACATTGATCTACAAAAAGAGCACCATTTGTAATATGCATTTGAAAACTGGATTTTTATATTCAGTAAGTATTGTCTTCAGCATTAGAAAGATAATGAACTTTCTTGCAAGATGACTTCTGTGCAGTCTCCATTTTTGGACTCCTGACTAGATCATACCCAGAATGGCCGTGGCTAACCCCAAAGCTGGCCCTGCTTTGAGCTGGGTGTTGGACCTTCTAAAGTCCTGAATTATCATAGGATCCTACAGTAAGAATCTCTCCATACTAAAATTGCATATGCTTGTCGAGCTATTTACATAGAAAATAAGGAGTTTAATAAAAAACACCAGGGCAAAAACTTGCATATTGAATCTTGACAGATCCAAGGTCTTAAAGATACGAAAGGTGAGGCATTCCTTCTGATCATATGAAGCTTATGCTGGTTAAGCAACTATAACAAAGCTAAGACTGATGATTAAAGATACAGAATGCTTTTGTTACACTGCAGATTATCTTTCAACATTACCTTTTCCTTTTACTTAAATCATTGTAGAGATATAGGAGTAAAAACTATTTATATTAAATTAAATTACAGTTTAACTAAATGAATTTTAATCTACCCCCAATTAAAATGCAGGACAGATTAACAGGTTATACTGTCTGGATATGAAAAATGCAGCTGAGAACATTGGCTAGAGAAATACACTAAATGAAAAAAAAAGACAGGAACATGAAATCATCTGCAGCATACAGAGCTGTGAAAAACCTGAGCATTTCAAAACACATGGATTAAATAACCTGCCAATGAACATCACACAGACTTGGTGGTAAAGAGCACTGGTGTCTTCTTGGCCTGAGGAACCCAGTCCTTTGAGTTGGTCAGTAACACACGTAATTTCAACACATTGGAACTTTTTAATAAAATATTTTAAGAGTCAGCAGCAGAAGCGAAATTTCAGGGAAAAAACCCTTCAAAATTACCATCTGCATGTCATAGGAAATAACTTCTATACATTATGGTCTTGTTGATTTGTTACTCTGATTAACCTGATGGTTGATAGTGGCTATCTCATCATTATATGCCTTATAGGAGTAAATGGGTATCCACACCTCTGCACTGAGACAAAATTCACCTCTTTTGATAGCATATATGACAATTTTGACCAGTATATATGTCAGAAAAGTTTGTTTCTGTAATAAGATTAGGATAAATTCCTTTAATGAATTCAATAAAGGATTATCTCTCAATATAGATATGTTCTGTGCTTTAATGCAATTCTGACACCATAAATGGTATGATCTAACCATCTTTGGTATCTTTTATTTCAATATTCTATCTGATTCAAGAGGTATTTAGCTAATGAAGCACACAGATTTATAATGATTCTTTAGACTACTTCATTGAAGGGACACACAGAAAGTGTACTCAATAGCTTAGCATTAGCAAATGGTTACCCAAGCAATTCAGTCACTACATGGTTCTACTTCATGGTATGTTCACATACAGTAAAGTTCCTAAAGTATTTTCCAAAGCCATTATGAAAAAAACCTGAATCAAGTGTCAAAACTCTAATAAAAGCAAATCACACAACAAAAAACAAGTTGAAAACCACACCAAATTCTGAAAATTCAACAAATTAGTTAAACTTTTAGAGGAGGGAGGAGGACTTTTGAAATGCAGAGAACCACAAAGTTAAGTCACTCTCCTTCTCCCTGAAGCTTCCTTAGCCTTGCTATTCCAGCATTAGAGTCCAAAGGCACTGATTCTGTTGCTGCAAACATCCTTTCTTGAAAACTTGCAAGGACAAGGAGCTTAAAAGTGGAAATGGCGAGAATCTTCTATTACTTCCATCCATATGAAGTGTCCTGCAGCATTTAATGGGTACCTGTGCATTACTTTTATTAAATAAATACATCTAGGTCTGCTCAATGAATAGCAGGTCTGGTTTTTTAAATGCTAACTGATAAATTAAGAACATCTGAAAGTCATACAGATCAGGACAATAATTCAAATTGCAATGCAGACTGTTTATATTTCTACATATACGTGCATGCCCCAATACAGCGCTACACCTCCATGTACATTTAATGTCATTGAATTTTATGCAGACAGCATGTGATGGTACTTTTAGTCAGCATTGAAGGTGATTTTTCCCAGTGTCTCAGAAGTACAATTACCATTGACTTCAGAATAAAAGGGAAGTGGCCTGCAGTTCTGGAAGCCTGTCAGTCTTTTCATCTTGCAAGATAAACTCTCCTTCTGCAAATTGAGAAAACTATGAAAAATGAGAACAAGTATTTGCACAGGAAGATAGCTAGTTTTATTTGCTGTATTAAATTTAAAAGGTCCTTTTTTATATCATGACAGAACATGTCAGGGATATTCATGCCACTCAGCTTTGATTCCAATTTATGTATATAGATACTGATGCCTAAAGCTGGGTATGAATATTCAGTCTTCATTAAAGTAAGTGGTTTTCTTGTATTACATTAGCAGGAAAAGAAAGACCTAATAGCAAAAGACACATTGAAGTAAAAGAATAACTTTAGCAACAACAGAAGCAACAAAAAAAAAGGATCATTAAGAGACCTTTTGCATCTCAGTTTACAGATTTTGTTTACATTAAAGTGTTTTAGTGAGATGAAAGGTGTTAAGTCATTTGCTGCCCTGGCCTTTGAAATTATTTAGGAAAATTCTGAGGCATAAGCTTAGAGGCTTAGAAGCTTGGCTTAGAAATTTTTGGTACAGGTATTAAAAAGTTAATTTTCATCAGGGTAAGCCTAGTGATATTCTCCATTCTATCCACTGCAGTGTGCAGTTTCAGTCTGTCATGCCTCTTGTTCTGAGTGAAGCTTCACTAGTGTAGCATTATTCCCTTAGATTCCGTCTAAACACGGCTGGCCCTCAGTATCTGTGGAATAACTGCTCATGTCCAAATGATTCTTATTAAAGAGTTCAGAGAGTTAGTGTTAAAAAAGTGCTCAAACTAAGCTAGATTATAGTGAACAAAATAGGTTAGAGCAACTACAAGATCAACTAAATCTCGTGGGAGCAACACTGAACAGTTTCAACAGTGGGGGACAGAAGCCTATTCAGCCAGTTCAGCTGCTGCCAGAATAAAATGTGGGAGACAGAGAAATGCCTTCATTCTTAGCTTTTCTTCCTTTCTTTGCTTTTCCCAATATTTAGGATCCTGAAATTTTTACTCCTGATTCAGGCTATCAAGTTTCCTCAAAACAATTTTTCCTCCAGCAGAACCTGTGTTCAGACTTCCAGGCACATCCACATGGTAGCTAAAAAACCCCACCCAAACTACGTGTGCCACACCACCCTCCCCCCAACACTACCTCAGTAAACCAGCAATGAGTTTAAACACAGTCATCTTGTCGTCCTCAATTCACCTTGTTATTGCACCTCCAGTTGCTGCAGCACAGATGGGATGCAACATCTCCCACTGTTTGGGGACTGCCCCTAAAGGTGAGCCATATGTTTTGCAATACCTAGAAACAGCAGGATAAGATAAGGAAATCTCTGCAGCCTTAAGGCAGAGTTGCTTTGATTTCACTACTTTGTGCCCTGGCTCCTCCCCACCCCCTCCTTTTTTTTTTTTTGAGGGCTTTTGTAATTTAATTTATCTGGGTTAAGCCTACAGAAAAAAAAAATAATCCAAATAAATACTGAGTGTGCATGTGTGTATGTATGTGTGTAATGCCTAGGAAATCTCCTGTGTTATCTGTCTGTATAACATTTTACCTTCCACTAGACAAATATATTTTTCAACAGTGTGGAATCAAAACAACATTCTCAGCATTCAAGACATTCTGTCATCACTGCCCATTTGTTGCCCTCTAGGTTTCTCTCAGCTGGCAAATTTCCCATTTAAGGAATTGTCAGATTCATCTGCTTAGACAAAAACTGCAAAATAGAATGAAAAGCTGGATTATTCTAGAGAACTCATATTTTTCTTTCAGGGCAGAAAACCCAGTGCATGAGTGCTGAAAATTAACAGCAAATGGAACCAATCTCTCAGACTTCACAGTTCTACCACACTATACTGTGTGAAATCTAATTTTGATTAAGATGCTACAATATTTATTTTACTTTTATCCTTTACTTCTTTAAATATGTTTAGTGCCACTTACTATGTTAACCTGTTTTGGAGCCTTAAATATTATGTTCACATAAGATGTTTATTTTAAAACTGTAGTTCTAGTAAGCATCTAGTGCATCCTGCTGCTTCTACGCAACTTGTCATAAAGAATTACCAATTGCTTTGCTACCATTTTTCCTAGAGCACATTTTTTGCAGGGTGAAAGTGAAAAAAAAAAAAGGGAGAAATAGAAAAATCAATAAATTGACAGTTTTCCACAGCAAGATGGCTCAGGATTTACTTGAGTGATGGAGCAGCTTTCATGAGAGAGGCTGTAATGAAAAACCATGCTTGTGTTTCTGGGCCTGCTGGCTGCAGCGCCAGGATTTCTGGAGGGATATACCATGGTTCTTAGTGCTGTAGCTTACTAAAACTCCACACAATCTTTTTGTACCGATGTGTGAAATACTACTCTTTGCCCCCTAAATAGAAAGAAAACTGTGGTAAGATCTGGAGAAATGTCTCAACACCAACCTTCCTTACTGAGCAGAGGTTTTGTTTTCTTGCCACAGATGAGTGAACTAAAAAAAACTCCATCAAATTCAGGGAAGAGTTTCACGTGCTGAGTGCGTACACAGGTGCAGGTGCACCAAATCAAGCAGAAGATGAACATAAGAGAAATCCTAAGTGATTCTAAAGTAATTAACATACCTGCAAACTCATTACTGAGCCAGAACTGCTTTATGGAGACTACTGCCATCCTGTATTGACTCTAAACCACTATCTTAGGATGTTCGCCAAGTAAAAGTCTATTTCGAGGTGTTGTATTATTTTAGCACAGTGCTTAATCAATTTCTTTTTAGAGCATCCTCTGAGAGCTTAAAAGTTCATGATTCACATTATTAGTATTCTGTACAGCTTTCCATATTCTTTGAGTGGTATGATTAAATTTATCTGTGGTTGCTAATGGTCACAATATGAAATATGAAAGTCACCATTCCACACACACCCAACGGGTGTCCTTACAACATGCTGTGACTCCCAAACAAAGAGGAGTGCAAGTGACAAATCCTTTCTCTTTATTCTCACAGGCTAGCCTGAATACACTGTTTGTGCCAAAGGCAGACAGCATGGACTTGTGACGTAATACTGCAAATGGAACAAATAAAATACTCCATTATGTTTCTCACATTTTAAGGCTGGAAATTAGTCCATAAACTCTTTTGGGTTCAGTTCCTACTGACTCACATTTTACAAGATAAAAACTCATCCAAGCTTTGATGCTATGATATAAGGAATACCCAAAAGCATGATGAACTTCCAGTTCATCACTAAATCGAAAAGATTTTATAATAGGATTGTAGAGTCTTGATACTGCCTTATTTATTTAGACTGAATGTTCTAGTGGTCCAGGCTTGGTCATCAAAAGATAGTGAGAACTACACTTTGCCATTCTGGGCGTAAAGTATTAAAAATTTGTCAAAGAAATCAAAGTGACTGTCTAGTAAGATTGAATCCATCATCCATAGAAATTGCCAGATACACAGACCTACAAATACATTTTGAGTTTATTGAATGTAGCAAGATATAATAGCACACAGTCTGATTAAAAGCCAATAGATAAATACTGAGCCATCCAAAATGACAATTCTTTCTAAAACCTGGTGTCATGCACCAAATAACTGTGAGATACACTGTAACATAATAAAAACTGATATTAGCAGAGCAACATATCAAGGTATCTATCATTAAATAATACTATTATGAGGTTCTAGCAATATACACCATGGTCAATATCTGAGTAATTTCTCTGTTGTGTGCATTGCAATGTATACTCTCCATTGCAATGAATACTCTGGAAGAACAAAGTTTTTCATTACCCAAAAGTTAAATGATCTTGTTGTTCTTTATTATTTTTGTGAGCTGCTGAGCTATTCAGAATTATGTCACTCTTTGTTCCAAAGGAGGCACTGGTGTGACTTTTCAGAAACACCACATTAAAAATAAAACATCATAAAAATAGCATTGTATTGACTCTGTGACCCCAAAAATGTACTCTAAACTGTCACTACCGTTAAAAGGTGATGAATCTGTTCTAATTAACAGGTGATCAGTTTTTTGGGTACAGGCATTCCTCCACCAACGCATTTCACTTCCTTCCTGTGAAAATATTATCACAGTATATTGAAAATATTTCCTGTGAAAATGCAGACCCACCACAGGGCTAGTGAAGGGGCACTTTATTAGGAGTCTGCTGACAGATGCAAACATTCTGCCAAATTCTGTAAAGCAGAAGCATGCCATTAATTTCAGTATTTATTACTTTCCATGAAAGATAAGTGACTCAATATTGGGAAGGGCTTTGCAAGGCCAACGTTTCATATCTGGCCAATGCTTTTTTGCTTTGTGATGTGTCTGCCTATTATCAGACTAACTTATTCCAAAGAACAAATTAAGTAGCAAGACATGACAAGCAGTGCATTTGTATGCAATTTGCTTTACACCTGAGGCATGCCAACAGCTCAAGGCCAAAGGCTGAGCAACCCCAGCCATTCAATAAATGCAATAATAATCAAACAATGCACAGCACTGAGAGACTTATTTCTACTCCATTATGGAATTTATACATAGGACCAAGTGCATCTGTGCATTTAGTGACTGTTATTAAATAAATGATACCATTGAGAAACTTTTTCTAACTGTTGTTCTGAAAATACTATCCAATAAAAATGAAATGTAGAAGTTTATATACCTTGTTCTACAACCAGACAAAGCTTGTGAAATGACAAAATTACACCCTGGACTGTAGGTCCAGTATCAGTTTAAAAATATCCATGCAGACATGTATAAATATTAAACGACTCAACAGCACAGGGCAGGGCAGAAAATCAGCCACTCTAGAGATTTATCAACCGATCTGCGCTATCCTGATCATGTACCAATTAAGTAAGGCCTAGCTGTGGAAGCAACAAAGAATTAATTTTAAAATAATTTGTTTTTTCTAACAGCACTACCTCATCTCATTCTGAAGAGACCGTGCACTGACATGGCCTGTGCTACTGGAACACTGTTTATTTCGCTGCTCCAGCTTTAATGAGTAAAACAATGACATTATTTAGGTTCCTGATCCATTCGCCAGTCACAGTAAAGTTCATCTCTTAAATAAACAGTGAGGCAAGCTGGCTTTAAGTTGTACTCAGCATACTAACAATTGATTTTTCCCATAAACTCACTCTCTTTTCATTCTGCCTTGTGACTACACAGTCTGATCCGATTTAACCCTGGTGCAGAGAGCTGTCTTCCATCTACATTCCTAAAACCGCCAATGAATTAACAAAACTGAGAATAAAAGATGTGAAGATCTACTAATGAGGTGGAAAGACTGGGCAATAAACTATTTTACAAGAAAGCACAGCACTTGCTTCTTTCTGACATATTCATTCTGCTCTGATCTTAATCTGTATGGAGGAACTATTTTTAAAGATGAAGATAATAACAGTTTTACAACCTGAGAACTAGCTACTGGATTCTCTTTTCCTGTCTTTTCTTCCCTACTTCTCCCAAACAAGGGAAAAAAATCCATCCGTAAATGAGAACTGAATATGAACATAAGCCCAAAACCCTTTCAACATTAGCACACTGCTGTGTTTTTTGTGTTCATTAGCAATGAATAGTATCACATCCAAGCTCTTGTGTGTTAAAGACAGAAGCATACTGCTCTGGGACAGGCTGCTATTGCTCCCAATGCTGAACTACAACATGTTATCAAAAACCCAAACAAGGCTGTTTAAGAATTCACATTCTATTATGATGTTTCTTACAGTTTAGTCCAGACAAAATGTAACTCACAATCTCATATTAGAAGATGTGTTATTTATGCTCCAATTTTGCACATCTTATGCAGCATTTTAAATATTATGTATTTCTCACAAAACACAACTCTGCATAATATACACAATATTTTAAATTATTTAAAAATACAAATTTTAAATTAAACAGACTTACTACATCAAGTCAAACATCCACTTTGTCCAGTATCTCTTCTTTAACCATGACAAAAATAGCTATCTAATGAAGAATGTATGAAGGAAGCACAGACACCGTGGTATTCTCCCAGCCTCAACAGCCTACAGCTCTGGGACCTCCTCATGGTTCCAGTACTGAGATACACCAGCACATGATTTAGTGGAACACTAAGGCATAATAATGCTGCAAATTTGTGGCGGGCTTCATTGGCACATTATGGCACAAAATACCTGTGATTTTAGCTATCTCAGCTCTATTTGTTGAATACAACAGTGTACTTAATTTTTCTTGTTCCATGTCTTGTTCCAAGTATGAAAATGATTCCATCAACCCCTTCTTTTGAACCCAGCCCAAACCCAAAACCATACAAACAAGTAAGTACTTCCACAATAAATTTGCACATTGAAGCTATTAATGAGAACTGGGGATTTTCACAACAAATGTGAAATCTTCATGTACATGTAGAGGTGATAGACCTATAAAGAAATAACCAGAAAAATGCTCTTGCATGTCTTCCTTTTTGAAAATCTGACTTAAGGAATATTGGGCCTCTGGTAAAATGGTGTTCTTTCCATGAGAGTACAATCACTTGGCATTGTGCCTAGGAATATACCCAAAGAATGGAGTGATCTTGAGGTCAAGCCCATCACTCACACATTCTCCAAATATTCAGTCTTTAGATTTCTATGAATTTCATTCAAGCCAGAAGGACAGGATTGCTGCATTCTTACTGAACAATTCTTATACTTTGGAGATGAAGTACCAATGACTTATGTTACAGCTGCTGCTGCTGTGCTGTCTTCCACTTTATTGGAACTGAATAATTAAACACCCTTTATTCCTTGTGACAGTCCTAGACTCAGCGTGGCTGTTAATCAATATCACATAAAAGGGAATTAGGCTTAGGCAACTGTTGCACAAGGCAGGATGGATAAGACAAGATGGAGAGAGATCTCCTCTTTCATACAGAAGACTAATTTTCTGTATTTTACTACACGCCCTACATCAAATGTGCACACAGACTTGAGAACAGACAACACATACACAGATGTGGGGAAATACAAATTAATCTCAGAGATTTGTTACACCATAACGGCAATCAACAGTCCCTTCTTCTGTTCTTTCCTAAATTCCCTTCTTCACATGTTTTTGGGATTGAAAAAACTCTCAGCATCAACATATTTAAAGTACTCAGTTTATAGGGAGAATTTGACTACATGGAACTAGTTCCAAGAATTTTACCGTAAGATTGCAAACAGAAAAAATAAACAAAAGGCATTTAATAAATACTATCTCAGTTCTGCTCGAAAAGGCATTTAATAAATACTATCTCAGTTCTGCTCGGTGCAAAATATTTAGGAAGACTTATGTTTCCAACAGTTTGAGGGATTTTTCTAAAATCTCTAAAAACTGTCCACAAGTTCTATATTTTTTATATTTTTATATATATATATATATATAAAAATATATTTTATTCATTATTTTCTTGCTCTGCAATGAACCAATAGGTTATTAAGATCAACCTTAGGCTGAGAGTACCAACAAATGAAAGATTCACATGAAGTGGTGCAAATCTTCGCCGTGCCGTCCCGCTTGATGCTCAGATCTTCCCAGAGAAAAGGGGACACAGTTCCCAACTCTCTTCCACAACTCTTCCTTTCTGATGAAGTATGCTAGTATTGAATTTAGAAACACCTCCAACTTCCTACTAGGCCAAGAAATGAACTCAAAAGTCAAACAGGTCAATTTCAGGTGGTTAAATAAATTAATTGTGATGATGACACCATCAAGCCATTGACATAGAGGTGGAAGACTTCATGTGCTCTTTACGTTCCTCTGCTATGGGTGGCCTCTGATATTTTGTGTTTAAAGACCTGGTATTTATAAAACACACTAATTCAACTTTAACCCATGCACATTGTAAAAAAACTCTGAGTAATGAGGAATAGTCAGCAATTCAAACGGAAAAAGCTTACAAAATAACTGTTTATTCTTGATACTGTACTTTCTGAAGCATTTAGCTGAAATCTAATTTTGCAAAAAGCCAGAACAGTATTTTCCCTCCAATCCTACTGGTAACAGGAAAAAGAACCTGCATGTTTTAGATCTAATTTATTACTTATTTTAATTTTTTTCTGTCTCACCAGGATTTGCTTCAAGCCTTAGAAAGTGTGCTTCAGTTAGCGCCTCCCTTAAAACAATCCAGAGAACATATTCCACACAGTCCACACTCATGAATCACAGAAAGAACAGCAAAACAACTTCCAACCAACCTGGGCATTTTTAGCTTCTCCAGTGCCTTCCCTGGAAATGCTTAGCCTCAAAGAAGGCTGGCCAGCCTCTGGTTCCCAAGGGAAGCGATGCTGGAGCGCCAGAGCCCCGCTGCTGGGCCGGCCATGGAAGGCAGCAGCAGGAGGGACAGGGCACCCCTCAGCAGGAGGGATGGCCACAACTTCAGCTGAATGCCCAGTGTCACCCACCCCTTCTGAAGGGTGCAAACGGTGCCTTGCTGCTCTTATCTCCCCCTCCCAGAGCTCGCCCGCTTCAATTCAGCCAACACCCTACACGTTCTGTGGATCTTGGCCAAAATATCCTCGAGCTGCACAGCCTTTTACAACACTGATATTTTCTTTATTTTTTTTCAGTGTTTCTTAGTACACACTGATTACTCTATAATGAAATACAATCTTTCCACCAGGTCAATACTGCAACTTGCTTACAATGAAGCTGAGTCACATAAATACCTAAGGAAGAATGTGTGCGGACCTACATTTACTATTCTTACACACCGTTTAGCTGGAAAATAATGAATGACCCCCTCTTACATACAGGGCCATAATTTTTTTAAAATGGAAATTAAACTTCAATTAAAATGAAAAAAGGAAGAAAAATCCATGTTTTAAACACAATAGGATCTCTTCAAACAGTGTTTTACCAGTTAATAAAGGTTTATGTAAAACACATATGACCCTGTAAACAGCTCTACATTTTGAACCAATTCAATAAATACAAAATAAATTGTCTACAGTTAGAGAAACTGAGTATTTCTGGTCCCTATGCCCTTCAAGATTTCAAAACCAACAGATCTCAGCCTCTCTTGCTTGGTTTTCTAATGAAATTACTAACTGGGAGAAAGCAGGGGCTTTCCTGACTAGTCATCTCCCAAGCAGTTTCTCATCTTTAAGCTATTCACTGAATTGATAAGCAGAAATGAAGAAAAGCCTTTCACATGCTGGAAAGGCTACATTTGCCAGATGCAGGTTTACTACCTTGGCTAGATCCAGGTACACAGTTAAGTCTTCTCACAATTGAGCTGATGACTTTCTCGAAAACTCCAGCAGCAAATCTGAGTATTACTTTCATTAGATTAATGAAAATAATAATTCATTAGTTAGTAGGTCCCAATTTTACATAGGACTTTTATGTCATGATTCTGTATTTCGTATTAAATTAAAAAAAAAAAAAAAATTGTTCGGTTTCTATCAAACATGCAAATATTTCCTTTTTAAGCTATTCATATTGAGTCGTGATTCAGCAGAATCTCCTCCTGATGCACCAATTGCATGGAGCAGAAGGCCTGTGTCAGGCAGTACTGCTAGACTTGCAGAACATTGATTAAAAAGCATGTCTTAAAAAATGCAGTGTTAAGCACAACTATAAAGAAAGCATCCAGAGAAATCCAAGCAAAAGACTAAAGACAAAGATACAGAAATAAATGCATAGCTCAGTTCCCAAAATAGTTTGCATTACCAAAGGAATCTCTCCCTTTTTAGGGTCACAGCCAAGTGTCATTCTATTTGTAATCTAAACAGAAGCCAAAAATAAATATATAGAGAAGTAATATTTAAAGTGCTCAAGTACATATGTAATTGATTTTTTATGAAGACTTTAAGAGATGTCTAACTCCGAAGTAATTTTTGGAAACTATGTTTAACAGAAGTACCAATTCTTGCTTAAATTTGCATTTCCCCTAAATGCCTTTATTTAACCCAGCTGATTATAATGTCTAAAAATTTAGCTGAGTGTACAAAGAGCTTCCATCAAAACAGACTGCCACAGATACCAGTCTGTCAAAGAAAAATCGTCACCCCTCCAGACAAGTTTTCCTCTGACACCTTCCTCTTTTCTGCATTACAGAGGCTCTCTCTGGGATGGAAAACTGCATGAGATGAACGTTCCTTTAATTAGCATAGATCACTCTGCCACGAGTCAACAAATACATAACACCAGTGTGACCACTAGAGATGTCTTTGTCTTGAAGGTCTATTTTTTTGCCTCCGGATTCCACTAAAACTCAGCTGCCTTAATCTCCCATATGCTACTCACCTTCTCATTTCACTGTGTGCCAATTCTTCACGTTAAAAGGCAGTCTGTACACGTACGGAAGTTTTTTAAATTATGTCTCCAACTTACCAGCTGTCAAACTCTACTTGACATTTACAACAGTGTCTGCAGAGTAACCTGCCTTTATTCCAGTTTTTTTCACTATGAACTGCCCTTGCTCTCAGTCTGTAAATTCACTTTCTTTGTATACTCGCCATATAAAGATTTTCCTTTTTTGTATACAATTATATTATGGCTGAATATGAAATTAGAAATGGAGAAATGGTACATTCTTTATGATGAGGATGAATTGCATAATATGTACTGAATGATTCCCTCTTCATTTTGATAGGCAGAAGGCATAATCTTCCCTTGCTGTTCAGGCATTCAGCCATCACTTTGGACTTTGGGAAAAAAAGCGAAACTAAGTTTTTGGTGAAGATTTGCTATAGAACTCTGCTATAAAGTAAAAGCTATATCAAGCAACCAACAGTCAGCTTAAATCCCAAATGTTTTCATGTTTTGCATTTAAGCTTGGATGATAACTTTGCTCTTTCCCTTTACTGCAGCTCTCAACAATGAGCAGTCTCAAGAGATGAAAATAACTTCTTAATCTGAAAATTTTCATATGGAAAAAATCAGCTGCCCTTAAGAAAGTTATAAATGTCTGCACAAACTTTTCCCAGATTTTCCTTCTTCAGTTACTTAATGAACATATGGTTATTTATAATGTGAGTTACACTTACAGTATTTCAAAAATTAGTTATACACATGCCTGGAGCTACTCAGCTCCTCCCTACTGACCTCACTCAATACCCTTCGAACATTGTTTGCTTTGGCAAGTCTTTAACAGTGAACCCATGTTCTTATTTATGTGTCTTCTCTCTGCTTTAAAAATTTTACCTTAGTTTTCTTCTCTTAGCAAGTACTTTATAGCAAGTTATTTTAATCTCTGAAAGATCATAACATCAGATATCAATTATGACAAACAAAAACCTTGGCCAGCAGGCATAGCTGATTAAAAATACATATAAAATGAATGCAAGCTCAGCTGTATTTTAAACTAAGTATTTGAGGGACAGTAAGGAGCAATTATTTAGGTCAGTGAAATGTAGTGGAAGCTAATACCTGGGTCTTTGTGACAGGCACAATCCAGACATGTGCCCAAGGGCGGGTCCTCTCCAAGTCAGGAGACAGACACTTCTGGCGTGTGATACACCTGATGGGAGACACTCTGCCCCAGGAGGAGAGAGGTCATGTGCTGGAAGCACCTAAGCCTGCATCAGGGATGGCTCCAAGGTAGACAGACACCTCTGTTACCTGACATCAGTGCAACCTATGAAGTTAGGTGAGATGATCCCACCCAAAAGAACCTATGTTCTAGACTAGAAACAGTCTTCTACTTTTCTTTCTCATGTATGTAAGAGTGTGTGTGTGTGTGTGTTTTATTGGTTTTTTTTTCAAAGAAAAGGAGTTAGGCAGCATTACCCTGAAAATCTGAATTCATCTTCCATGTTTATACAGTTTATCTACCTACAGGGTTTAATGTAACTTTTCATATAAATATAAATACTTTTCACATAAATATACTGATTTGTTCAAAATTTCTTCATGTTCAATAGATTTAATTCCATCCAGTGTATCACTTAATAAATGGCAAAATGACAGGTTTTTCTTCTACAATCCACAGAAACTGTAGATGTAAAATGTCTATCAGAAGATGGCAGGGTTTTTCACTCAACACCTAGAACTTCCTCAAGTGCTCTAGTATACAATTTTTTCTACTTTTGAATTAAATTCTACAGTAAAGAAGCCAAAAGAAACCACTGACTGAAATGTGAATGTTGCATATAAGTATGGCTTCAACTGAAAAAGAAACTGCTAATTTCTTACATTTCTTCTTACAGTATAGGGAATTACTTTTTGTTTTGGATGTTTCTATTCACCGTTAATTGCATTTTACACCTCATTTGGGGAATCCATGGAGCTCTGTCCTTGACTCTCTTATCCTCCATGCACAAGGGAATCTAATTCAAAACTGATTTTAATTATCACTTATGAATAGATACTCTGTGCTCCAGACTTGCCTCTTCTATACTCAAGACCAGAATCCTTATCCATTTCTAATGTGATTATTCTCCAGAATAATTCTGAACACTCTTTCTCCCTTTGCTCTGTAGCTCTTCTTGCTACACTACGGCTATTCTTAAGTACTGTCAACCTCACAGTCATTTTGCTTGTCACACAGATCTGCAACCATTGATAACATTATCTTAACCTAAATATTTGGAAAAATCTCCAAATTTATGTAAGCAACTTTATTTTTCTATAGAATCATAGAATGCCTTGGGTTGGAGGGGACCTTCAAGACCATCTTGTTCCAAGCCCCCTGCCATGGACAGGGACATTTCCCACTAGACCAGGTTGCTCAAGGCCTTACCCAACCTGGCCTTGCACACTTTCAGGCATGGGGCATCCACAGCTTCTCTGGACAACCTGTTCCAGTGTCTATTTTTTTTTTTTTTTTTTTTTTTTTTTTTTTAAAGTCTTTCATAGCCCTTCTCAACCTTCTTTATCTTATTTCCATGTTAATGCCCTTGTTTACTTACTACATTTCCAAACAGTAATCTGCACGTTCTTTTTGTGCTTTCTCTTCTCCTAGGAAAATGTTTCCTATAAACATCCATCAAGCTACTTCACATTCTTCAGAAGTTCAGAAAAGATGAACATTTTCTATTAAAAACATTGCTTTGGTAAGAAAACCAAAATATGCTATTCTAATGAGAAAAAAAATCACTTCTTAAATTCAAACTCAACTTTGAGATGTTTTATTCCTTCGGGTATGCCTTCAAAAATGAATGGGAAGAATGGCTATAGTTAAGGTACTCCAGTCACTTGTTAGTGAATCTGTTCAGCCTACCAGTGTTATTCCAGATTCACATCCTGTAAATGCATTCTGGATTTGAAAGTCAAACAGACTTACTCTGTTATGGCTTACCAAAGTAATCATGATTTTCCACACAAAAATTTTTGTCACCACACCTGTTTTAATTCCAGCAACATTACAGAGGCAGCCAGGATATGGTTTGGCTCTACACTTAGAATTTAATTAATGATCTAGTTGGTGTCTGATCAAGAAAACAATATAATTTACAATTCCATAGGCACTTCTGCATGAATAAAAAAACAGTAGACAGGAACTCTGCATTAAAATATAAAGAAAGTGGGGATATGATCCACAAAATAAGATATGAACAAATTAATTCAAAGTACAAGCTTTCAGTTTTGTAAAATAAAATTTTCAGTCTTTAACTTTCTGTACTGCTTGCTCACCTGAACACAACATGATTCCTTGGCTTGTTCATGTTTCTACTGTGCCTGATTTTACTGTATGTTGTTAAAAAAGCAAAACCTGTAATTATATAAAAGTTTTATGTTTTATGGCACCATGAATCTCTTTGAAAGCCTGGTCTCTTGAACACCTTCACATCCCCTGAGCTGCTGAATTCAGGTCACACTACTCTTGGTTATTTCACATTTACACAAACTCATTACCACCAAGAAAGGAATTCCAAGATGTGCTTCATGAAGTTCTCCAAACAAAAAGTTCTTCTCACAGATGTTCTAAGTTTTTACGTGTTTTCCTAAGAAAAGTGACACAGTCTTGAAAGCCTTCTAACTCAGGCAGCTACGAGCCTTGGGTGGAATTTCTACAAACCCATATGTGACTTTGTGAGAAAGGCTTTTGATCACGGCCACTGGAAAAGACAATAGCCTGTCTTTTTGTCCTCTGCTGTTCCTCAAAATTAAGATCAGCTAACCAATCCTCCTCCAAAAAATAAAATAAAAAACCCCAAACAAACAAACAAAAAAAGGACAGGGAACCAGGTCCATAATTAGAGCTTTATTTAGGTAAGCCTCTGCAATGCTTTTATTAGGTCACAAGGAAAACATCAAAGCAAGCTTTTAACATGCTTCTATAAGCTCTTTTGCCTTATTCTCAACTTTACTGCTTATTTAAAAGAAACTGGAGAAAAAGCTAAGAGCAAGATTGGAATGACACCTCAATACACTCAAACATGAAATATCGCCCAAATCACAATAGATTAAGCAGACTTTCCTAATGAAGTTACTTAATTTTATCTTTCCACACAGGAGTTAGGAGTTTTTTTACCCCCTATTTGTCCACTTCTCTAAAGTCAGGCAAAAATGATTAAATGCTACAAAGGTGCATTGTTTCTTCTACTCTTTCCTCATCACACATACTAGTTCATTTCTAAGGTAAGTGTATTACTCAACTAGCTTATGTCTTCCTAAAATACAGTGGTCGAGATGGAGAAATAAAGACTGACAATAAATTGAATAATTAATACGTGTTGTGGACATTATTAAATACAAAAGCATATGACAAGACCATCATATTGTCATAACTGTAACCCAGACACTTGGTTTGCTACAGGTTGTGAGAAGGCTTCTGTATGGGCAGGAGCTGTTGGACTGGGGGGAGATTTTGTTTTACTGGGGATCAGTTATGGAGATTACACAGTGAGGAGAAGCATTGGGACACAGACACATATACACACACAAAACACTCCCCCTCCTCCTGGGATGCTTGTTCTGGGTTTTAAACACATCACTCAGAACTTATACGTATGAAGACACAATAACTTAATGTGGGAAATTCTGCTTTAATTGAAATTAGCCCCTTCTTAAATTAGAGAAGATGATTTCTAACATATGAGCTTAAACTTTTCTCTTAGAACCAGGCTGTTTCTTATTTTCAGTTAAAATGAATACCTTATTCTGTAACTTTACTTAAAAGAATTTTCTTTCCTCTCCTAAGAAAGTGTGCACCATATTTTCAGTTCATGTATAAGACTTTGGGTATCTGAATTGTAACAGCTTTTAGTACACGAAAATCAAAGCTTTTTATGCACTGTAGTATATTTCATAATATGATATATGACAAACATTTACAAAATGTAAGAAAAATTACCAATTTATATCCTATAATGCCAACTAGTGATTTCTTAATGGTACTAAGAGAAAAAGATAATAAAGCAAAGGTGTATCAAAACCACTGAGCAGCAATTGCTGTGGCCATATTGAAATGGGGAACACCCAGAGTTGATAAAGTTCCTTATTTTCCTGCTCTGTCTCCAGCCTCAGTAAAACCTGCACAAACGTCAGACTCCGTTATTCTGGAAGGATAAGAGTAGAAATTACATGGTATTTCTTATCTACGTGCTGTGAATTCAGTGAAAAAGACTGTCAGGCTCCTTCTGAAAAACTGGGGAAAAAGTGGTTTTACAGAACCCAAACTTGTTCTAAATACAGTTTTTCTCAGGTTGAAATGGGATTGGTACTTTGTCCTGTTAATTCCTTACTGGTCACTAACACTGGCTTCAACTGAGAGATGAGCACAGGCCAGGAACAATGTCTGAAAGAGTGTCATTTAATTCTGGTACTAATAGACTACAACAGCAGCATTGGTTAACACCTCACACCAGTTTGGGGCCATATTGTTTTGTTTATTTTGGTAAAGACAAGCACATGCACACAAGAGCTTCCCCAGCCCAGCAGCACTTCAAAATGACAACAACGATGACAAGAAAACGAAGAAAAAACAAAGACTATAAAAAGACAAACACTGTAACAAAGTACCAATCTATCTTACCCTTCAACAAAGCAAAACCTTAATCAAATAATAAATAAGTAAACTAATATCTCCTTCTGCCTTAAATCCTTCCCCACTCCTTACCAACCCCCACTTCCCTTGAAAACCAGATGGCCCTGGCAATATGCCCTGAAGGTCAACAGATGCACCACGTCTTTGGATGAAGAAAAGGTATATAATGTCTTTAATAATATTTCCAGATGATAAAACTAGAAAACACAAGATGAAAAAAAGCACAAAAAAATCCACAGCAAGGAAAAAAAGCAAGCACAGTTACTGTGTTAAAATATTCAAGACACCAATGAAAATAAAAGCCAAGTAGTGAACTCTTATTAATGCTATGAATAATAAATACCAAGTATAAAGAAGATTGATGAAAAAAAAAAAGTACTGTAAGAAATTACATAAAGAAAGGATACTAGATAACTCTGGGGACTGGTAACGGATACGGCTGCTTATTTGTCACGGCTGTCAAAAGTTATGAATTTCAAGATTTCCATGCTTTTATAAAACATGCCCCTGTCTTTTGGCTTCATAGGAAACTGTGTCAGTGGGTGAGTAGATGAACACATTCATAGGTGAATGAACAGGTGAACAATTTAGCTTGGAGTGGGTTGGCTGAGGCTGCACTCAATTCCAGCGAAGTATGTCTGGAGAGACTCAAATGAATTACAGATTAAGCTATTCCAGATTTTCACTGGTGAATCTGAGGTCCAAACCCAGGTCTGTGAGTCTTAATGCAAAAACTGATTCTAGTGACACTATTGTGTCTGTCGCTTTCTGTGTTCTGCTACTTCCAGATCAAATTTGTCCAATTTAACAATAAAACAACTTTTTAACTGCCAGCTTGATCAGAAAGGCAGGCCGATACCTTTCCTCAGAACATCTGTGACACAGTATTTCATCCTGCTCCCTGTCACAACTGGGAAATCATAAGGGTTTTACCTTTAGTGCATGGGTACAATTGTGATTATCACTGACAGCAATATGGCTCCCTATGTTGGATCCCAAGACAGAACTGCATTTTAAGGCTTAGTAACTGTAGCAACTGAGGTTCTGTAACTTACTACTTGTAAGAAGAGAGAGGTGTATTTATGCAGATATTCTAAGCTCACAGCACATAAAAAGTAGCACCAATTAACTCAGCACTCTTTCCTCAGCATGAAATAACTTTTTAGCCCTGAGTAACTTGCTCACATGTTCCTGTAGAAGATAAGGGACTGATGTGTATTGTATGTCTCAGACCCTGATAGCTGTGGAGCCAGCCAAGGATTGGTGGTGATAACAACCAAGGATTGTTGGTAATAACACTGCGAGAAGAAATGGGATGTGGCTGGAGAAGGAGGCCATACAGAGGTAGGGCAGCACTTTCCTGGGACAAACATCCTTGTTCTGGCTTGGGGAGATAAGCACAACATAGTACAGTGCAAGTACAGGGATGAGGTCAAGAAGAAGGCATGGACTGTAGCGGGGGATCAAGGCTGCCAAAGACCCCTGAAGCCCTCTGACACATTTCCAGAAAGGTCTAGAAGAACGGATTGCACATGATAGCTAACTTGCACAGAAAATGAGAAACTTATCTCCAGAGAGGGGAATCCGATCATTAAAAAGGCACCCAATGAAGCCTGGGCACACATGCAGCCTGGGATCCTGGCCACCCCATCAGCTGGATCAATGCTGTAACCAGGACTGGTGATCTCTCTATTCTTTCTTTACATCCCATGTTTCTCTCTTCCCCTCTTTAATTCATCTCTGTCTCTCTCTTCCCTTGTGTCCTACCTCTTTATCCCTACTCACTGCCGCGTGTTTATACCAGGAGATAAGGGACTAATGAAGAACAATTTCTACACCAGGTGTATAATTTACTAATAAACTTTGTAAGCTTTTGTGGAGCCTCTAACTTCTGTCATTCCTTTCGACCATCAAGCACCTACTTGGTGCTCCCTTCTTAGGTGCTCCTTCCTAAGGGTGGGACACGACCGTCCTTAGTTTAAAACTCTGTGCCCCAGAAAAAAAACCCAGTTCAGTTTTATTTCCTCATAGATTCAGAACTAACAGAAGTACCAACCAATAAAACCTCTGCCAAGAGCATGCATTAATAAGTACCCTGAGTAGCTACATTATAAGAAAAGTGACCTATTTTTGCTTAGATTTATGCTGCCTTTTGAAATGAAGCTTTTGGAACTTGTACACAAACAATATCATAAAGCCTAGTCCTATCTGAAACTACAACCATACAAACCAAAAAGCCTTCAGCTATCTGCTGCTAACAGCACAAGACACATGTGGATATGCCACTGGGGCCAAAAGTTTTTAAGAGCCTTTAGCCTTAGAGAGATATCCATTGTGCAAAGTAGTTGCCACCAAAGCAAATGATGAAAACACCTCACTGGTAAAACAGACAGGTAAGGACAAATAACATACCCACTTCAGCTTAAAGTCAGGTGGCCAGAGTTTAAGTAGGTCTGGCCTTCAGATCTGAGGACCTGTGTCCATTAGAAAGCTGCTTCTGGAGCAGCATACAAGTAGAAAGTGTTTCTTCACCATCACAGACCCACTGTCTTTGTCTAGGTACAAAGGCAGAAGCAACCACAGTTTGGAAGACATGGCCTCTGCTGACATTTTTTCTGGCCCTGATACTTTTGAAGAGGGTTTACAAGTCCTGAAGAGAGTTTTATTTTCCTCTTCCCCCATCTATGGAAGTCTGAATGCACACAGTATATTATCACTTCAAAGCCCAGCTAACACAGAAGCCAGAGGAGATACATATCAGACTCCATACATCCTAGAGTAGTATTGCAAATGTATACCCTATTTCAAGAAAAAAAATTAAGTGCTGAAAAATTAAAGCTATTAATCGGAATAATTTTAATAACCTCACCATAAAGACTGAAATCTGTAGAGAGACTTCACTCAATGTTTTTTGTGTGAATAAGGAATAACCATCATTGTCAGTGGAGCAGCATTACAAGCAAGGAAAAACCTATTACTGAAGAAATTGAAAAATAAAGCAGCGTGCATGTCAGCCCAGCAAAGCAAGCTGCTGATTTCTAGGTATGATTGCGTGGAAAGGGAGAAGTTATATGAGAATAAAAGACTGTGAAAGCTGCTCCATTTTTAGAACACAGAGAATGCAAAACTGTAAACATTTTACAGTGGGTCAGGTTTAGTGCCTAACATTGGCAGCATAGCAATCACACTGTGTAACAAAAATGTCAGCAGAAATCCCTCCAAAGCAGCTCCATGTTATCAGTCCACTGAAATATTTATTTGGCAAGATAGAACATCAATAACATTATCTCGTAAGTTTTCTATTTTTAAAATATTTGGAATTGCATTATATGGCCTAACACTCAAACCACTTTGTTGCAACATTTTTTAAAAAGAAAAACAAAAACTCCTAGCCTAATGTGAATTATTTATTCTTCTCTTCAGAATTACAAGCCAGTGAATATCAGTATAAAGAAGCTCAGAAGCATTGAATCCAGCCAGCTGTTTTCAAGATATAACAGGAGACAGGAAGCCTTGATCAATAATAAAGTATCATTATTTGTATTAAATTGCTGCTTAGAAATGCTAATAGTGAATCTTATATGCAAGATTATATTAAAATCTAGAAAAATCCAAATGAAAAAGAGACGAGATAGTTCTTGTCCCCAGAAGTTATAATTTAAGAATAAAATCAGAGATACAGGATGGATTCTGTTAGATGAAGAGCATAACAAAACAATGAACGTGTTTCCAGGCCACACTGCAGAGGACATACCCACAGTAGCTTGAGTACTGCAGGACATGCTACGTTCCACAATTTTTCCTTTAGTAAAGTATGACTGGCCCAGGTAAAGAATTTTCCTAAAGAAGCTCCACTGTTTTGTTAACCACGCTAACTTGGGCTTCTGTACAAAGCCCCCCACTGTGCAGTGCTGTTACAGCCAATAAACAAACACTCCTCAGCATTTTCAATGCAATAATTTGTTGTTCTTTGTTTTAAAGCAGGTACCTCCTAGAGTACCTGATCAGGCTGTTGCATTCTCCCCACATTCATGTTGTCACAAACCTTGTGGGATCATCCAAAACAAGGGACATAATGGAAGCAAGCAGTCAGGTAACAAGCCTGCTCCAAAAAGCACTGCAGTGGAGCCTTGCTCAGAGGGCTTCCATGCTGGCACAGCAGTATGAAACAGGTATTCTTTCCAAACGTCTTTTCGAAACAAAACCTGCAGTTGTCTTTCCAGTTCCATTTTCAGTCCAGTTGTTAAAAAAGAAATGACAGTGGCAGAAGAATAAATGTGAAGCAAACTGTAGTATCTCCTACAAATAGTATTTCTCCTATTCCTTTGGTACACCCAGATTTTGAATGTGCAGTTCTTTGAAAAAGCCTTTTTTTCACCAATACAAGAAAAAGGCTATCTGGACAGCTCTAGAAAATACAAAGGGAAGACAGTGAGAGTTTGATTCACAAGAACACATCTTTTGTTTGATACTGGTACAGCTGCAGTGTGAAGCATTTTCCCTGGGCTTGCAGTGACACCACAGCAGCTGACCTCTGGAAGAGGGAAACAGCTACATGGGCACTCTCATGTTTCCAACCGATGTGCAGTGTAGCAGCCACAGAAACAGAGCTGTTCCAGCACAGGTCTGACAGTGCTTTGTTTAACTGAGAAAAAGGGACGCCCAACCCTGGCAGTGTTCAAGGCCAGGCTGGACAAGGGGTGTCCCTGCCCATGGCAGCAGGAGTTGAGACTAGCTCACCTTTAAGGTCTATTCCAACCCTTTAACATTCTATGATTATATTACAAAATGAAGAGAGTACACTACCTTTTGCCTTTAGCATTAATGTGGACTGCATAAGTTGTGATTACGCTCAAAAGCAACACTGGTCCTGCAGAAAAAGCTTATTGCACTATTGTTTTAAAGAGATGGCAGGGAAGAAGAGGAAAAGCCTACTCAAGAGAATACAAGAAACCTATGTACATCAGCGTCACAAAACTGATATATAGCTACCTGAAAACAACACTTTGGAAACACTGCTTGGAAACTAGTAGGAAAGCCCATAGCTAAAGGCAGTGTGCCTGGCTCTGACTGGAATTTTTGTTTGTTTGGGTTTTTTTTCCCCTACTCTTTTTTCCTCTCCCTTATTACCATAAACAGATGCAGATGATTAAGAGCCTAGCTGTGAAGAGCTCTGCAGTTTCAGCCCAGAGAGTCCCCAGGCAGGACCTACCAGGCAGAAGGGGTTACATGATCCCAGGCCACTGCTTCCACAGGGCTCACAGGCTGGATTGCATTTTCTTGAGCAGTTGATAAAGGATTAAGCCCAGCAGATGAGTACAATGGGTAATTGTCACATCTTAAACCAGCACAGCTAAATCTACCAGAGTTTATGAGACAGTAGTTTATGTTAAAGGTCCAAATACCAAAGAAGCTAATCACTCCTTTTAAAAGACCTTCCATTATATTCCAAGTTAAGTGGCTTTCTTACTCTCTTAAGAGTTTATAATTCCTTATGCCACTTCTGCCTTTTCCAACAGGATACTGAGAGAATAAATTCATTACATCAAGATCATTTGAAGAATTGAAGGAAACAAACTGCTGCAAAAAGCTAAAACAATTTGCTAAAATTTGTTTTCATTATCCCACTTAATAATGGGATAATGCACTTGAACAGCAGAGAATTTTCTAGTGGGTTATTCAGGGGGAATTGTTTTGTGCAGATCATTTCTGTATTAGTATTGAAATCTTTCTGACCTTGAGTTACTTCAATGTAAGGGCTGTATGCATTTCTATTTAATGGCACATACTGTCTGCTCATAATGCAATGCTGTGTCACTCAAACCATCAGAAAATGAAGATAGTCATTTTTAGAAGCACTAAATACTTAAGGAAACAACGCTTCATTAACATAATCACTAAAAAGCAAATGATTAGATAACCTCAGAAGACAAATTTCAAGCCTAAAGTCACACCTTATATATACATGCATTTATATGCACATATATGGAGAGACATGTGTGCGTGCACCCCTGTCCGAGAAGGTTTCCCTAGGAGCGCTGGTGAGGGTCCGGAAAGGCTCCTTCCCACCCCTCCTCCCACAGTGCTGCAAGGACTAATGCAAGGCAGCTACCTGGAAAGAAAAAGGATCCTTCATAGCGTATTTATAAATGTTAAATGGCAGGGGAAACTGCTGAGAGATTCCTCAAGCTCAAATCCTCATTTTCTCCTGCATGGCCATCTCTAGGACACGGCCGGAAAACAAGGCAGCCATTTTCTCATAATATGTTACTCTCAGCAAACCAGATTGAAGTGCTCGATAAGCTGCTGTTCTCTTCCTGCAGCGATCGAGGGGAAAATCAACCCATCACCCACAAACAGGTACAACCACAGCCATCTCTGCGCTCATGCTGTGAGCCTGAGCAGGCACGGAGGGGGACAGAGAGGGAGGGAAGGAGGGAGGAAGGGAAGGATGGGGAGGCCTGGATGTGAACATATCCATATTCTTGGGCTGCGCTACCCTTCATCTGTGCAAAACCTTATGGATGTGCGGAATAGTGCTGCTTGCTCACGGTTTTGTGTTTCCAAAAATAAACTGCCACTGTGAGAAAATACTTGGCTTTTGCAGAACCTGTGTGTCTGAGGTACTGCCCTGTGAGGAAAAAGCCCCCAAACCTTTTGGTCCTTATGGAAGAGTGATTTTAATTGCATTTGGCACAGGTATAGGTGCACCTGTCAGCACACACATATGCGACGCAATTTTCATAGGCAACGTGGCTGTAGGTAATCTCTCTCACATGGAAGTAACCTCACTCAAAAACTTTTTTGGGAACCAGACTGTCAAAACCAGTGAGCACCCCAACTCTGTACAGTGTACAGATTGGGATATTCAATATAATAGCTTAAGAATAGAAAAGCCTGGCTCTAGAAGTAAAGCAAGAAGTCATGGCACCTATACTTAGGTTTACTTCTGTCTTCTATCATAATCCAGTTTCTTGTCATTTTTGTAAATCTCCCTGTTTTACAGGAGTGTTTTGAAATTGGGCAGCAAGAAATTCTGGGAGATGCCTTTTCAGTCTCAGCAAAATGTGTTCAGACTTAGCTGTGCTCATGGAAAAAAAAGGAAATTCCCACTTAAGTTACGTCAACAGAGACTACTAAAATCCATCTGCTGAAGTTCCCCACTACCCTCTGCATGCTGCCTGCCCAGCCCTGGCTCTTCTTTTCAACACAAAGCCAGGCTCATAGCCAGATTCCAGCGGGCAGACCAGGTCACCCAGCCAGGCCCAAGGGAAGTCCCGGAAGTGGGGTACATGTCCCCATTTGGCCACTTCCAATGGCTTCTGCTTGGCTGGCCTAATTGTGCTGCACTGGTCTCCCTCCATCTGGATGGAGGCTTCACAAACAGAAGGTGATTCCCTGAAGCCATCAAAGTCCCCGAGCCTCAGGCTCAGTTCAACCCACACAGGGTCTGGCGTGCATGCCTGGATTGGCTCTGCTGGCGCAAAGGAACATTTAATTCATAACATCCAACTCAGACGTCTCTTTCCAGTGGCTGGTGCACAAGAGATTGCAGCACAATCCTGTTACCTAAGGTAATCATTTTGGTCAGCTTTAAGCAATTTTGTCACAGGGTATCGGTGGCCAGGAATACCAAAACTAGGAGTGCTGTCAATACTATATGTCTTTGGCATTACACCTAGGAAGTTTCCTTTCTCTACAGAAAACAGGAGAACAGCCAAGGAGATGACACACAGATGAAAATGCTATTAAGACTGTAGAAAACGTAAATGTGAGAAAAGCACACCTGAGCTGTCAAAACCTAAGACACTGCCTCTGGTTTGCTTTTTCCAGACAGAAGCACAATCTTGCTCTCACCTCTCCCTTCCTATTGCCTGCCTTCCTGGGCCATCAGCAGCTCCCACCAGCACCTGCTGCTACTCCCACGCTGGGCAAACAGCAGCAGCTGAACTCAGCAACACTAACAAGATATTTCTTGCCCCAGTACCTGCTCAAGCTCTTGAGCATAAGCATTAAATTTGCCCCGTAAACCTTGCATTTGCACTTTCACACATGCTCACTAAGGTTGTTAGATCAAAATGGTTCCAAACACATCATTCCTAATGCTGCAAACTCTGTAACTGTTTCCCAAAGTTACTACATGGCTTTGCAATGAGCCTAATGTAAAGAATGGCTTTACACCAGAGATAATTCTGGCCAGCTTTGTAAGACAAAAAGTCAGAATAAACACAAGTAGAGCACCAGTACTTAAAACATGTGATGCCCTCATCAGTCATCAAAACTAACGAAACATAGTCCTGTTCTACAAGATTAGCTGGTGAAGAACATGTTTGTTCTGTGGCCATTGATTTTTACTGGGTAAAGTAATGTGTCTTGTTTTTCTGCCAAGTATTCATGCACCAAGGCATTTTTTAATATCTTTTATTTTGAAATGCAGGATAGCTTAAGTTTTAGAGTAGAAAGTCTCTTCACTCCACTAAAATTCAAAGTATGTAAAATCACAGCTCTATCAATCATGCCATCTGTGCTAAAAATGCCATTTTTATTTTTTTTTTTGCCACGAGACTATTATACCAGGTGCAGGTGGTAACATCCAAAAATGTATCACAGAAGATGTATGTAAAACCAGACTACTCATTTTCTTGATCCAAACAGTAGGTAGAAGTGAACC
The DNA here is from genome assembly GCA_013397775.1 of Eulacestoma nigropectus. Taxonomy (NCBI): domain Eukaryota; kingdom Metazoa; phylum Chordata; class Aves; order Passeriformes; genus Eulacestoma; species Eulacestoma nigropectus. The sequence continues at coordinate 1,813,986 of VZTE01002919.1, forward strand.
CATGCTGATCTAGCTCATACACCTCTTGGCATTGCAGGCTTCTCACTAGACCTGCAACCCTCATGCTGAAACATCGTTTCCAGAAATGAAGCACACAGTTCCCTACACCTGTTTCATACCATCAAACCAGATAAAATAGCTTGATCTCTTCCAGGAAAGAAGGAATTCAGCACTGGACTGAGGAGTCAGACAAGCACCATATGGCTAGAAGGGACAGGAAGACAAAAGTTGAGGGCTGAACCACCTCTCTCAGTGGCAGCAAGAGTTACATTAGCTCAGCTGTGTTGTCTAATCAAGTATTCCAAATCAATTAAGAGTGAAGCCAATTTGTACACATGAATCTTTGTATTTAGAAATAAACCTAAATATTCCACAGTAATATTCCATACGGTTTATTTCCTGTAGTACACAGACAAAAAACCAAGGACTGGCTGAGCTCATTAGCCATGAAAACATGCTGTTTTATCAGGCAAGCTTTTGTCCAGCAATACAAAAAAATGAGCAGTGAATGGACGAATCCTTCCTGCCCTATAAAACAATGATTCCCCATGCAGGAATGTCAGTTAATGCCAGTTAACAGTAAACATGCTCTCACAGTTGTTTAGAATTGTCACTAGGTTTCTAAATAATTCTCATGCATCTTCCCAGAATACTACATTTCTCACAGGTTTTAAAGAAAACAGAAAGCCGCTTTCTCTGCCTGGAGAGTATTTTCCCAGGTTTTACTTTTAAGCGGTGATGCTCAGGCAGAGCAGGGTGGCTGCAGACACCTGCAGAGGTGATTCTCCACAGATGCCTTCCTCGCCTCTCCACACAAATGGCTGAGTCACTCATCGTTCAATGGCCCGGGACAGTGAAGTATAGCCCATCCTAGGCAGACCTGATCTGGCCATGGTTTGCTTTAAAAAGGTGCACAGCAAAGTGAAGCATTTCAGCAGTGACTCAGAACTGTGTATTAATAGCCAGCCTAAGCTCATTTAAGAGCCTATGGCTGCCATGTGTCGGGGACAGGTCGTTGAGCTGGCTGGAAGCTCCTCACGCATCTTTCAGCACAGGGCAGCAGCATGACAGGGCTGACAGTACCCTGGAATGGGAGCACAGCTCAAGGAGAAGGGAAAGGAGGGCAGGACGCTGCTTTTGAATTGGCTCAGGTCAGCTGCTAAGAGTTGGATTCCCTTGGTCCACAAGAGGAAGTGGAAGCTGAGCAGCTGATGAAGTTGTGAAGAATCAGGTGTCTTTATACCCTCCGTGCAAAGTGAGTGGAAAAGAAAGCACTGCTTTGAAGAATCTTGTAGAGTCATCCTGCACGCATGTAAATAGCCGTGTGCAGAAATGAAGTACATGCTTTTGGTCACACTGGAAAGCATAGGGGGGTAAGAAATAAGAGTTATCATAATCTGATTAGCTGTGTAATTAAGACTAAACTGGGAGATCAATGAGGGAATCTATAAGGAGGGTTTTTTCAGCACAGTATGCTGGAGAAAAAATGCGAAATCTGGTGGAAATATAATGGGATAAAGTAACAGATGGTAGGTGGACACCCAAGGGACATGGAATATGCTTAAAGATGATAATGGCTAACAATATGATTAAGAGTACATACAATCTCACAATGCACTGCATGGAACTGAAATGTAAGTACTAAGCCCATAAACCCCTTAATATTATAGATTAGATTTACATACTTTTATAGGCACCTACAAGACAAATAGGAAGAACACTTAGAAAAAGGTGCTATATAACACAAGTATCTGGGCTATTTAAGGGAATGGCTCTTGTCCCATTCTTAAGAAACTGGCAAATAACTGTCTACAAATACGACACAGGACCACAGGACACATATAACAGTAAACAATTGACTCATTTAACAGAAAAGAACAAGTACAAACCACCGTCATCTGAGCGACCTGAAGCCTACCTGACCATCCTGTAAGGACTCTGGGGGGAAAAAAGGTAGATCAAACCCTATCCACTTTTTCAATCACAAATACACCAGCAACTTCCAGTAAAATCTCCCACATAACCCAGTGTTCTCCCAGCTGGTACACGTGCAGGAGTAGGGATTGCAGTCTAAAAGCTGGACACACAAGCAGGTCAAGTCAAGATGGCTACTCATGGTCAGGCAATGCTTTCTATTTTCTCTTGTGTACCATCAAATTTGCTACAGCAGTCTCATGAAACTATGGTGGTCCTGTGCCTTCTAAATATTTGCCAACAATTAAATAATACCTATAAACAATACAGCCCAGCTGTAGAATGGCTGATTTCTCCACAAAATAAATAAATATTATATATAAAAACTCCACATATATACAGATAGATGAATACATATGTACATACAACAGTGTTAAATGGAGTAAATGTAAACAAATGATAAAAAAAGATATAAACCAATGCTGAATTTGTTATAACCCAGTTATTTATGTAGATTTATTTTAAAATATGTCTGATTGCATTCACAGCACTGATGAAGACAACAGTAATGCACTAAACACCATTAAACACAAACTAAAATTCCTCCTTGATCGTCCCTTCACAACCACTTTGATTTTATTTTGGCACCCCAGGACAAGAATAACCTCATAACTAGAAGGTCAGAAAATTCTTACTCTGTTAAGAGAGCAAACTAAATAATTTCCAAAAGCAGAGTCCTCTCCCAGGCACAGTCCTGCTTTTGGCTCTCCCATCTCCAACTGGCACTAATTTAAATTAGGGGACTGGTAGATTTAGCACTTCAGCTGATATCAATTACCGTTGTGTCACGCAAAGCATTCCCTGAAGTATTCAAGAACTAAGCTGCTTACAGAAGTAGTGTAAAAACTGCACTAGAAATTAAACAGAAGCCAGTACACAGCAGAGACACAACCATCCCCTTTGTAAGAAAAAGAGATTTAAATGGGCAGCTGCATTCTGCATCAGCAGAATTACAGCCATTTCTGTGAATGGTTTTAAGGTGCACAGAGAGGTCACTGTGTTCCATAGATTGGGTTACTGCAAAGCCAACAGATAATAACTACATAAAAGAAGTAACTGGGCACTGGACTGCCTTAAAACAACTGAAGAGAAACAGAATAAGACAGAATGATGCTGACTCTGATGCAGCTTCAGAGCAAGCATCATCCCCTAACTTACTCACAACTAGCTTATGAAAACTTCCCAGTGCTTTTACAACCATAAAATCTAAAAAACCAAGCCCCAAAACACAGATTTTTTTTTTTATCCTAGTGCAGGAAAATGGTGGGAGGTAATGAAAACGGGCCCAATTAAATGTGATGTAAGGAACCAATAAGAAACACACTCTTCAGAAGCCTAACTTGTAACAGCTGTCTTATACTGTTGTGCTTGTGTCTGTTCTTGGGATCCCTCCTCAATGGCTTCTGCCCAAGGACAGTTTTGTTTTAAGGATGCTTAAAGCCGTACTTGTCATTTAGGGCAAGCTCACTCAACTGAGGAGACAGCTCAAGCCATTGAGGGCCCCCCTGCTCCGAAAGGGCAGATACAGATAGGCTTCCTGGCACCTTTCCATCCTACAATTTCCTACCACTATTACACTGATGATTCAAATCTTATTTTAACAAGCAAGCAAGCCTTCTGCTGTCAGCAACCATTGTTCCAAGACAGAAGGAAAATACTTTAAGCACATTTTCGTGCCTTTCAACATCTGCATTCTTGTATTGCTTTTGTTCCTGGAGAGGGGCACAGAAAAGGAAAATAAGGGGAGCACTTCCCAAGATAAGGAGCTAAGATAACAGTGTTGTCACTTATAATTTCCTAAACAAATTTAATTTTCCCAAACAATACATGGGTGGCAGAAGGGTATTATTCATTTAATGACTAATGCTTTGAAAATCTAAAAAACTTGCTACTGTATCAAAGCAAGATTCAAACCATATTCTCCTAAGAACACATAAAAAACAATGTGGGTTTTTTCTTTTTTCAAAAATAGAAAAGTATTTTCCACATACTTTGGTATAATTCAGTCCTACACAGCCACAATACTTATTTTTTAAAATAACTAAATATATGAATCTCTCTACAGCTAAGTTTGTGTGTAAATTAAACTGCTCTACCAGTTCAGAAAGAATCTAAAAATTTCCTTGATTATATACTATCTCACAAGATATGACCATTCAACATGTTTCTAAGTTGTCCTAAGAGATCAGAAAAATGAAAGTAATTTGAATATTCTTTTACATATTTTTCAGATGGCCTTCAAAAGCCAAGTCAACACAAAATAACAAGCTGAGTTATTAGTTGTACACCAAAAGAAATCATCCCATAAAATGTGCATTATCAGTGAAAAGTTGCAAGGGATAAGATATTCACTGAACATACTTAGTTCTGAAGATTATTGTAAAAGAAGGGCATAAACTCAGTTCCAATAATCAAGGATAAGACAACAAGCATAAAAAAGTCTTCCAGGCAAGGAAGAAACAGCCCAGTTTATCCTGAGTTACAGCACATTCAAGTTAGTTGTATGACATGTACTGATGTTTATATCGTATGATTTAATGAATCTACAATAGAAGATTAAATATATCTGCAGGTCTCCTAAATGAAACAAATGCTATACTGTGGTGCTGCGAAACGTAAGGTGTTTCCATTACGTAGAATTCATACCATAGAAGGTTACTTATACATTGGAACGGGAAATATTTAATAGCAGTTAACAACCTAAGAGGTGCAGAAAATGTTACTTGTGCAGTACACTGCTATACTCTTGTCTCAATGGCAGTAGTCAGAACATGGGGATCAAGTGTTGCAGTCCCCTTAAACAGATATTGTGGAACTTGCCCAAGGTATTTAATTTGATCAAGTCAGTGGCGTTTGCATTCATTCACATTCAGCAAGTTATTAATCTAAAAAAGCTAAGGAGTATTTCATTTCTTCTTTTCTCCAAACTCCATTTGTTCTTCTCTAAAATTACTGCCATAAATAAAATGTTGCATTTAGACCTGCTGTGATACTGCCAGGCAATTTTGCTGCAGATAAAGGTCAAGGAAAAATTTATTAAAAACCAAAATAACATTTTTTTCCCAAACTCCCTATATAAAAGAACAGCGCCAAGCATTTAAATAAACTCTCAACACAGGTCAATCCTTAATGGGCTCGTAAGTGAGCTGTGTGTTTTAAGAGCTAACCTTTGGAGCATTACTGAACTATTTCTTGCACAGCAACTACTGTGTTGCAACCGCCCTCCAGAAACCTGTGACCATCATCTGAACTAAATAACCTGTACGTATGAAAGCCCAAACCCTAACTGAAGGCCTTAATAAGCACAATTCCAACAAGAAACACAAGTTACCTACTACCTCTACTGGGTTTCCTCAAAAACACAAGTTTTGAAACTCAAACAAGCAATTCTTGCATTAAATGTAACGTTCGAACACTGAAAGAAATCTGTATTTTAGAAATTCATCTGAGCTGTATGTAAAAATTTCAGCTAATTCAAACTTCAACAGTTTTGCCAGCTTTAAAAGAGCTATGAATATTGGGGAAATAACAAAATCTGTTTCCTATTTGAATTCTTCTATCTTTTTCTTATTTCCAGTGCATCTTTTTATTTCCGTAACATCCAAACAAAAGAGACTTCTCATATCATAAATCTTCACATGGTTATTACCAGATGATGGCCAACTCATAATTTCAGTCTTCTTTTAACAAAACAGATGGGATTTTGTTTTCTACTAGAAAGATTAGCTCCTGCAGAACCACTAAACTGTCTCTGCAGTAAATCCAAATTCTTAGAGCTCCTGATATGAGTCCTGCTCATCTACGCTGCACCCCCAGACTAGCTAAATAACATCCATTCCATATGGATAGCAAATACATTTTTTTATTTGTTAGTCTTTCAATCTTACATGAAAACATCGTATCACTGAATGGGAGCCTTACACGCAAGCTGTACAGTATGGCCACAATGAACCTTCAGGATACACGAACGACAGCTTCTGAAGGAGCTTTAGATATTATGGGCTTGCACAGATTAAAACAAGAAGACATCACTTTGCTATTCCTCATCACTATGTTTACAACTGAGTAGGGTAACATGAAATAATGAACTGAGTAAGAGCACAGTAAGAAAATAAGAAAACTAACACCTAAGACCTGCTGGAGATCCAAAACAGGGAAACAGGAAAAAAATGCTGATATTTAGTTCAGAAATAGCTCAATGTGGCATTTTCCAGTGACTACAACTGGAGCCAGTAACTGCTGTATTCGCTTACGGATTCAGTCAGTATTCTAGGGACAGCATCAGGACAGGCTTCTGCAAAAATAGGCAAGTACTTCACATGTGTTATTATCATATAGTATTACCAGAGACACAGCCCTGTGCATCTGGCTTCAAAGCAGAGGAGGTACTGCAAGCCACTGCCTTCCTCATGGCAGGTGTGCACACAAACCAACAGGCTATTTTGGATGGATGCTTAACATTGACTTGATAGATTAGAAGTTGCAGACACAAGGTCTCGAGATTTAATGCAATGAAAAGCAAAAATAGAAAACAAATGGAAAGCAAGGTATGGCATGGGAAAATGCAAGATAGAACATGTCTGGCATGGAAAAAATTCAGATCAGTAATAAGGGAGGTAGAGAAGGAAGGGAGAGAGTGCACTGTGATATAAATGAAGGAGGAGGTAATATGGGCAGTCAATCTAGAAAGTAGATTTTTAAAAAAGAAAAGCATCAGGAATCATGCTAAAAGAAAAAAAATATATTCTCTACAGATTTAGGAGAACCTGGACTCCTGAATCTCCTGATTAAATGAAGGTGGGTCTCTCAAAAACAAAAAGGTGAAGAACTGACATTTGAGTAAAGAAAGAGATAATTTTTTTTACAGGTAAAAAATGGTAAACTGGGGCAAAGAGATAGTGGGGTAATAGTTTACAAATATGTAAAGGAAGAACGTGCACAGCAGAAAAAAGATGACATTTTCTAACAGCTATGGAAAGTCAAGAAGGAGTACATGGAAAGTGGGGAGGCGGGGGTTGGTGGTTTGTTTTTGTTGGGGTTTTTTACATAAAAAATACTGAGGGACTAGAAGGAAAGGCTTTTTGGAGAGGAACAACTGTTGGCCTGTAAAAAACTGCCAGAGGGAATACTGCAAAGCTACTGCTGAACTAAGTAACAGAAAATGCACTGATCTGAACAGTCCTGTATCAGAAGGATCATGTAAAAGACCACTTCCCAGTCTGCTTATCTGTACACTAAGCATATACAACTAAGCTAGTTAGTACAACTAAGATATATTACCTGAAAATTTGTGCTCCTTTTTTAATACAACGGTAATGTACTTTATTACTGATTTTAACAGGCTTTAATAGGAGGAAGCATACATTCAATTATTTTATTACATGCTTTGAATATAAATGGTGAGCATCTGCACTCTAGTTTACTCCTTCCGTCCTCACGCTCTCATAAAAACAGCACTGGCACATTTTAGAATTCAGAGCAGCCCTCCCCAGCCCAGCCGCTTTTTTGGCTGGTTTGCTGGGATCTATATATCCAATCTAATTATTTTGATTCCCATTTCCAACCCTATCAGTGGTGCAGTGGTGCAAGAAATCAAAATGCCAGTCTCCTGAATGTGTTAGAACCTAAAAGCTAACAGCTACTCATTTGCAGAGGCATCACTGCATGGCCCAAAGCCCCTGTCATCAGGCAATTTACGTTCAGTGTTCTGGATGTGACTCGAGAGGGGTTTCCCAGTGTACCAATACAGAGCATTTCATATAACATTTCAGATATGCTACAGGTTGTTGCATCATCTTATTTTGTCACAGCATAACTGACTAACAAAAAACCCCCCAGCAACACTTTGTTCAAATTTTGTCTCTTTTTAAAGACTCGAGTCCTTCTTCTTTGTCATCTTTTCCCTTTGTTTTCTTAAAAGGCAAAAATAGGATCGTACAAGCTTATCTTCCCTTAAGTGACCAGAAGAGAGAGTCAGCAATAATCCTGCCAAAACACCTACTACCTTCTCAAATCGGGGGGATCATATGTTGCTCAGTAGCTGAATTTCCCTGTGGGTCTTTTCTCTGCCTATAAGCTGTCCCCCTCTTGAATTACAGTCTTACTTAGATTACCAATGCTCAGCGCCACCAAAAATATTTCCATTATTTCTCCAGCTTTTACAAACATGATAACATGATTTGTGTTTAAATATAAGCGTCACCGTTTTACTTTTTATTATGAATATCATATGTTTGGCAAGCTGTCTGACCTTCCTTATGATGATGAATGCTGCAGCAAACAATTTGCTGTATCTTTAAAGAAATGGCCAATTCAATCACATTATGCCAGAAGCTTTCAAATCCCTCTCTGCCAAATGTCTTTGCTATATCCTGCCACAGACAGCCCATTTGTATTCCAGCACAGTAGGACACTTGTTTTGTTGAAGCACACAGCTCTAGCTAGGTACTATCAACAGAGCAGTATTTCAGTTCTCCAGCTCTGTGCTCCTTCCACCCCCTCTACCCTCGGTTATCAGGATTTTCAATTTTACTGACCAAACGTGTATGCATTACTAATTATGTACATGAAATGCAGTAGTTATCGACTGCTACAGCAAAATACATTAGTGACCAATTACAGGAGTTCTTGGCAGCAATGGTTATCATTTTAGTGGATTTAATCATTGCACTTAAAGTTAAGCTTGAGATTCCCTTTGAGATTACACCACTAATTGCTTCTGTTTTCCCAGTTACTGCATGAGCTGTTTGCAAAAAGGATCACTAAAGATGCTTTCTAAATATGGGAAAGCAGCAAACAGATGAAGCCTCCTGTAATGAGTGTCCCCCCCCAGTAAAACCACAGTGTCAATTTATTCATACTGCAATGCCCCTCTCTGATCCATATTCCCCCTGTCACCCCCTCTTCCCCTGTCATTTCTTGTTATTTGGGCAGGCAGCAGCAATACAGCTGCACTGCTGTTCATGTGAATCGTGCCACACACTATCATTTATTTATACAGATAGTGAGACTATTATACTGCAAAAATAAAAAAATGTTTTCCCGTCTCTTCTGTGTTTGCAGAGAGGATACTAACTATTAATATATATATGACAGAATGTTTAAATGGTCTTAGACCTTAAAAAAAAAAAAAAAAAAAAAAAAAAAAAAAACCCCAACCCTNATGAAAAAATTTCTAAAAAGTTTTAAACCTTAAAAAAAAAAAAAAAAAAAAAAAAGAAAAAAACCCCAACCTAGGCCAAGTACATGATTTATTACAAGCACAATACCACCCTAACAGGCTTCCACTCTCCAGGAATCCCTAAAAACAAACACTCCCCCTCCCAAGGAATTTGTAATACAACATATTGTTCTTTAAAAGCCCACATCTACTTCCAGATTGTCTGTAGTGATGAATTATCTGGTTTACAGCCTCATAAAGCAGAAGTGTCTATATATTTTAATGCTGAGGCCAACCACAGGACTTTGGTACCTTTCATATGTAGTGATATACAACTTTCCAAACACCAAGGAAAGGCTTCAGGTGAAACAAAGAGATACAATTTCATCAACATTTTAAAATCTGATCAAAAGAAGTAGTCTTTCAAAGACAAAAAGAATGGGGAAGGATAACAACTACAGTTTTGTTAGCTGAGAACAAGCTATTTTAATAAATAAAATTGTTTAAATAAATTTGTTTGGCTCCTTTTCATTAAAAATTTCAGCTACTAAAGCTTTCCATTATTCAAACACCACTTTGTGAACAACAAAGAAACACTCTCAAAAATATAAAAAAACCCCAATGATCCTCAACAAAAGTTTTCTGATGAGATTAAAAAACCTCCTATATTTGTCTCAACAAACATCAACATTTTTAGGATTTCAATAGATGCTAGGTTGATAAAACTTTAATTAGAAACTTAATTGATCTCTGTGAGAGAGATACTGTAGAGAAAGAGTTTTAAATCCCCAGAGACTTCTACACTATAAACGGCAGAGCATATGACATCTTTAAAAGCTGTCAGAAACCATACACTGTGATTTACAAAAATAATAACAATCTCTGTGAAATTAACTGCTAAAAGAAGTTGAAGAGCTTCATCCTACAGTACCAACAGGCTACAACAGTACCAGTTGGCTTCACTTCAGCCTCCAAATACAGTATGGACTAATACCTAGCAATCCTTGGAAAAGAACAAAATGCAGCAGGAGGAGGGTTACATCACAGATGCATTTATCTTGCTTCACACCCAGATGTAGATTTGCACAAAACCCCTTGATCTTTCCAGAACGGCAGGCACAAGAACTGGTACACACAGGACACCTTTGCTCTCCAAAGCAAGGCCAGTTCATTTTCATGCTTAACAGAGAAATCTTGCCCCAGGGCACTCAATTTCAAGTCTGAATGAGAAAATCTGTAGGTGATGCAGTAACTACAGTAACTGGCAAATAATACACTAGGTAAAACTCCTAGAGATCAATCCTATATTAATGAAGGAACAAACTACACAATTCAATTGGATTATCCCCATTTCTTAGTTCACTAGTTCTTGACTTCTATCTTATTAGACAACAATTAAGGACAATTTTCAGGTACAAAGTAACATAATACTGACATGGTATCTTTGTCAAGGCATGGTATCTTTGTCACTATACCTACAGGTCCTCCAGTCCAGCAGAATGACTGCCTTTCTTTTGTATGGGCAAGCTCCTGTCTCATGTACACAAGCACAAAATCTAAATTATAATTCCAAGAAGATTGCAATTGTACCTGGAACATCTAGTGCTGCCTTTCAAATGAGGAAACATGAACAAAGCAGGAGAAGAAAATATTCCCAAAATGAACAGCTGAGCTTATGTAGCACCCAAAATACAAAAGGTCAGGAAAGAGCTGCCTTTCATCACTGTCAAAAGCAGTAGACTAAAATATGCAGAGCAGGACTGATAACACAGGAAATAAATGAAAACATTTGCTGCATGTTAGTATAGAAGTTAAAAGAAACAAGGCAAAAACCTCTCTCAAAGGTCCCTGCTGGATTTAAAACAGAGCTGTTGAGCCAAATGTGATTTCAAAACATGCCACTATCATTTAAGAACCCTCAACTTCTCTTCTTTAATAAACCTTACACCTGTTCACTAGTCCAGACACCTAATTCCTAAAACCATACACAGCGAGTGCAAGGAGCCAGAACTTCACTGAGGACTGCTAATGCACAGGAAAGCAACCAGTTACTTATAATACAGTCTCAGGCATTATTTGTAATTCAGTACCTCACATACAAATCAAAAAATAATAATGATAAATGCTGCTATGATGTATTTCTGAGAGAATTACATGTGTATAGGTCACAAAGCCTGGCATATTTTTAAGTTACATGTTTAATTCTCTTTAATAGTGAAAGCAATGAGAGACATTTTTGTCTACTACTCTATTGCAAAGATAAACACAGTAAATACTCTAGCAAAATGAAATACACTTTTTTATGCTGTGATGTGATGGATATCAATTTATAAGTTCATGCATTAAGTACAAGAATATGAATAAACCACAGCACAGATTTGGAATAAACAGCACTGGTAACAAGTTTAGACCAGATTAAATTGAGAGACTTCCAGCTGGTTAGTATTGTTTTCAAAATTTAATGTAGATACCAGTAAGGATATTCAGCTTAGTAAAGCTTTGTAAAACCAAATATAATTCTTTTAGCATGAGAAATGCCAGCAGGAAGAAAGGCTCCAGCTCTAGCAATTGTTGCAGAAAACTCAATTAACTTGCCCATTTTTAAAAATATGTTACCAGTAGAAAGAAGTTTCATGCTATAAAAAATTTACCTGCTCAGTAATATTACAGACATTTCATATATGAATATGTATGACTAAATAAATGCATTAAATAATAAGTAATGCATCAACGTACCTTTTCAACATGTAAAATAACTTTTTTGCAACCAGAATAATGCTTGGATTGCCAGGAAAGAAAGCTATGTGGATAAATGGAAAATACTCTTCCTGCCTTTTCAGAAAATTGTGTAGACTGGGGTTGGGACTGGGGGCGTCCAGATGCCAAGGAATGTCTACCACATGCCCCATCTAAGCTGATGAAGAAAAGCTGTCCCTGTCCTGTTTTAGTGGAAGCAAACTCAACCAAGACAATGGTTTTTGTCTCAAAAAAAAACCCCTCATGAAATGAGCATCCATCCTTTCCCAAGACAACCTTCCACAAGGTCATCCTCTCAGCCTTCACCCTCTGATGACCTCATATTTAACCTGGCCTGACCTTCAGTTCTGCTGAGTCTCAGTCCCTTACTATGGCTACAAACCAGCAACATCAAGTTAAGCTTTAAGAAACTCAGAAATTATTCTGAAGATAAATAACTGAAAAGGCAAAACATCAAAATACCAAGAAATCCTGCTTATAAGCTATGTTTCATTCTATGGAGACTTCAAAGGTAGCAATAAGAAGAAAACCTACCAAAAAGCACTGAAGGTTCTATACCACATTCCCTCCCTGTAGGTAGCCCTACTACTTCTGGTCTTCGTCAATTCAAAAGCCAAAGTATTGTCTCAAGTTACAACCGCAATTAGGCATGGAGATGCTGAAAATTATTTCACAGTTTTAACATTTTGTAAAGCTGATTTCCACTAAGTATTCACTTACTCAGGTGCAAGAACAGTCAAGGTCCCCAGTTTCCCCCAGATTTTCCCTTCAGGCCAGTTTTATCCTTAGGTACCTGTGCACAACAAAAAAACAAAGAAAAAATTAATTTACATTACTCCTCCTAAGTTCATCTCTTGATTATAACAACTTTTATGGCCCCAATTTAAAAATTCGGATCTCCAGCTTTTCTCACAGGATTATTTCCCATCAATGTGGTTAACCAGAAGCAAACTCAAAGCTGTTCTCCCGATGTAAAAAACTGGGTTTTATTTGACCAGTTTTATATACATATATATATATATATATATATATATATATTTGGTTTTTTTAGATTTACCATGACCCTAAATGAAAGAGTTTTCTCTAAATTCAACCTAATAGAAGGTGGGATTGCATGATTTAGGTATGTTTCATCACTTGTTTTCAGGAGTACAAACAGAGAGCACACAGTCAAGCCTTTGTTAGCCACATATTTAAGCTACCTTAAAGCTGTTAACTTGTGACCAGCAAATCCTACATATTCAATTACTGCTTTAAAAATTGAAAGAAGGTTCATGTACAGGTGCACTGTCACTTCGTTAGGGAGCTCAAAAAATAGAGTTATTCTTTCTCCTGGCACTAGTATGAATTAAAGAAACATTTTCAAAATGTGCCATTCAACCATATGGAATCAATTTTTGCAGACATATGGAGCTCCAATTAAATAAGTGTGGCTTTGCTGACACAAAAGTCCACCTGCACGTATTCAAATTTTCCAGAATTAGACCATCTAATTTAGAGCAGCCCATCTAACAGTAACAGAGTAAAAAAGCAATGTATTTAATATGACACAACCTCTGTAACCAGTCTCCTTCAATAGCAATTGCAGCCTTACTTTTGACTATGGTCAGGATATAATCAGATAAGATTGAATTAGTTCCCCTAAAATACAGCTCCAATTACATCAGATCAAAAGAAAATCATTTTTCATCTTCTCCATCATGCAAATAAATATATAATTGGAAAATTAAGCAAGGTACAATTTTTCAAAGAAGATTTTACCAGAAGTCAACGGAAATTTAAAAACTGACTGTAACCATACTTCCTAGATTTTACAAGTTTTTTGCACATATTTTCCTGGAATAAATTTATGGAAAGCCTCCCTTTGAAAGAAAGAGAAGTCAAAAAGCTATATACAAATATCAACATCCTAAATAAGCCTAAAATCTTAATATAAGATAGGCATCCAATGACATGGAAACTAACTAATATCCAATGACATGGAAACTAACAAATTTTTAAGGTAAGCTCTTCAGAAGGTTTTTTTTCTTTTTTTTTTTTTAAGGATTTGCAGTTAATTTGGCAGCTTGTTCAAATCTAGTTTGACTGACTTTGTATTAGGTGATAATGCACAATTTTTCTTCCACAAGACCCCAACCTCATTCAGTGAATACAGTAGCTAGAAGGGAGTAGTGAAAGTCTACCCAGTGGCTGCATTCCATATGGTCACAGCACAGCTCTACACATTGTCTGCTCCAGGTTATCCTGTGCTGTTCCAGAATAGCACTCTGAGGACAGAAATGCCAATTCTTGGACAGAGCTCCTCTTTGGTGCTGTCAGGTAACAACCGACCACGTTACAGCCCGCTGGGAGGGGCGTCATATGATCCCAGAGACAAGAAAGAAACTTCTGATTCAGGAGCACTACAAACTTCAGTGTTCAACCAGGTTCCTAAAACTCATTTTTCAGAGTATTTAGCTTTCTATAATACCTTAAACTAATTTCCTGGAGAAGCCATATCCATCTAGTTGCCTAATTAAGGCGACACACCATCTTCCCTCACTTGCGTACTGCCTCATTCACTATCTGTCTTAGCGTTTCTACAACAAATAATAGCACATTTTCAGAGACCTGTCCTACTTTGCTGCAGTCTTCATACACTTATGTTCCACTTGGAAAGACCATACAATTGTGAGATCATAGAATTTAAAGCTGTATCATAATGCAGATGCCCAGGGGAGGTCAGTTAACATATTCTGGACAATCTTTATTCTTCACCTTCCCAGCTTTGCAGCACTTGCTCTTTGTAACTCTTTACTCAAGGCAGCTTTCTAAGCTTGGTTTAATTTTTAAGACAGTAGCCATTGAAAAGGAGAAGCTCCATCTTGCTCAATACAGACAGTCTCCCTCAAAACTTGGCCACTTCTCATCCAAGCTCTATTATTGCCAGTCCTGTGGACATGTGCCACTGCCCCCATCCACTCTTGTCTTTAGGCTCAGTTTCCTATTTGTGATCCCAGTCCTGCCTCCCTGCCCCTTTTCAGTGATCACTTCATTCTCAACAACTTCATTATACGATCTATTGCTCCCACCCAGCAACCAGAGTCCTGTTATCTTCCAGCTCTCCTATATTAGTATGCCTTTTAATCTCTCAGCTTTCTGCACCCTTCACAGTTCTGTTAGTTTTTCCATACTGCTTTTCACCTTCCAATGTTTTTCCCACTTCTTTACTCCCCCACTCACTTCCCGTGCTTGGCTCTTGCCCTGGCAATTTCCAAATTTCTTCTCAACAACTAATTCCATGTGTTTTCCTAGTTCCTACACAGCCTTTGTGATTAGCATGCCATAGCCATGGCTGCTACACTTTGTGCTGAACTCACTTCTAATGATGGATGTTAAAGAGATCTGTACAAGGGCTAATGAGCAGGAACACTTAATTTCAGGATCCCAGAAGAACTGGGGCAGAAGAAAAGCCAAACCAGCAGTGCAGAAGTAGAATTTTAGGCATTTAAATACCTTACTACAGACACCTATATAATTAGATGTCAAGACAGCTGTATGAAGGCTTTGTGGACTGTAGCTACTTCTGTCTTGATGTTAGATTAAGACCATCCACTCTTTTAAATTAAAAAAAACCCCCGAAATTCTACAAGGAACCAAAATAAAGTTACTTGGAGTCTAAATCTCAACGTAAACTCAATCTACATCTCAGTTAACAGCAAGTTACTAATACTTTTTAAAACCATTTTTTCTGAAGACAAAACAGCCCTTGATTCAGTCAAATATATTAAATACTGTGGGGGAGGGAAGAAGGGTTATTAATTAAAACCAGGGTTTTCTTGGCACTGTTTACCAAGGATAAGTGTTCTTATCTTTATTCTACAGAAGAAAGTAGATTGTAGCATACCTTCATCTATTTTTGCCGGAAAATATGAGCTAACCAAAGATATCTTCCTATCCTGTCTCAAACTTCCTTGCCTTTGGTGTGTAGGTGGGTTAAGAGCGCTTAGGCTGAATTTAAGGTGATTTTATAAAATCACAGAATCACAGAATATCAGGTTGGAAGTGATCTGGTCCAACCTTCCATGGCAAAAGCACAGTCTAGGTAAGATGGCCCAGCACACTGTCAAGCCACATCTTGAAACAGTCCAATGCTGAAGAATCCACAACTTCCCTGGAGATACTATTCCAACGGCTGATTGTTCCCACTACCCCTCACCTTTGCCATGGGACTCTTTGCAAAAAGGGAGTCTCCACCATCTTTGTAGCCTCCCTTCAAAGACTGGAACATGGTGATAAGGTTTCCCCTAAGCCTTCTTTTCACAAGGCTGAACAAACTCCATTCTCTCAGCCTTTCCTCACATGGCAGGTTCCCAGGCCTTTGATCATCTTTGCAGCCCTTCTCTGGACCCTCTCCAGCCTGTCCACACGTTTTTGCACACCGGGGACCAAAACTGAACACAGCACTTCAGGTGTGGCCTGGCAAGCACTAAGTAGAGTGGGACAATGACTTTTATTTCTGTCGGTGATGTCCTTGTTGATGCAGCAGCCCAGCATCCTGCTGGCTTTCCTTGCCACAGAAGCACACTGTTCTTTCATACTGAACTTGCTGTCCACCAGAACACCCACATCCTTTTCCATAGAGCTGCTTCTCAGGTGGGGAGATCCCAGCCTGTGCTGCACTCCTGGATTATGGACAGATCTCTCCTATGCTACTACTGTATTACTGCTACTGTGGCCATTTAATAAGAGCATACTTTACTTAATGAGTACAGATGAATGATTCTTCCAATATTGACTCTAAAAAGAAAAAATAACTCCCTGATTTAACTGAAAAAAATTCAGTAGAATAGTTACTTTTTTATATTTAAATAGCAAATTATTGAAAATATCTAGGTACACTACAACAACACAACCTTTCAACAACCTTTCTGTGTGTCCAACATATAAAAATTAAGTATAAATGCAATATCATTAATGAACACAGTATTTACAAATAAATCACTCATTCCTCTGTTGAGCCACACTGAGCTAAGTACACTTTAATGCTGAAAGTGGTATCTAATTATCTTTATTTGATCCCAAATGCAACAGGGAAATAAAAATGTTCAAAATACTTGGATCTTGCTGATAAACACTCAACATTGAAAGGTATGTGTTATGATAATGTAAGATGGTATTTATTGTTATTTCTTCTGAAGAGGTCTCAAACAGCCACATGAATATATTTAATTCCTACAACTGCTTGTTCTTCTGCTTCTTATATTTCCTGATGGTGTTGAAGGCAGAATGAGATTTAGTTATACTGACTCCCATCCCCAGTATTGCCTGACCTGGGAAATTCACCACTGTCACTTCCCATGGAGAAAGGAGGACAGTCAATATGAATCATGCTCTGAGAACTAGGCTTGAAAACCTAACTAATGCAATGACTACAATTCATATAGAATTATTCATATAGAATTAAATTATTACTTGTGATTCAAGGCATTTCTCAAAAGTTGGCACTCTGAGTCTCCTATTAATCAGTATATTCATACAGGTTTGCTAGCTAGGATAACAGGAAATAAATAACATAGCTATTAGTAGTGGATTGATTCTGAAATAAATAAAAAACAAAAAACCCAACACATACACACATGAAAACCCTCAAAATACAAAACAACCACTGGTAAACTGATCAAAAAGCCATAGAACGACTGTAAGTATTTGCCTCCCTTTATTTTAAGAAATCTTTGTACTCTGTTTTTTTTCCCTTCCTCACAAGTTCCTGGCATCCCTTGTACCATGATGTTTATATTCTAGTTTCCATCACCAGCAACATGAAAAAGACACTTAGTTCACCCACACATATGTCCTGGCCAGAAAGGTCAAGAGAATCATTTACAAATGAAGGTCCATCATTTTCCCCCCAAAATGACAAGTATGAAGACAAGAATCACCCCTTTCCCTACCTCGTCACAATAAAAAGTGCCTGTGCCTCCCCAAAGCCTGCAAGATGGAAGGAAAGTAATGATTCTTACCATCTAATGGTTTCCTGGCATGGAAAATTTACCAGCGTAATGCTGGCAGAATCACACAATGAACTAGTTTAAATCTTCCATGAAAGGGTCTGGTGGGGAGTGTTTGGCAATAATAATAATAACAAGGGTCTTTTGCTTAACAACCTCCATCCAAAAGAATCCCAGCTCACGTCAAAACATCTCTCTTAAAAGAACAAGAGGATTTAAGCATCATCACTGTAGCTGTTGTAGTCTGGCTGGTGCTAGTTAACTTGGTCACACAGGTAAGTCCTAGAACATTCCAGCAAACAAGTGATCTGGGATTATACTTTACACAGCCTAAAGCCAATATAGTTAACATTTCTTTGATCCTTGAGTCTCACACTTCAGAGAGCTGAGAGAGAGGGGAGGTGCTGATACTTTCAGGAACCACTAATTACAGGAATTCATCATGAAGGGCATTGCTAGAAAGTAATAGAGATGTTTAAATATAAACAGTGCAGTTGCTGTCACACAATTGTCATGCAGTTGCTGTCACACAATTGCCCATGAAAGGTTTCAGTGCATTTCTCCACCCAGACTGATGATCTGTAAGGTGCTGAACAGGAAAGAAATCTACCACAGTATAAGCCCCTTCCATTAAAATATAATCTCTAGCAAAATTTTTGTGCTTGATTTCAAAGTAAATTATAAATCAGATCCATTTTAACAGTTTAATATAAATGTTATTGCCAGAATTTTTAGATTTGCTATTATATTTAATCAGCCAAGTAAAAGTAAAGTCTTCTGAACTCAATTCATTTTTGAAACAGAATTCATCCTGAATGGGAGCTACTGCCTTTTTATGGTAAAAAATAAAAGTGACATTCAACTGGTCTCAATTATAACATTAATGATCTACTCAAAGTTACTGGTCTCCTTCTGAAATATGTGTAAAACCACATGGCAAGTTACTGGCAGAAATAGGAACAACACTTAACTAGTACTCCTAACTAGTTCTCTTCCTTGAGGTACACCACTGCCTAACAAGGTATTTTACAAATATCCAGGTTTTCATTATAGCTTTTCCCTGTAATATTTTTTTTTATTTTTATGACAAGTCACCTAAAGCATAGAGCCTTTCTCACAGCCAACTGAATGTTTGGTGGTACAATATAGCCTGAGCCTATCAACACCAGGAAGTCATATCTTACTTTTTAATCTGGCCCTCCAATTAAACACTTGAAAGAAACTTTCTCTTTAAATCCTGTCCAGAATAAATTCTAGAAAGCTGTAGCCCATGCTTTATCAGCCGCTTTTTCACTTACTAATTTAAGAACAACACTTCCTCCTGTTGCACACTTACCAGGAGGCAGCTATGCCATGAATATGTTATAAACACTATGCCCCTCTCAGGCTGCACAGCTTTCTGAAAAAACAAGTCAACCTAAAGGAAGCACTTCTTTTTATCATCCTCTGCTTCCTGCCCACATTCTGGTTACTTAATTCAATACCAAAGGTAGAGCTTTTGAAAGAATTTCACATCTCATTTTGCTTCTGTAGTTCCCCCCCGAGTCTGAGGTCACTGATGAAATGCTGATTTCCCTGCAAGTCTACTTTCTCACAGAAATGCCAAAAATGCAAAGGCAGAGTGATAACTGAACGGCAAGACATCACTTACTGAGAACAATTCTTCTGGGCTACAGGAGGTGACAAATGACTGAGAAACTTCTCTGCACCAAACAGTAAAGTCTGAGCAGCAGAAAGAATGCTACATCTCCTCTGGATCATTAACCCAGCACTTCACTGTGCCTCAGCACAGCTGAGACACATGGGATGTTCCTTTCAGGACGAACGTGCAACTGCAGGCAACCACACGATAAACATTCAGTTCTGCAGTTTCCATTGGGTATCTGCTCCATGTGTCCTAAACCCCACAAAATGCTTCTCAATACCCTATAAAAGGCAAAACAGCTACAGGAAAGGCTATAATTATACTACACTGGCTACACTTTTCTACTTGCTACTTTCTATGTCTTTTGCAATAGCTGCATGTTTTTAATAATTGCTAAGTAGCAACTTATCCTAAATGATCACAGTAAGTGGACCGCATTTAACATGACAAAAAAGGAATAGAAATATCTATTGTATGTTCTCTTTCCTGAGGGGATCCATTCATTCCTGACCCCAGATCTAGTAATTGGTTCCATGATGAAATGTTAGAAGGTGGGGGCTAGAACAGGGGACAAGGAAAATTAAGTTGTTATTAAAGGGTTTGGGAGAAGAGCAGAAAAAGCATTCTTCTCTTACCCACCAGCAACCACTGGAAATACTGAAGCATGTTGTTAGTGCCAAATAGATATAATCAAAACAAGCAGTTTCAGTCTCCCTTCAGACCCCTTGGAGACCTCAATACTTCAAATCCAAAGACTCATCTCATAACTGAACTTTCTACTGTCATTCCAGAAAAAATCTCCTGTGCAGCTTATTAAACTGTCTTTGCACCTGCTCCAATTTAAGTCCATCTTTCTGTTCACTGCAAAGGAAGATCATCGGACACAATATTCCAAATGAGGTCTCATGAAGGCTTTACAAAATGCTATTAGCATTTGTCTCTCTCTCTACAAAAATATAATGTCTAATGCATCGCAGAAGCACATTAGACTCTTTCACAGCACCATCATACTGGTGGCTTAGAGCCATCTTAGTGGCATTATTACAGCACTTTCCCTAATTCAGATGGCTACAACCATTAAATCATCTACACAACCTCTTATGATGTTAACAGAGGTTCTTCTCATTTTAGATATTTGCATATTGAGATAAAGATAAGTGTGACCTGTCTGAGACAACGCATTGAGGGCTTGCAGAGCTGAATTAGCAACTGAGACTTTCAGATTCTTAATCCTAAATATACACCTCTGAACTCCACCAGCAAGCAGATGAACTACACAACGCACAGTAACAAGTACTCCTAACACTCCACACCAAATGCCTGTGTGCCTGCACTCAAAAGTCATTTCTAACTGGATGGTTCTAGATGGCCACTTGTCTACCCTGTAATTACATCAGCCTGCCGAGGAGCCACACAGAAGATACCCAGAAAGGCCAAACCTCCACCCACTTTGTCTCCATGTCCTCAGCCATCACTGAAAGTGCCTTTTTGTGGCAATTCCATCCAGACAAGTCGCTAGGTGCTAGGCCACCTCCTCTCATACACACTTGCTCTTAGCTGCCAGAGCAAAAGCTGTTCAGTGGTAACCACTTCCACAGAAACTCACATTGACACTGATATATTCTCCTGAAAAATGTTTTCAGGATTCTGAGTTTATAATTTGAACACTCTTCTTGTTCGAAAATTTAGATCATACTGTAAGTGATAGTCTCCTGGTTTCACAAGAAAAAGGCACAAAATATCTAAAAATACAGGATCACAAATTCAAAGAATCATGATGGACAAAGGGGCTGACTGGTACCAAACAGCTTGGTGGTTCCTACACAAGTCATTATGTTGTAGCTACTCACATCATAGTGTTAGTTTCACTATTACAATCAAATAGTCCTAACAAAAACCTATCTTTGTGGAAAGTTTGCCCAAAACATGAACATTACTAGAACTAGACAAAACAAGAACTACTTTCCCTTAATGCTCAGGATCTCTTAATTGCCAAGAAATGCCATGAATGTTTTGCAGCCGCATTCCAAAAAGTACCCTTTCTACCAAGCAACTAGCAGAGCCAGAACTGTCCTGTGACCTAACGAGACAGGAGTTTTTTTCTATAAATAAAGCAAGCATTCTAGTCAAGCAGAACCTACCTTCCCAGAAAATAAATATCCTAGCTATACTCGAACTTGGTTTCTTTTTAACTCATTATCACATATATACCTTAACCTTTTCCTGTTTAGATCCAACTTCACAGGTTAACCCACTACTGGTACTGCAAAAAGCTCACAAATAGCTAAGGCAGACAGGATAACTTCTGCTAACAGCCCATGGTCTACACCATAATTCAATGTTAATAAAATGAAATACTAGTGTGCAAAGCCTTGAGCACTACCTCAGAGAAATTGTAGACAACTCACTACATCGCTTCCACAGATGAAATACGTACCTTCTAGATATTTATGTTTTCAGAGCACTTTCATGCATCACTAAAGGAAGGTATGGACCAGAAACAACTGAATTGGCATGACCCAGCATGTTACTGCTGGCCAGCTGAACTGAGCCAGCTACAGAAGAAGTAGATACTCTTCACAGATACCTCACTGCCCAGCAGTGGGATGGGAAACCTGTCCATGGTGGCTTAAGTGCAGGTCTTTTACTTTACAATGGAAGGGATGAAAATCCATCCTACAGCCAGTTCTCCCAAGGCTGATGGTGACCCATCTCATATAAAGCTGCAGTACCACTCAGCATTTTATTAAACTGCAGTAGTGTAATTTGTCCCAGCTTGCAAAGATGGTTTTCGTCCTCTGTGCACATTAGCAGGATGTGAATGTATCAGTTTGGTACTTTGGTCTTTGATGATGGAAAAGGTTATGTTTCCCTGAAATCGCAGATAAATATGAGGCACAGTTCTGGTTAGGTTCCTGGTCTATGACACCTGGAATATAAAATACACATACTTTTGAGTGAGTGCATGCTTGACTTATACTGACAAAAAGTAAGGAATCTGAAAACTAGGACTGCTATTTCCTGGTGTTTGCAGTTGAGATCTATGTACATTATATTTATATATCAAAATTTCAGTGTTCATACAACAGAAATGTACTTTTAACTTCTAATATGGAATCTTCATGCAGAAAACTAGCAGCATATCCAGAAGAATTCAAAATTTACTTCTATTATAATACAAATGTATGTACCTCTCATAAAGTCCCACCAGTAAAATCCACTCACATTCCTAGTTGGAAAATACATTTCTCAAGATATATTTGCAAATAAGGCATACAGTTTGCATGTATACAAACAGATACTGAAATCTTTGTATGTATACGTACAAAAAAGAAGCATCGCAGTTTGCAAGCAAAAATGAGCAGGCAGTGTTTCAAACTGACAATGTGATACAGTGTTATCAGGAACGACAAGAATCACAGTGATTTACAGTAAATTACCCTTACTGGCCAGGGATGATACACAGTTATGAGACTAAATTAAGGAAGTTTGCACTGTTGCCTTATGGTGCTTGATCTTTCAATTAATGTCTCAAGAATACTGAACTGTCTATATCTGAGCAGTGTTTTTGATGTTAGCATGAAAGAAAGAGGTTTTTCAAACCACAACACACTTGGACAAATTCTCATCAATACTTCCATTTCTAGTCACTAGGTCCCACTCATTCCTTCTGACTAACCTTGCAACTTTACTTTTTAATCTTTATACAGAAACTATCAGAGCAAGAAAAAAAATAAAGCATAAGCCAAACACAGAGCCTATGCCTACGTTAACAAGCCTAATGCCCTTCAAATTCAGGGCATCTAAATCTTCTAAACGTGTCTTTATCTACAGCACACTCCTTTCTAATACTGAAGAGTATCTTGCGATTAATGTATTTTGTGAATGCAGTGTGCATATACACGTATGATATGAAAGTATAGATCTGACACAGGATAAGGTCTCAGCACATGCAGATGTCAGGCAGGATAATAACCTGCAAACCAGAAACAATATAGTGTTGTTAACAGCCATAAAAAGGAAGAAAGAAACTACAGGAGGTGCATACAAAAATTTTATGAGTGGTATTTTACCAGGTTTGCTAAGGGCATGACTTCAGTAATGCTTTTGGCTTGAGTTTCCTAACTTGGATAAATTTACAGTAAACTTAAATTTATTCAGAAGATCAAAAGCAAAACACACAAGACCAAAATTACTTCCTTCAGTTCACTCTCTTGTATTTTGCATCAAAGCAGCAGCATAACAATTAAGATTTCCAAATACTACTCATTCCACAGAGACATTGAAGTTCTCCATACAGAGTAACCAGCTGGCCACTTAGACACTGAGCAGTGGACTATAAACTAGATCTCCCATCATTTTTAGGACATTCATGATATTCTAGTGGAATTATTCGGTGTTATCAAATAAATTAATCACAGAATGGGTAAAGCTGGAAGGGACCACTGGTAGGGACATCTGGTCCAACAGGATTGTGTCCAAATGGTTCTTGAGTATCTCCTATGAGGGAGACTGCACAAGCTCTCTGGCCAACCTGTTTCAGTGTGCGGTCACTCACACAGTAAAGAAGCCCTTCCTCATATTCAGGTGGAATTTTCTGTGCCTCAGCTTCTGCCTGTTGCCTCTTGTCCTACTGCTTGGCACCATGGAGCAGAGCCTGGCTCTGTCCTCTTGACACCCTCCCTGCAGATACTGACAGACATTGATGACGTCCCCTGTCAACTGCCGCTCCTCGAGGCTGAACAGGCGCAACTCTCTCAGGTTTTCCTCATAAGAGAGATGCTCCAGTCTCTGAATCATCTTTGTTGCCCTCCACTGGACCTGCTCCAGGGGTTCCATGTCTCTACTGTCCTGACGAGCCCACAACTGGACACAGCACTCCTGATCTCACCAGGGCTGAGCAGAGGGGCAGGATCACCTCCTTGCTGGCAATGCTCTTCCTAACACCCCTCAGGATCCCACTGGCCTTCTCGGCCACAAGGACACACTGCTGGTCATGGCAGCTTGTTGTCCACCAGGACCCCCAGGTCCTTCTCCACAGAACTGCTTTACAGGTCAGCCCCCACCCTGTACTGGTGCAGAGGGTTGTTCTTCCCCTCTGCAGGACCCTGCATCTGCCTTTGCTAAATTTCAGGCAGTTCTTCTCTGCTCATCTCTCCAGTCTGTCGAGGCCCTTCTGAAGGGCTGCATAGCACTTTGGGGTATCAGCCACTCCTCACAGCTTTGTGTTGTCACTGAACTTGCTGAGGAAGGATCTGCCCCTTCATCCAGCCATTGATGAACAAGTCAAACAACACTGAACCTTGTGGGACACTGCTAATTACAGGGAGGCACCACTGGTTCCAGTTTATCGCAGATGACTGGCAAGGTTGCCCACATACAGAATTTGAAACCAAACCACGCTGAACCTCTACACGAAGCAGACTCAGTCTCTTAGAAACACACTACAGCTGAGTACAAGGAAATACACTGAAAGTTCAGGGAATTCTCCAGAGAACAGAGTGCCCCGTATTTAGCACACAAAGTTGGTTGTTGAGATACAAAGTACCAGCTTTGTTGAAAGATCTGTAGAAATATTTGCATTACTTAGAAACTGAGTAACTCCTAATATGAATTGGTTGGACCTAAATACCTGATACAGTTACTGAGCCAAATGGTGCTGAGTATTAAACTAGGCTAAGTGTCATTAAAAGCAAAAAGTATCTGTGTGGAAGAAAAAACATTATTGCAATTCAATTTTATATTACTCCTGCAGGACCTAATGATGAAGAAAAGATTTTTTTTTAAAAAAAGGTAATATCATAGGAATTTTAATCTATGTATATTTTATTTAATAGACTCCTATGGTGCATATCAGACTACACTGCCTCGTTAAAGCCTCTGAAAATTCGTCTAGATACAAGAAGAGGCATATTCTGCATAGTAAGACTTCTGAAGATGGCTTTTTAAAGAAACACTTCGGAGAAATATTATTTTTTCTGATAAGGCACATGGGAGTGCTTTCATTGAAGCAATTCTTTATATAAAGATAAAAAATATTTTAAAGCTAATTATCAGACACCTTCAGACTTATAAGAGCCAGTGATTCCACACAAGGATTTCTTACTACATGCAGTTGAACCACCGTTCAGCTCAGCAATCTCCACGTCAGTAAAAATCCTTAGCTAAGAAAATATCATGCATGCTTTGGTGCTTGCAAGGATTAGGTTTTTGGTTTGCAGCTACCTGACAATGAGTCAAATATCTATCTGAAAAAAACAAACAAACAAACAAACAAAAAAGGCCAGAAAAAATTTTGTCATCTACTTAGAGCAACAGAAAAAGGATGCAAGATACTAATATTTACTTAAAGACGTCTATGTCTTTCTGATGACCAAGCATGCTAATGAAAGTTTACATCCCAATTATCCTATATATCAATATAACAATAAACCCACGTTATCTCAAAGAGCTATGACTCCATGCAATTAACAGTAAAACATTTCTTACAGGTATGTTCACTGAAAATGTTGGTAAATAACTCAAGATACTTACCCACAGGGAGCATTAAAAAGGAGAGCCTTCCAATTTCCCTGAAACATCACCTGTACCAGTGACAAGCAGCCAGACACTGCTCTGAGTCAATTCCACCCAATCCAATACTAAGTCAAGGGTCGTGTATTGTAGTAGCAAAAGATAGTAAGAAAATGAGTCAATGCATTGTTTTGGGGTACATCCTGTTGAGATCGGGAAAGGCAAACATGAGAGAGCAGAAAGACTCCACTCCGAATTACAGCAGGATACCCACTCACTTCAACATACCCAGAACACTGGAATTTTTGAAGGGGAACTTATTGAGGTAAAAGCAGTCACCAATGATATGATGGTTTTCCCATTTAAATTACTCTTTTAAAAACTTTTATGTATTTTAGAGCACTATTTTTAATACTTTTTTTTCCAGCTTTGGGTACACATCTTTTAAGTCTCCTCCTTCCAAAGACAAAGGAAGTAAGGAAAGTGCTTAGAAAAAGGGTAAGGCACAAATTTAAATCAAGGGTCTAAGTAGTCTATCCTCTTAAGTTCAAGGTAATTAAATATTTTTTTCTATCTTCAGCCACTTTATTATTTGCAGCAAGTATTTTTGCATGTTGTCAAAATAGCTCTTATGAAAATAGCAATCTAACAGTCATGTTGACCCTGTGCAGTTTGAAGGAAAGAAGGGGTGAATTGAATTCTGTGCAACACGAAAGTCAAGACTCTAACTATGACTGCAAAAATCAAACCAAAGATAGAAAAGTATAACCAGTTTTGAAATAACAAGGCGATCTTCTTCACCTCAAAGAAGGTGCTTGCATCGTGGTTAAGATCTTACTGGGCAAACAGAAATTAAGAATTCCCCATGATCTCTTATGCGCAGCTTTCCAAACATTTTTTGTCAGTATTGCATTAAGTCTTTGTCAGCTAAATCCCTCCCCAGAGCTGCTGCAGAACTCCGCTGACTTCAGGTCTCACCGTGGCCACTAGTTAAGGCGAACTCTCTTGCAATGAGCCACAGTTTATCCTCTGACCTACTCTGGCAGCAGGTGGTTGAACCCTGCACAACACTGAATGAACTGCCATGCATTACCTAGCAGCTCTTCAGAACAACAGAAGTACAGCCCACTAAAGTATCTGGAGAGAAAATGCAGATTCAGTCACAATGGTCATGAATTAAGAATCAAAAGTTTACCAAGAAAGGCAACCTCACAAAAGAAGAAGCGATACTTTTAACATTATACATGAAATGAGCACTGCTTTACATATTTCAGAGACACTGTTGATCAAGACATGGTATGTGTTTACATGGCACCAGTTTAATCCCAAATGGAAAAGGAAACGTGAGGTACTTGTAAACATCATTAACACTACAGGCTGAAGCATAACCATTATAGATTTCATAAAAGCAATAGTGATTCTGACCAAAAGAGCTTTTATTTTCAGGTCAGGCCAAGTTAACAGCATATCTTTGTCTCACAGCAACATAAATATTTCATGTGCATTCCTGTATTTAGCCATCTTATACAGTAGAGGTTAAGAGAAGCAGATAAATATTGTCTGTAAAAGAGTGATTTTCTTGACCTTAGCATAAAAATAAACCAAAAGAAGCCATAGTAGAGAAGCGGAGGAAATGAGTTTTCCTCTTTGAATCATTTAATCCTTTTTTCTTTCTTTTCCTAGTACAAACCTTGACAAAGCCAGTATAACACTATCCCATCACTCTCGAGCGCAGGCTCTCAATTGTTTTGGTGATGAAGTATATGCCAAGGGTTTCAGGGAATCTTGAGAGCTGAAACACACACATGAGGTTTTTCCACCTATCTTCTCTAAATAGCAACTATCTATGGACCAACAGTGCACGATTTGAGAACAGTGAGAGCCTACAGAATATACACAAAATCCCCTGAAGAGAAGGAGGGATACTGAAATGGCCAGCCCTCCAGGGCTGAAACAAAATATGACCTCATCCTGAGTTCAAACAACATATAATGGACAGATTTTTCAGGCAAGTAGGCAGCTGGAAAATATTCTACCTGCAAGATGACCCTGCTAAAGCCGAGGAACACTCACCTTCAACAAACTGGCAAGGCAGCCTTCTCCTACTCCAGCATTCTCCAGGAGTGGGGATGGAAATAAGTGGAAGCCAAAGCAGAGAGCCCCCATGGTACCAATATATGGGCCTGTCTAAGAAACATATCCTATGTCTACAAATTAAATCAAACCTTAGGCCACCATGAGTTACAATTATTAAAGACACTGCACAAGAGAAGTTTGCTACCTGGAATCTTGACTATCCACATGGTATATCTGCTGCTCCAGCTAGGTATGCCTCAGTGGCAGGACAATGCCTTACATTAATCATATTCATTTTAAAATACTTGAAAATGATGCTTATTATGAACAATTTTAATTTTCAGTTTCACTACATGACACTGGGAAGTCCTGATTTAGTTGTAAAAATGCTGCTGTCAGATCTGGGTTTGGTAACTCATGGAAGCTTACTTGTGTACAGAGAGCAACTATCTTAGATCCCTCAGTGGACCAAAAATAATTCTTCGTTTACTTGCTTATTTGAACTTTGCCAATTTTCCATTTGCTAGTGCTGGCCCAGCATGGGGATGTTTTATTCTGGAGTGACATTCTGGTTCCTACATCACAAGTAGCTTCCCTTTGGACCAACAACCCACAGGAGGGACTGCAGCAGCTCAGCAGCAACTGCTGTGCCCAGGCGTGCCAGAAACTACGATCTCCCACGGCTCCAGAGGGAGAGGTTACATTAAGTGTTCCCATTATTTCTGTGAGCAAGCAGCACAGTGTGATTGTCATAATGGTGGAGGCTAACTGCACTCACTCCAGCACTTTTCACCATGGTGTCCCTGCTGTGGAAATTAAGGTGAAAGAGCTGGTGCCTGTGAAGTTCCCATCTAATACAGGTCAGGAGGTATATGAACCCAGCTACTACCTCAGAGCTTGGAAGTACTCCTGGGTGCACTGCATCATTGCATGAATTTCCTTTATAGGAAATGCTTAAGTGCTCTATTTACTCATAGTTGCACTCCTGTTTTCTCCCTAAATACGCTTCTTTTTTTGGTCCAGCTTCCTAATCACATCCTTTAGTCCATCACTTTGGTTTCCTGTTCCTTGCCTACAGGTGCAATTATTCCTGATCACTGTTTTTAGCTTCCATCAAAGGCATAAATTTCAAGTAAGCACCACTGAACATTTGATTTGCTGAAGAAACAGTCGTTTTCAGTCATTGAAAGTCCTGTCAGATGCAGTCACATAATATATTTACCTTCCAAAAAAGATCAGTTGCATCATTAACAATGATAAGAAGCCAAAATCTGCAATGGGGTGGGGAGGAGGGGGAATTTTTTAGAAGAAAAAACTCAACACGCTTGTTTTTAAGGTATTCATCTAGAGATGACTGAAAATGCACTGTGCCCAGAGGCATATGATACTAGGCCAATTAGCTCTCTGCACTGTCTCCATTTCAGTGTCTCATTGTCAGCAGCAACAAGATTTTAATCAGATAAAAATATTGAGAAATGTCTAGAAACATCTCAGAGCAGAGACTGTCAAAGAATTCTTTATGAATGAAAGCTGCTCACATGAGTAAAGGTGTAAGGTATTCAGATGCCAGAACAGGAGGAGAAAACACACACACATACTGTGAACACTTCCCAGTTAGAAAGATCAATTAAAATAATTTCATAAATGCAAATGGATCTATACCATAAACTCTTAAAAGCAAATGTGACTGGCAAAACTCTAATCCAATTATCAGCAGGAACAAAATATAGGTATATGCTGCACATTTTCAATGCATCAGACACAAAACCGAATTTTATAGCCCATCAAATAACAAAAGCCAGGTATCAGCTGTGTAGTTGAAAATGGAAGATAAACAGTGGCTTAACACACATGAATTTGAATTTGTCTAGAAAAGTATTCCCCTTGCTTTATCACAACTGTTTGAGAAGCGATAAATATTTAAATATCATTAGCAAAAAGCCATTATTTAACTGACACTTATGAAATCATACTCTGAATGTAAAGTCTTCGAGACAAAGTAATTCTGTTCTAGCATGGCAAATGCTTGGTTACTAGTCAACGCAGTGCAACAGCAGAACACTTCACACTTGGCAAAGTTTGAAATAATATTATTCTGCTTCAGTAAGAATCTATAAGTAAAAAATGAGATATTTAACAAGCTATGCAGGATTTATTACCTTTGAAATGTTACTCTAATTTGCAAGATATAATCAGGTTTCCAAGGAACAATGCTAAAATGTAATAAAGGATCCAGATCTCATTCCTTAGCAACTCCTTCCATTTAATCATAAAAACAAGATAAATCCAGTTTGCCAAAAATGAAAAGATGGACGAGGCAGATAGGAAACAAATCAGTTAAGTACAGGCATCAGAAACTGCAGTATGAGATGGCATACAAATCCTGTGGTTGACAGAGATAAATCTGTCAGATAAATACAGAAGAATTAGAACTGACACTAAACCTAAGGTTTGAGCAGAAGCTAATACCAGTGCACAACAGGAAAAACGAAGCAGAGATGTTTCAGACTTGTCTCTGCTTTGAAAATCCCCTAGCTTTACTGATTTTTGTCATCACTTCATCATAATTTTTACAATAACATATTTCAGAAAATATTATGTTCCTATAAACTGGGATCTTGAGAACTGACAGTATTTGCATTGTCTGATGGTGCATTCTGAAAAGTAACACTATTGCAGTGCTCCTGAGAAATATCACACAAAGCAAGTTCAAAGGAAACCTTACATAACGCTCAATAAGCAAATGGGTAACTTGCTATGAACACAAACTTAATTTCCGGCAAGGGATGATGATACAGTTTCCCTGCACCTCAAAATAAGGTATCCCTGCCTTATCAAATAAGGTAACATTTTATGTGTCAGAAAAGTAAATCGGAAGTAATACAGAAATTAATTGTTAAAGAAAGTATTTGTGAGCCTGTTACACTTTTTTTTTTCCTTTTTGGGAAAGCAACAAGGTCAGAGAATCTTGGACAGCTACTGTTGCTAGGGGTTGCCAAGAAGGTGCTTTTGCATTGTCTGAAGACCATGGAGTACCTCCAGGCACTCCTTTTCCCACTAAGCCTACACAGGCAGTAGCTCACCTCAGCCAGCCCTCAGTGCCTCTCACACATGAAGTGTAAATAACTTCCTCCATGACTCAGAGAGCAAGAGTGCAAAAACTGAAAGAACAAGGAAGTTACCAACAAATTACAGAAATTCAAGGTGGTTTTTCTTGTAATATGTTTAATCATCACAAGGAATAGAATGCAGTGGCTACCATATTCACTACCTCATATTGTCACCTTATAATGCCTAAGAGATTAAACCAGTTTCTGTCAATACTCAAGGGATCAAGGGAGATGAAGGGAATTTAAGAAAGGTTCATTAACAACTATTTGACAAAAGGGGAAAACCATCAAGGCATGCAAAAAAAGAGTGAAAACCTAAATGTTTATGTTGATATGCCTGGTGTAATTACAAATGAAGATTATACATTCAGCATTTTCTATCTCCTCCTAAACACTGTGGTTTTGTTACAAGCAATGAGGTATTACAAGCTCAGCACTCCAGCACACCAGAGGGACTACTTAGGACAGCACTACAGTTCATGAGCTCTGCCAGACCAAAACAACCACCTCTGTATTGGACAGTTTCTTCAACTATTCTTCAAGTGGAAGACCCATTTAGGAGTTTCTTCGCACAAAACTGATTTCAGTATGATCAGGTGATGTAAAGCAGCACTAAATGTAAGTATTATTTATCATATATTTAAAAGGCCAAAACTACAATAGCATTAGCAGATCTAATGAAACGTAAATGTGTCACATAAAGAGTTAATGGACTCCTACTGAACTACCTCAATTTATTATTTGAAACAACAGTCTTCTGATTATTGCAATATTTATTTCTGTCTCAGAAGAGAGAAAAAGAGAGAAAAAAACCCACCATGTGACTATTTTTTTATGTGGTGAGATTCCTCTCTATACCAGAGATAATCTTTAATTCAGTTTGACATACTGTTTTCATTACAACAAGCTTGCTTCCAGCATAATCATAATAGGTAAAGATTATGTTAAACCTTTTTCTCAGCTGAAGGCCTAGCTTTTCTTTAAGAGATGTCATGACCTTCTCCAAATAAATTAACCTGTCCAGTACAGATGTTGACATTTCATATCAAGAAAGAAAACCACACTGTAAATAAAGAGCTACAGAAATGCATGTCAGCAGTGACTTGGCAAAGGTTTAAGCCTGATGCAAGTATTTCTGGTATGAAAAACAGAAGAAAGCTGCAGGTGTGAAGAATGCTTCTGTGAAGAGGAAACAGGGCAGGCTGACACCTTAACACTTAGCCAAACACTGTATTTGATGAGAATGCAGAAAATCAGTTAAAATCTTTGACGCTACTACATTTTAGAAAGCAAAGCAGGAAGAGAACACAAAAGAAAAACAGTTTCTTAAAGAGTTTGGTCTAGGGTGCTTTTATATGTTTAAGCGTGTGTGTGTATGCACGTACATGTGTACACATGTATTCGTGTGTGTACAGAAAACACCTCTGACTAATCACTTAAAACAGCTTGCAGCACAAATAAAGTACCTTGCATTCTCTCCGGTACATACTTCAAAGAACAAGAAATAGAGACTTAAAAACATTATAGGAAAGTATGAATTTGTGTCTTCCCACTCTCCCTAACACACTAAAAAGGCAGAAGGGAAAAACAAATTTTAAGTATTTGCAGCACATTTCGCAGAAATACAGAACTTCCATATTCAACAAAATTCAGACTAACACAGTACAGCAAATATTCACATTAGACTTTAAAAAGATCCTAGAAAAATAAATAATAGATCTGAAGTATTATCAGTGAGAGGTATTAGACACACAGCCCAGCCTTTTGCCTTAGGATTTTGGGGAAAGGCTGTCTGGCCCTTCCCACCATTTCCTCTTATGGCTTTTTGCAGAGGAAAAGGATTTACCAAGGGAGTCAAGGAGCTGCTGGTGAGGTCATCCAGAGAGCTGTGGGCAGACACCTACAGCACCACTCTACAGTTCCCGAGGAAGCCCACAGTGTAGGATAGAGATGAAAGCTGAGGAGCAGCAGGGGAAGACTGTCCAACCTAAAATGACTCACCCTTGGGAAATACACTGGAGAGGGTTTCCAGCTAGCAGCCCAAACCCAAACTGGTCAACAAAAGTATTATTCCTGCATTGTTCTAAGATGTCTTTTACTAGTGACTTGTATGAGAAACCTTCCTGGATTCACTTCAAAGCAGAGAATTGCAACTGGGCCTATTTCTGTTTTATCTTCTGGGAAGTTGACAGAGCATTTTTTTCTGGATAAAAAGTTTCTAACTATGGAAGTGAGAGGCATTACGTTTTAGAGTAGCAAGAGAATAAACTTATACTGTCCATATATTCCTCCACACCTGCAAATCTGTTCTATTAACAGCATGAGAGAAACTTTACAGAATGAGTAGAGCTCTGAAACAAATTGCATTACCAAAACTGCCTGACCTCATAGAGCCCTTCCTATTGAAGGAGTGTTAAAAAACCCAAACCCTTTGTGGTTTCAGCAAGAATCAAGATCATTGTAACAACTGTGAAATGTCTTCACTGCTATTTTCAATGAGATTTTTTGGTCCTATTTTCACTGGGGTATCTCATTAAATTATCCACCAAAAAAAAAGGGAAAATGTAGTTAAATAGCTGGCACATAGCTAGAGCTTAGCAACAGTAAATGGCCTCCAAAAGATGTAGGAAAATAGTTTCTGTGAATCACCCTGCTATTTTTTTTATTGAAATGTGATTTGTTTCTTTTCTAGAGATAGAAGGAAGGCTTACTGCCTCCAATTTTACTGGAAGTGGGAAGTTCAGTATTGATTCCCTAGCAAAACACAGCCCCACATTCAGCAGAGATAGTTATAAGTTGTGGTGTTAGTTTTTTTTGTTAAGATAGTTATTTATCATTTAGTTGTGGTAATATTGTGCCATACAAGTTTGTAGACTCACATCTGCAAACATTTAAACAGGATTTACAAAACACGCCGCAGAATATTCTAACAAAGCCTGTACCTCCCAAGGTCACAGACATGGTTTCTGCCATTCCAGAAACAGGCATGTGGGTTTCCCAACAGCCAACTCAGCCCTGTGTGAGCGTTAGGGCAGGTGCTGTAGGTCCCTGGCAACACGTGTCTCCACACACCGCTACCCACAGCGCTGCGAGGGCACACGCTGCACTTCCACGGCGCTTGGGCCACTGAGCACACGAGTCCTGCTCATTCTACATGGGGAAAAAAAATCTGTGGTAATTTTTAGTTTTACTTTTCACGCTAGTATTTGCATAACTGTTAAGATCACAGAATAGCACTGGCAGTTGTAAAACATATTCTCATACGAATATTTTAAGCAGCTTGTGAACATTATCCATCTATTAGGATATTACCACTGCTGTATTTTTGCTGCTGCAAAAATCCTTTCTCTCACTATACAGGTTTTCATTGTTATCATTTAGGCCCCAAATATTTATTTTTTCCACTGACTTTTGCATACATGGTCTCTCATGGAATTATATCTTTTGCAATTAAAAACTAACTGGGAGAAGCTGGAAGGACCCTAAAAATTCTGTAAGATCAGGCTGGACTACATACAAGATTTGTTTTACCAAATGATCTTATTTTTGTCAATGAGGGACTTCTATTAGAGTGACAAATTATCTAAATTCCATCAGCTTATATGAATTTAAATGTATTTGGCCAAAATAGTCAACACCAATGCCAATGCCTAGAAAATTTAGGTAGCACTGCTATAGAGTATTTATTTTGGAAAATAATAATTTTGTATAAAATTTCCAATAAATGTTCTGAGTATCCTGCTGCTGAAAGGCTTTTCTTTAAAAAAAAACAAAACCCAAAAAACTTTCAAAGACTTTTAAAGACCAAGACACAAATATTATTAGCGGTTTTTCCCAGGTTTTCCTAAGTCATCACCTGTTTCTATCTTGATTTGCCCAGAATTGAAAACCCCACTGTAGCTTTGATGTGTTCCCATATTAATCGAAAATACAACTGAGTGATCATGCCAAAGGTAGAAAGGGCAAATCATAACAGCATGATCTCACCTAAGCAAATCTAGTATCTTTTCTACCTTAACCAAAGGGAAACACAATTCTCATCAGCAGTGAGCAAACCAACTGTATGTAAAAAAATCATGTTTGTTAACTGAACCATTTGCTTACCATTAGGCATGTGCACAAATCTTTTCCTAGTAGTAGTGCTTGTAGTGCTTACTCTATTCAAAGACCAGAAATAACTGACTTAAAAATTAGCCTTTTTTTTTTGTAGGCATGCACTCAGTTTTAGCCTTCTTTAATTTCTGAACTCTGCCCACGCATCTGTAACACATGGAGCACCTGCAGGGCTGCCATTTTACAGAATGCAGTAACCTTGCTTCCTGCTGCAGCTGTACTCTGGCTACCCAGAAGAAGCAGAGCTCCCTGTAACTCTCCAAATTTCTCACTCGGTATCTGTTTTGCCAGCCTTACAGCTGCCTGTAGCTCAGGTTGGCTGCTAACTGCACCCACATGCACCTCCTGGCCCTCAGACCATTTCTGTTCCTCCTGCTATGGCAAAGCCCAAGCCCCCTTTTTTCCAATCAAGGACAGATGAAGTAAGGTCAACTTCTCCTTTCTAGATGTGAAAGATGGAGGTGAGGTGTAACACAGGTCCAAGGCTTTAAATGGACTCTCCTACACCTGCAATCAGGCATGAGGAAGCAAAGATCAGATGGGGAGAGGAGGAAATGAAGATATTTATTTTTCCTATGACAGAAAGACTAAGAACACCATTTTCTGAAGTAGCTTAGATCAGCTATTCTCCTTTTAGTCAGTGAACAAACGTGACATAATAACTAAATCAGAGAAGCACTTTCATTGTTCTTCCACTATCTCTAGTGATGGCTTAGGTTCTAGCTTTTATATTTTTAAATCCTGTGCTGCCTAGTGTGTAACTCTGAAGTTTCTTGTAGCCCGTTAGTTGCTGCTCTCTTATGCCAGATAGACATAACAAAGCCTCTCTGAGCTTGTTGTTCAAGGACACTTAGGCTGTCCTAGGCCCAAAAGGTGTAAACTAGGGCCTCTAGAGAGGTGGAGAAATTGAAGAAATTCCATCATTAGCTAAAGTTTTAATTGGCGAATTTATGCTGATATGCAAATAGACCAAACCTATAAAAGTGTGAACAACTCATGACTTGTTGTCCATCTTGGGATCTCTGCTTGGGGTCCATCTTTGATGTAGCCTTTGGCTCCTCAGGGTGTACCTTTGAAGGCCTTTCAAATAAATATCCGCCTTTATTCCCTTATTCCTGTCTAATCTCTGTTTCTAGGTAGCCCGATAAGGCATCACTAGGAATGGCCAAAATTAACAGGAAGCCTAGAGAATCTTGAATTACAGCAATATTGCCAGCTTCTGCAAAGAAGCAACACCCAATAGCTCACCAAGAGGGTAATACTAATGTCCGTGCATGTTTTAGTGAGTTAAGCATTCTACTCAACTTATTTCTGTATTCATAGATGGAAAATAACTTGATATAAGCATATTTCTTTTTTAGTGTGGTAGTACAACTTCACTCAAAAATCCATTTGTGAAAAGACTGCAAAAAAAATGGCAAAAGGATCTCCCAGGTAAGTGCACATGACCACATACAGTAGTCTTTTTACGGGTAAATCCAAAGACTGGAAAGATCAAGTTCTTCATGAGCACTTAAACCTGTTCTGCTAGTGACAGTTTTCTTCAGCACTCAGAGGATGCCGCAGCGCTGAAATCACTTCAGTTCAGCCCTTATTATTGCTGCTATGCAAGAATGAATGTAAGGCACGTTATTCCCCATTTTGTGATGAATGGATCTTGAGTACAGGAAGCTTTAGGTTTATGTAATAGCCAGGCTCTGGTGGCCTGTGTTATGCAACACTTCGTAATACCTCCAAATTCAAAAATGAGCTTTGCATGTCACAACTATGAAATTTTTACATGTTGGTATGATTATATAGATTTTTATGATTTTAAGTCAAACAACTTTTTGAAGAATCAGCCAATACATTATAGGATATAACTTTGTATTCAGGTGGAAAGCACTGGTGTATTCTGGAGTAAGGGAGAGACTTTTTGGACTTAGGAGACACAAAAATTAGCAATCGGAAGCTTAAAATGCTTTACCATTGCCACACTACGTTATTTTTTAGCAAGTTCTGTTACATTAGCTCTCTATGCTTTAACAGGAGCACCTGCCAGAAGGAGCTGACAAATTCGTGAAAAAGCAGGAATAATTATCCAAGTGATTCCTGATAACTGAACAACACCTATAAAACCAGCAATGATGAATGGCCCAAAGCCACTTCCAAATTTCATATGGTTCACTGTTCAATCCACTGGGCACAGAGAACAGAGTGCATAAGACGAGACAAATAAAATCAGAAGTCAGACTTTTTCAAGTGCCGCCTACAGCAGTAAGATCCACAGCTCTGTGAAAACCAACCATATAACACAAAATTGTCTATTTTTCTCTGTAATGCATTTTAACATGTGGAACACATGGAAATCACAGGGCAGCTTTATTTTTTTTGTGAAGACTTATCTGTATCACTCATAAACATACCAAGAGGTTCCATGGCTTCTCAGTCCATAATGGAAACAGATAGGTTTTAGGAAAAGGTATAAAGATGGATAGTGTGTGGTATCTTTTGCTGTCAGGAATATTTCTTTTATTATTATTATTCCTGGTATCAATGCAAAGTAGTTATTCAAATATCCATAAAATGAAAAATCATTTTGCTTTTAAAAGAACTGTAAGTACATCTGATTAATAAATTTGATGGAAGAATATTTTTCATAAATACATAGACTAAACACATTTTGGAACATATCCTGCAGAAATGTGACGGAAGAAATACAGAAATAATTACGAAGATGTACAGTGGAAATCAAGTTGAAATTTATGTTAAAAAACATTATACTTTTAATAATTTCCTTTAAATTAGTATCATACATGCTTAATATTGCAGAAATGGTCCAAGCAAAGTAATCAACACGATAACTGAGACTGCTTGATTGAAAATGAAGCATTTTGGTTGTCTCCTTTTTAGTATTGAATTTCAAAATACCATCTTTACATTTCAATTCATAATAATAAAAGGAAAAAAAAACAGCATAAAAGGTTAGCATTCCATGCTTGCATTTTAAAATACAGGCTGGAGACAGGGCATTACAATCCTTGGCCCCATCCCAGCTCATAGGATGGTTTGGGTTGGAAGGAGACCTTGAAGATCATCTTGTTCCAACCCCCTCCCACAGGGAGGGACACCTTCCACTAGACCACGTTGCTCAGAGCTCCATCCAACCTGGCCTTGAATACCTCCAGGGACGGGAGATCCACCACAACTTCCCCGGGCCAGTTGTTCCCATGCCTCATCGCCCTCACAGCAAAGAATTTTTTCCTAATATCTAACCTAAACCTACTCTCTTCCAATTTGAACTTATTCCCCCTTGTTCTGTCACTACATGCTCTTGTAAAAATAATTTAATCCAAGGACGTTGAAATTTAGGATAGAGCCTTCAAGAAAACAGTGTGGTTAAAAATGAGATTAATTTTATCTGTGAGGATAGTCAGATGACAGAGGCAGAATCGGACTAACACCTGAATTCTGACCCAGAAAACACAAAGAGGAAAAATGGAAGAGAAACTATGCCAAGAGGAAGGACAACAATAATTACATATGATGCAGTATCATTGGGTCTTGCCATTTTCTTCACATATTGCTATAAATCACAGGAGAGTTGTGAACATCGCTCTCCCTTCACCCAGGCGCACATCTCCCAGAAGGATGCAGACTGAAAGAGACAGCTTAGTGCTGAACTGAGGTGGGAGAGAAATACAGCTGCCAACATTAAAATATACCTGCATGTGAGAAGTTTGGTTTCAAAATAAATACACCACCAAATGTATTATTTACGTACAAAACTCTGCAGGTCTGAGAACACAAAAAAAAAGATGGAAAAAAAGCTGATTTCTTTCCCTCCCCTTTCCTTTCAAATAATGATATGGACTCCAAGGAACCTCTCTGGTACCATTCAATTTAAAAATTTCTGGGTTTTTGCTTATATTGTTCAGATGTAAAAAAATACTACTGAGTGGAAAAAAAAGTAGTCATATTAATTCAGAAGTATTACACAACTGAATATGGCATTTTAGAACAGACTTGTGCAACCACGGCTACAAATGTATTTACGTGTTCCACCGCTATTACCTGTAACACTAATGAACACTGACTGTTGTGACAAGTGCACAATAGACACAGCGTTTAGAGGAAAATTCAGCCAAGTCCTAAAAACACACACACGATCATCCACCATCTATACATGAGTACATATGTGAGGAAAACCTTCCCTGTTGATCACATCAGACAACAATATTAATGTACAGTTCATATTTTGGGTTTGTTCTCTAAATTAACAATGGCTAGAGAAGAAAAATGGAGCCTTGTTTCACCTGGGACGAGTTAAAAAGGCTCTGAGCAAAGACACAATTCTGACGTGGTGGCTGAGTCAGTTCAGGTTTAGTCAGACACAGTTTCTGTGTCCGGCTGCAGGGCTGAGCCCTTCAGCACCGACTCGGAACATCTGCGTAACACTTTCTATAAACACACAATATCAATATTCTTATAATTTGCAAGACTACCACCATTCATAATCCACTTGGAATATTTTTGCTTGCTTATTAAGAGTTCAGAACAGGCTAAAGGCAGGACCTGGTGTTATTTGTTTGTTGGTAGCATAAACAGTTCTGGTTTTACAGCTCTCGCAGCACTGAAGTTCCAAGAGTTCATGTATACACACACAGCACTGAGATTTGTGGGTTCAATTTTTTATCATGCATCTGTTGGGACAGTGGAAGGCTTGAGGGTTTTGACATTAAAAGACTGACCTAATTAAAGTTGAATCACTCTTCCCAGCTATAGAGTAGCCAAGTTTTGTAGCACCACACCCCATCATATCATGAGGGTGGAAGCAGACTAGAACCTTGGAACATCTGCTGACAAGTTTATACCTGAAAAATAATTCATTTGCTATAGGATAGCAAGTATGCAGCTATCCTTGAGAAAATTCAAATTGAGAAGGATTAGTCAAACTCTGTTTAGATAAATCTGTATATTTCTTTATATAGTAATATGAAAACTGCTTACATGTGAACTTTCAGATCCTATTTCCATGTCTTGTTCCTTTGGTTTCAGTCTTTTTTTATCTCCTCCACATTTCTGTGTTGCTTTTATGCTTTTCCTGCTTTGTGTAATGATGAGCACTTTGCTTGAAAACACTATATTGTGTACTGTACTCATTATTTAGTTCACTATTTGCCTCCTGATACTAATATAGGAAAAGACAGTGCATAATGAACATTTATGCAAAATATACAATAATAATTTAGAGGTTGTATGATTTCTTTCGTATATATTTTAATAGTAAGAAATGGCACTAAAACTTCTCTCCAGCATCAGCATATGGCACTTCTTAATACAGAAAAAATATTTTAATTTCCACAGAAATAACACACATATCTACACACGTGTATTTTTTATATATATATACATAGGGTAATATACTGATTCCATGATAAGTAAGTTGATGCATTTTTAAAAGTGAAGAGCAAGACTACTTGCTCTTCTTTGAGTCTATTTCCAGTATGTTTCACTCTACCACACATTTTTTGACTTCAGTCTTTCTCCAGAATGCACTACAGTTCATACCAGTCTCATCTGTTTGATTTTTCTGAGTAGCCCATAAACCAATATGCATATGTTTCACTGGATTACTAAATAAAGTATTTATTTTTCATTATGCTACTGTTCCCTTTTTGCAGTTATAAGATAATTAACAAAGCCCGTAACTTTCCATCCTAGTTTCCACTGAATTTCAGTTTTAGGATTGCAGGTACTAACACAATTCCTCAAGATCAGAGCTCAGGTAACAAATGTAAATTGTCTTTCAAAAAAATTTCATTATCCTGAATTTGGAAAGTTTGAAGAACCACTACACTTGACAGTACAATTACAAAATAGCCCTACCTTGAGATTTCTGTAAACGTACTTCATAAAAGATCCAGAGGCAGAACTAAAGCATGTGACTTTATTCCAGTTTCTCCATCTATAAAATCAGGTGATTATATTTAACTACTTCACTGAATACTCTTAAGCCCTTATTATTTATAAAATTTGTGAAGCTTTTAAAACTGTCAAGACATGACAGAATTGAAATCAGAATAGAGGGGCTCCATTATTCTCCCAGTTAGAAATAAACACAGAAGTTCAGAGATTTATACATTAAGAAGGCTCAAAGAGAATACATTTTAGCTTTTTATTAAGCTCAATACCTCAAACTCAGACCCTTTTTACTTAAGGCTTCTTTCCACTCTTTAATCTTGCAACTCTTCTTTGAACCTTCATCTATTTTCTCCTTTACTTGTGATCATTAGAACTAGAGAAAACAATCCAGCTTTAGACCTCCCAGAGCCAGAGTACCATCTCCCTTCCCACCCCTACACTTTCTAGCTTACATACCCAGAGCTCAGGTCAGCCCTTCTGCCGTAGATGTTTTACACAGGATGGAGTCTATGCTCTAAAAGAAGCTCTATTCTTTGTCCCTTCATGCACATTTGCTGTGTTAAAGCAAAGATCTTATTTTGCCCAGTTTGACAAGCACAATCACTCATCCATTTGCTCTATTCATTATTATTTTCTTGATCTTTGAATACTCTATAAACTTTTTAAGTGATTACTTTTACATGGGCAGATAAAAAAGAAAATGTTGAAGTGTGGAAGACTGGCAGCCCACTGGTACATGCAGATACTCAAGAACCACCAAAATCTTCCTTTAGGTCTAATTCACCTACTGTGCGTCCTTCTCACTGTGCATCATTCTTGACTCTTCACAAAAATGCCAAACAGCACCAATGGAGTAAACTTATGGAAAATACTTATTTTCACACTACTTCCTTGTCAACAGCCCAGTGTATATAAGCAGCTCAAAAATATAGCAAGAGTGGTAGTGTTAGGGCCTATTTTTAACAAACTCATGCTGAGAAGCATTAGCAATATCCTCTGTACTTTATTTACCAAGCCCTCCACTACTTACTGCATCATTTTACCTGGATCATAGTCTGGGCTTATAACTACCTCAGTTATCTAGTCTTCTATGCTGGTGCTCAGCCAAGTTTCGCCTATCCTCCTGATATGCCAAAACTTTCGTAAATCAACAGTGAGAGTCCAACATTAACTTCTTTGTCAGCTCTGTTTGGATCAAACTATCTTCAGACTGAAATAGCCACACTGAAAACTGGACTTCCATCTAAGTACCTGCTGTCCCAGACTATATGCCTCTGGGAGGCAACAAATTTTTTTTCCACATTATTCTGCACTTTAAACAAAACACACCCTTCCTATCCAACCATCAATCTACTCTCAAGCACGAAACGGAAACACAATCAACAATATATGATTTTCCTTCTCACCTAAGAAGTCTATATAAGCAAAGGTACCTCAAAAGAAAGCCCTACCTCTGCATGAAAGAGAATAACTGCAACAATGACATTGTTCCCACTGCAGGCTTGGTTTGTTCCTTTTATAGACATGTGATTGCAACATAGGACAATAAAAATGTTAACTGGATAAATGGAAGAAAGAGGTGCTTTAATATGTTTGTAGAACTATGAAAAGCTACAAATGTTTCTGCTCAAAGAACATATGTCACAATTCAGATTGCAGACTTTGTTTAAAATATGTATAAGGCAATATAAGAGAAGAATAGGCTGTTACTTTTCCACATGAATTACTGGGGGTACCATAAAAAAACAGGCAGAAAATTCACCTCCTATTCTCTGTGATGATTTAGCTTATCTGAGAAATAAAGGTTCAAATGGAGCAGCTTTGGTATCCAAAGTAGCCAATCTTTTGTGTTGGCTTGCATCAACATTTAAAAAATCAAGGGAAAGAAATTCTTAGAACAAATATTGATCAATTGCTCTGTCAAGCTGATGCTGAACTCATGAAACAACAAAATGCTCTGCTTTTGAGGGTCCTTTTCGATATTTATGTTGCAGATAATCAGGAGTTTTGTTTTATTAGTGAGTGGGTTTTGTTGCTGGGGACTGAGATGGAGAGTCAGGGAAGAGAGGGGGGAAGGAGGGAGATTTCATGCCTATAAAAGCGCAATTGAAGATCAGACTAAAGCTCATTTAAAGACTTCCAGTAAGAAACTGTAACCAAGGCTTAAAACACACTAAAGAAGCAGCTTC
Organism: Eulacestoma nigropectus; assembly: GCA_013397775.1. Classification (NCBI taxonomy): domain Eukaryota; kingdom Metazoa; phylum Chordata; class Aves; order Passeriformes; genus Eulacestoma; species Eulacestoma nigropectus. The sequence continues at coordinate 1,857,416 of VZTE01002919.1, forward strand.
ATCTTGAACTTCGGGAGCAGCTGTGCTCTCATTCCCCTTCCCCCAACACAGGAAACAGACCTAGAAACAAAAATAAGACAGGAATGCTCCTGTGCAAGCTAATGTTGTTGGCTTCTTAAACATCCACTACTCTTGTGCCAAAAAAAATGAAACCCAGGAGGATTTAACACTTCAAAGGACAGTGAGACATTGCTTTAAACACAGAATTTTCTACCAGAGACAGATATTCTTTCATTTTGTAAACAAACTGGAAGAATGTTATCATGAGTGCATGTCAAGACAGATTTCATTTATATTCCTGTACTACTTATGCACAAATACAGCACTGCATATTACCTTTTTACCCATCTTAGACTACAGTTAATGCTGTAGCAGTGTTATCTCCCACCAGGAAAAAAAATGCAGCAGCTGAATCTTCTGATACCTTCCAAAACATTCTATTACAACATGCAGTTCGAAAGCTTAAGAGTACAGAGAAATGTTTGACAAAGAAGTTCTCTGCTTATTAAGCAATGATACATAATTATATGTTCAAGGAGAATGTGAGTAACAACTTGCCAAAGGAACGTATGGCCACAAATGCTACTCACAGTATTTCCAACTACAAATTACAGTTATGCTTTCACTTGTGTTATTAAGAACTTGGCCTTTGTTCCATCTATTTAATTTTCTAAACAAAGGTAAAAAGACGGGAAGGAAAGTGAGTAGTAGGCTACATTCTCTGTCTAACCTAAAAAAACCAAATCAACAACTTTATCCAATTTTGATGAGTACAAATCATCTCCATGGCTTGCTCTGCTTCACTCACCACAAACAACTCATGTTTTCAACACTTAATTTAATATTTTGCAGGCTAATGGAAACTTTGCATAATGCGTTCTCCCTCATAAAGCTAAAATGTCAACGCAAATGGGATTGAGATCTTGATATGGAGAGAAAGCAAATGTTATCTTTTCAAAATCTACAGGCTAACAAACATGATGTGGAGGATGGAGTGAGCACTGATATGAAGCAAAGAAGGAGGGGAAAATAATCTTACTTATTTTAGAAGGGTGTCTGTATCTCTTTCTGAGCGTAGCACCCCCAGCCATACCTCTCTCAACAGTGTTTTAACGTTTGATTAAAAGAGTTTCTTGATCCCTCCTCATTCTGCTAGTGTCCTCCCTGTGGTAGGACATGAAAAACAGATTGAAAAACAACAGTCGATGTGGTCATTAACAGTTTTATTTCACTGTCACTGAAAATTCAGTAAGTATTATCAGATTAGTCCTCACCTACANCCTCCCCTAAAACAAATTCCAACTCCAGTGGCTTCCTTTTATTTAAAAAAAAAAAAAAAAAAGACAATGTTTGATCTTTTCTTTGTGCATTGAGAGTTCAGGGCAGGCAGCACTCATGCCTTCAGCACCTGTTAATAATTTCTCAGTAGAATGGATAGAGCAAAAGCAGGTGAAGGGAGGCTTTCAAGTTTTAACCATTCCATCCATGTACCTCATCCCATCCAACTACATAGTAAGGCCCCTCCCTTAAAGCACCACTTCTTTACAGCTACAACTAGCAAGAGGGAAGTGACTTCTTGTGGGTGTAGCATTTCAAAAATGGTGCAGATTAATGTAAATGGTTTCCAGTTTCATGGGATTTCACTCTAAATACAGGTAATTAAATCTGAGCATAATGAGAAAACAAAAGCAAGCACTGATCACACCCTGGATGTGTCAGCCCAGGAAAAATCATCATCAGACATGGTGAGCTTAACCCTGAGCAACCAATTTTTCTCTTGAGCTATCTTCCAGTTACCAATATAATCTCTTTCCTCCAGAATAAAAAATTGGCAAATTTTGATAGAAAATCTGCATGCTTTCAGAATGCTCTGCTTATTACACCCAACATGGAACATACATAGCAGCTCAGTCGTCCACTCTACTGCCATTTCACGAGTCCTTTCTCCCTGTTTTCCATAAAGTCATATTTATATCTATTACGTTTTCAGTAACCACTGCTAAGAATAAGCACCTCATTATCACAGAAGGGTTTTATAATCTAATATAATGTGGTTCAAACCACTTGATACTTGCTGGGTTACAGCAAGGGAATAGATAAATGCACTAAAGTTTAGAAAGGTTACAACAGAATTATTAAAAAAAAATGAACATGGCAGCACTTTTAGCAGAATAGGTCCACCTACACAGGTGGTACTAGGCTATCGCCCTGGTTTTTACACTGACACCATTACTGGAGAATAAACTTCTCATGCCTGGAAAACAGTATTAAGAACAGATCGTAACAAACTCTTTTACTTGACTCTCCAGAGTGGATGTTCCAAAATACCTGAAACCACACTCTGAGCAAGCTTTCTGTCAAGTCCAAATGTAAAGGAATGCCTGGGTACTTTTTCTTCCTTCTGTTTTGCATGGTTACAGGATGTATGTTCAGCCTGATCTGTGAGATACTAAGCTCTGCAGGTCTAGTAACAATAATAAGAGGAGCTTCGCAGCTGAGGGATAGAATAGAATAGAATAGAATAGAATAGAATAGATTTCAGTTGGAAGGAACCTACAACTCTCACTAGTCCCAACCACCTGACCAGTTCAGGGCCGGCCAGGAGCTAAAGCTTATTGTAAGGGCACTGTCCAAATGCCTCTTAAGCCTTGGGGTGTTGACAACCACTCTAAGAAGCCTGTTTCAGCATTTAACCACCCTCTAGGTAAAGTAATGCTTCCTAATGTCCAGTCTAAACTTAGCCTGGTGCAGCTCTCAGACATTCCCACACATCCTTTCACTGGATTCCAGGGAGAAGAGACCAGCACCTCCCTCTCTGCTTTCTCTCCTTAGGAAGCTGCTGAGAGCAATGAGGTTGCTTCCCAGTCTCCTTCTCTCCAAGGAGACAAGCCCAAAGTCCTCAGCTGCTCCTCTCAGGACATGCCTTCCAGCCCTTTTCACCACATTTGTTGCCCTCCTCTGGACACACTCAAGGTCCTTTCCATCCTTGTTAAATTTTGGGCCCAGAGCTGTACACAGTGCTCAAAGTAAAGCTGAACCAATGCTGAATATAGAGGGCAAATCACCTTTTCTGAGTGTTTGATGCACTCCTAGGTGCAGCTTGCCCTCCTAGGACCAGCCTGGATGAGGAACCATACCACAACTAATCTCAAGAAATGTACATACTGACAGGGGTAGGCATTTTGTTACATATAAGCTATATTTTGAAATGTCGGCTGGCCCATAATCAAAAATAACCAATATTAAAATGTAATGAAAATCCACATTCCTATTGTAGGTTAGGGTAAAAATGTAGTCTAAAAATAAATTAGCCTTTATGTATTGCACATTACACCCCAATGTCTCAAAAGAAATTTATATATGCTTTTCTAAATAGCAGAGTAACAAAAAGTCCTTGTGCAAGTGTTACAGAAATTAACTACGTAAGAAGTCTTAATTATCAGCATAAATTCTCCAGTTGCTTGATAAACAATAAATTTATATGATGATTCTGCAAACATTTAGAATTGTGCTACACTATAATGATATACCATTTAACAAATACTGTACACCATTACATTTAAAAACATCATATTGTAAACAGAAGGTTTTAAACTTACAGCTTACAAAGCTGCTTCATACCTCCAGCATGTGGTATATGCTCATTTTCATCCATCTAAAAATATCACATTTGTAAAAATTTAATCTCTGGAAACATGACTAGATGGCCTTAAAATAGTCAGTTTGCTGATGGATTTATAACTTTATCTGTATTTCACAATTACACTCAAAAGCATATTTTAAAAAGAGTAAGTTCATGCCCCTTCTGCAAATAGGCATTTGCAACAGGCTTTGAATTAAGTTCATACCAGACTGCAGCTCACATAACGAATAAATATGTTGTCCTATAAGCAGCAGAACCAAGGAAATCTGGGTCCTGACACTTTCATACACCAGGCCTGCTGAAGAGACACACAAACTCCTGCTATTACCCAGACGAGTATGCCATGTGCTGCTGCCTGGCCAGCCAGCGCTACCCCATGGAATGAACCACAAACTATCCAAGAGCTCAGCCCATTTTATGAGGGAGTGGCATGACTTTGGTCTCCTTTACCCCCTCAGCCCCTAATCCTTACAACACCTGGAGGAATTCCTTATCTTTGAGCACATTAACACTGTGGAATGTGGCTGATGTTTAACAGAACCAAGTGTTCTATTCTGGGAGGAATGGAGTGACAGACAATGCCAAATTGCACTTAGGAAAAGGTTCTTCACCTGGAAGGTAGCTGGGCACTGAAACAGGCTCCCCAGGGAAATGGTCACAGCACCAAGCCTGCTCTTGGATGACACTCTTAATCCTATGGTTTAGTTTTAGGCAATCCTGTGAGGAGCAGGGAGTTAGACTTGACGACCCTTCTGGGCCCCTTCACACTTGAGATATTCTATGATTTTATGAATGCAAACTATGAATTTTGTTTTGTAGGAAAACCTCACTAATGCTTACACAAGTGACATACACCTACTCAAAATGCCTCAGCTCCCACCTAGCTCATGCTACTCAAGGAAAGTTTGTGGGCAGACCCACCTTTTAGTTTTTACCATACAAACTCGGGCTTCTGCTGGCAAGTGCCGTAATCAGGCAGAAGTCACTCTAGCTGTAGTTGTTAATGTGCCCATGGTACACATACTGATTATTTCAGTTTCTTTTTTCTCTCAACCTTTTCATACTCTTATATTCAGCCAGTGCAAGTTAAGATCCAGTGAAATGGCTCTACTTGTCAGCAGAGCAAAACACCTAAGTAACATAACACTGCACAGCACCAGAGCCAGGCAAGCCACTTCACAAGGGAAAGCATGGTGCTTCATGTGCACTTCCTAGTTACAGAGAAGTACTGCTGTTCCAGTCTAAGCAGCTGTATTCTTAATAGCCAATTGGCTTTTTAATTTTAAAGGCAATAACACTGAGATTTTAATCAAATCTTAAATAGGACGAATTCATAAAAATAACGAGTTATTTGAACTGAGTTGTGTTGGTGACTAATAAGCCTGTTCCTCGATCTATCGTACTTTTGAAGCTACAAAATATACAGTAAATGAAGCTCTGGATGATGATATTTAGCCGTCTTGAAATTTCCTTTATGTTCTGCCAACTTCAATTCTGATTTGGACTAGAATGGTAATGGGTAAACAATAATCTGGCATGCACTTATTAGCAGAAAAACAAACAATGTATTTTTTAAAGTACAATATACGACATAAATTTCCATTTCACAGTAGAAGACTTCAGCTTCTAGTCAAATGTACTTGCTTTATTTTGTTGCTGACTGCAAAATGGCATAAAAATACTCTATTACACATTAGGCTTTTAGCTCTAAGGACTTTCATTCAGCTATTGCTACTTCTTTTCTCTCCCTTTCCCTCAATTTTAAGAGATACCATGAGTGTGAAATCTGCTCAATTTCCAACAAGTGGAGTAGAATAGTTTCACAGGTTAAATCAGTTGTAATTCTTATGTTTACTTTCATGGATTTGAAAACGATTTCATGTTATTCTTACTATTTAAAAAATACCCTCACTATGGGGTAAAACATCCAATAAACTAGATGGGAAAAACTGACCTTGGAGAACTACAATGACATTGAATGTGACAACAGTGTCTCAAATAAGCAAGAGACAAAAAGGAAAGAAAAAAAAAAGAAATAACATAAATTTCTTTTTTATAGTAATCAGCTATCACTTATCAAAACATTTTTAGTGAAAGTGTATTTTTAAATACATACAGGTATTTAAAAATGAGGGAAGTATGTATTGTTTCAAAGCTTATGATCCCTAGCTTCTAATTAACAGTATCTTTGTTATTTTAGGAGCCTCATGGGTATTTAGAGGGCTAAACTGCAATAAAACCAAGGTACATAAATGAAACCTATTAAGGTCATCTTGGTCAATAAACACTAATTGCATCAAACAATAGCCACAGATGACGGACAGCCCTTGCCAGTGGGCAGGAGAGGAGAAGTGGGCAGGAGAGGCAGAGAGCACATCCTATAGCCGCTAGCACTGAGGAAAGGCTGTCATCCATCCCTCTTCCCCAGCTCATGTCTCCTCCAACCCCAGCCCTCTTGCCCACCAATAAGTAGCTATTCAGTAGTATTTCAACAGCCATACGGCTGTGCCAGGCAAGTTCGGCCTTGCTGCCTCACACTGCTGCTGTCACCTCCTCTCTGGCTTCCCAGAGTGTCTGCCAGCTGACATGTTCTGCCACAATAAATACCCGTGGCAAAGTTTTCTTTCTCATGTTCTCCAGGGAGATGCACAGAGGCTTCATCAAACGTGTTCCACTGTCCCAGAGGATGCTTTACCTGGGTCAGGGGGGAACAGTGAGCAGCAACACACCTGAGGAGCCAAGCACAGCACTGAGCAGTGCCTGCGACGCCCAACAGCCCAAGTGCAGACCCTCCTGGGGAAGGATGGGGTCCCAAGCACTGGAGAGTCCCTGCTGGGGAAGGATGCTGGTCCCCAGCACTGGGGACACATGGAAGACACAGCCCCACAGGCTGACCTCACAGGGATTCTGGAGAACATGGCAAACCACATCCTTTAACAATACAAAAGACATCCACATTGTTTCTCAAAATGGCTGGGTAAACAAAGCCTAGTGCCTGCCTTAGACAGAAAGCCTTTGAAAAATCCTGTTTCTTGCAAGAGGGAAACAGCACCTCAAACATTTATAAACTACCCAAACTCTGCATACACACTGTCTGGGAACTCCATGAGTTCCCTTTTTCCTACATTATGAACCAGACTGAATATTTACAACCGTTTCCTTCATCTGCGATCCCCACGCCTGTCTTTTCATTCTGCCCTTTGAATACCACTATAATTTATCCAATTCCTTTGGCGACAGGCCTCCTTCATCTCAGAAGAGAGCATTAACTTCTCTAAGGATTGTAACAGGAGGAACTAACCATGACTAGACAATGTTTGAAATGTACACTTTTTTCTTTTAGTTGCAGAATGAGTCTGTGTTGCTGGTGGATATAAAATTCAGACTGGAGATACAGAGATAACTTGAAAGAAAATTTCAAAGCACAATTCTACAAAGGTACGTCTCATGAGCAATTAAGAAAGTTGCTAACTTTCTTATTACTAAATGCTGTGTTATTTACATAGAAGCCTCACAGACTTGTTCTTCCCTAAGAGCATTGTGGGCAGCAGTCAAACATTCCTCCACCCAGCCTTCACTAAGAGGTGGCTGGGGGTACCCAAATATTAAATATGAACCACAAAGACAAACCAGAAGGCCGAACAAGTAGTGTTCACTGCCCATTGAAAGCTCTTAGTTACCAGGTATTGTTTTCAAAATCTACAAAGTAGAAGTAAGACGGATTTTAAAACATTTCAACTCTAGACAGGAAATTCTTAGGAATTATAAACTAGCAATTAAGGTCAAGTCCTAAACATACACACACACCACACACACACTAAGCTTTCTGCACACAACTGCTGCTGTTTATTCCTGTGAAACTATTGTGTATGCAGTTAGGCACAGACATAAATATTGAACATCTACAGCCACATCCTATATGAAGGAAATGTCTGGCCTACAACAAAAAAACGTATTTCACTGAAATATTAAGTACATATATACATTTGTAAGAGATCTCCCTTTCTGGTTTTTTGATTTTTTTTTTTTAAGTCAAACTATTTAAAATTCAACTTCATCATATTCATAGAATCATAGAATGGTTTAGGTTGGAAAGGACCTTAAAGATCACCTCATTCCAACCCCCCTGCCATGAGCAGGGACACACTTACCACTAGACCAGGTTGCTCAGAGCCCCATTCAACCCAGCCTTAAACACTTCTATTCATCAAAATACAGCTAAAAGCACTTTGGTTTTAATGTTCAAGAACCGAAAGTCTAGATATTAAGGGGGAAATGCCTTTATTAAGTTAACTTCTACACTGAAGTAAGTTCAAGGAGGAAAAAGATGTATTTGTAACTGGCAAAAAGATCAGTTCTTGGCTACAAACACAGTTCCTTTTTAGAGCACTGTCAACCTGTACAGTACTGGCAATCATACAACAACCAAAATAGTCTGCAAACTATTGCAAAAACAACTAGAATAAAGGCATATATGTCTATGCAAGGAAGCATGATGGATAATGTCAAAATTTTAGCCTAATTCTGATCTTGTACCATCAGGCATAATCAGCTCCTTTATATAAATACTCTTTTTATCATCAGCATTTTAATTAATGCGCTTGCAATTATAATGACAAAATTACAGTTTTTTAAAATAAGAAACCTTTTTTTAACTGGAAAATTAAGCATATCTGTCCAGCAGACAAACAACTGGATTTGATCTAAAGACTGTGTTGCTTAAGATAAGTGAGGCAACTCTTTGATTTAGAAGACGTGAAAATACTAGTATGTCATTTCCCTTCTCCCCAAACACACACCTAAGTGTACCAGAAGAACCACAAATAGCAACTGTTCTTATGAGAATGTTTTTCATGAAAAGTTCACTTTGCCTCCCACACACATCAAGATGACAACTGAGAATCAATTCAAAGCGTAAGCACCTACGTCCTAAAGCAAACTATCAGTGCTCAGTTAACAAGTCTGTCATCTGCTTAATTTTGTTTTAGTGAAGGATGTTGGGGGTTTTTTGTTTGTTTGGGGGTCTTGGGGGGGGGTTTTTGGTTGGCTGGTTGCTTTTTGGGGGGTTGTTTTTGGTTTGTTTTGTTTTTTCTTTTAATTTTGTTTTGTTCTGGTTTACTTTAATTTTTTTTTTTTTTTAAGATTTATCAACAGAACAATTTGTAGCAATATATTAACACTTGCAGAACCTACTTTCTCTTTCAGAAAGGCCAATTCTCAATTAAAGGCTGAAACTGGTGCTGTGTAAATTCTTACCTTCAAGGGATCAGTCTCTTTAAGCTACTGTTTTGCTACCAGCTTCAACCAGACCTACCATGGATAAGAATCAGGGAGAAGATCGAACCTAGGGGAAAGCTGGCATGCGTGCCTCTCTCTCCAGTAAAACCACACCATATCAGCACTGTTGTTTGCTTCACTCTCTCCCTCTCTCGCTATCTCTCCCCCAAAAGGAACATTAAATGTAACAAGTGAAGCAAGAGTTGCAGGATCAAAACAATTTCTCAGCAGCATGATGTGGTACACATGAACACCTCACCAAACACCACTTTGCACAGGAAGCAGGCTAGCCGAGAGTAGGCTTTGAAATCATCAGGTTCAAAAACTGTGAAACCAATGGTGAGAGAAACCTTTTGGAAACAACAATTGCATAAGACCAACAAAAATCTGCCAGATGGGTGAGGGCTCCTCCTGCAAGGCCCAGACTGTGCTTCTTTTCTCTAAGTTACTATCGTTTACTTCTTATCCTTTCCCTATGAAAGTCTCTTGAAACAGTAGCTTGCTGATGTACTAGAAGTGTTTTTGTTTCCAATTGCTACAGCTGAAGAAACAAATTAAGTACTGTAACAGCTCTTTCCATTACAAGCTGCATGCCCCTGTGACTGGGGTTTTTTTACTGCATCAGCCAGTCGCATAATTAAGATTTCTAAGAAATTTCGTGAATCAAAAAAAAAAAAAATTACTAAATAATACTTCTAGAGAAAGCTATTAGGTAGTATCTGTAGTGTTGAACAATTAATCCAACTGTTTTGCTAAGACAACAATGCAAATTTGTTATGTTGATTTTGGCTGTCAAAGACTTGTTACTAGCAGCAAAGGATGAACATCAAAACTTCAAATGTGTGTCTAAATTTTCATTTCATAGCTTCTGTGGCTTGAAATTAATGGTCAATATTTAAACAGCCTACAGTATGCTTCATACAGGCCAATATTCTCAACCTAAACAAAAAGAGAAAAAAATAAGAAGTCTAAGCTACTATCTTATAGGTCCTAAACTCCTCTGTGGACAGTAACAATAAATCACATTTTGTTCTTCATATCAAACTTCTTCCAATAAATACCTTACACAAAGTTCTCACCCAGTTTGACAACGCTTCTAAGCTACAGAGAAAAAAGAAGAAACCTCCAAGCCAGTGCAATTTGCATGTATTTCTTACATCGTATAGTTCATCATTTGATACTGCTAATTTCTAGATATTTATTCACATAATTTAATAAGTAAATCTGTCTCATTTTAAGAAGCATTTGGGTCTTTTTTTTTTTTTTTTGCATTAGGTCAATGTATCTCATATTGTTTCTCTAGTGTTTCTGTTTGTTTAAAGAAGAATAAGATTCCTAGTTCCTACTATTTCAACACGAAACAAATTCTCATGGTTTTTTAGTTCAGAAACATTTGTAACAAATAGTAAACAGAATCACTACTACAGTAATAGTACATCTTCTCACTACATCAAATATTACATTAAATGAAACTAACACATATGGTAAACAAACTTGGTACCAATTTACAGCAGAGACCCTCTAACCTCTAGACAAACCATATACCACCTGCACAGTCATCCACATATTAAATGTGAGAAGCTGCTGCTGAGAATCAGTGTCAGGCTTTTCCCTTTCAAGAAACTTAAGCACATGGGAAAAAATCCACTCATCTGTATACAGACTGGTAGTAGTCACTTGGTAGGATCTTTTTCTTTAAAATATTTTTTAACATAATGCTTTATTTAACTTAGGGTAAAAAGATGGAGGTGATCTTTTGTTGTCAGAATGTTATGATGCAACCCTGTACTAAGACAAATTATTTATCCAGACACTAATCAGCCACCAATTCCTCTGACTTCAAGTGGAGCTGTACCTACCCAAGGCTTCTGATAAACAAGCCACTCATTTAGCTATCTATATTCAAAAATGTTGGCTTCTAAAGCACCCAGCCAGTACACACACTACAGATACAAATTATTAACAACATAATCAGCATGAGCCATAGCCACTGTACAAACAAGCTTGAGTGTCTGTCATAAAAGCACAGAAATAATGAGGTGCAGGTAATGTTCATGTTTACTTCCATTTCGGTTAAACTCAACAGCTGAATCTCGCCTGACAGCAACCCCAAAAAACCTCTGGCTTTAGAACCAGGTCGCTACAGGATGAGAGCAACACTTTTTTCCTAAAAACGTAGTCAAGAGAGACATTACCAGTTTATCCAATTTGCTGGCCTAGCTGAAGAAGCCCACAGCTTTTCCAAAAGCAGTTTAATCCCTCTAAACGCAGATCAGATGGCAGCCACAGCTATGCAAGAGAGTTTTAAGCAACTGGCTGCCTTTGGGAAAAAATCCCAACTGTATGGTCTGAATTACCTTTTGCAATGTATGTGTTAGAATGGTCCTAAGACTGAAGGTAACAGCTGTTATCTCAGTGGGACTGTCTTTTTTGTGTGTGTCATAATTATATGGTAATATTTCTGGAGGGCAACACGTTTTGTTTGGAAAGCGTTTACAACAAGAAGTTGAGCCACATCAAGTCCTAGTGACAAAGCAAATTGCTGGAGTGACAAAGTGGCATTACTGCACCACTTGGAATAAAACAATAATTTCACACATAACATACAGCTTTAAGAAACCCAGGAAAGCAAGCTTCAGGGAAGGAATTGCATATATATAAATATTGATAATAAATAATAATAAACAAAAGGTCTGTCCATTACATTATGCAGAACCTGGAAGAAATCATTATTCATCGGCTTGCCTGCTCAGTCTATTTTAGTGCAGGCTGCAGGAAATAATTTCTAATACTGGGAAAAAAAACCCCAACAAAAAAAACAAGACATGCAGGTGGATGGCTTTCTGTATCTGATTTCATCAGAACTCTGAAACGTAAGTGCTGGAGACCAGAATGATCCAATGGAAGACTACAAAGCAGATCAAGCCTACCACAAAATAAATGAAAAAAAATGCATGTATATACAAGCATTACATGGAAATGAGAAAGGAGTCATCCTCAGCTCCTTGAGCCAATGGTTATCATGCTGAAAACAGAAAATCTAGTTGTCAAAAATATTCTGATTATGTAACTTTCCCTTTGGAATAAACTATCAAGAAGGAAGGAGTCAAATTTACTTTATCCTTTTATAGGCAACTCTTGAAGAAATTATAGCAAGAGTTGTAACTTTCAGTATTTCTAGAAATGTCATATACTAATTATAAAGTGCAGTTAATCTTTTCTTCTTATGCACACAAAAAAGGTAAAATACAGTTTATTACATTTCAATCTAAGAGATTAACACATTGCTATTTACTTTTATTGGCAGTGTGCCCAAATACCCCAGATCTGCAAGACTGATAGGGAAAAGGAAAATATTTCAGGCCTCAAAGAGAGCAGATCTGTGGTTGCTTGGAATGCGCAAACAGCCAGAGCCTGTTTTACTTCCCACCCCCACTCCCACCATACACACCTCCTCTACCTCACCCCTCCTAACATTAGCAAGGAGCGCTGCTCTCAAGCAAAGGAGAGAACACAAATGTAGTAACATCAAGTAACACAATTCTTGACATTTTAACATGCAAGAATTTGGATTTACTGAAATAAGATGTTGCCATATAAATAGCTGTAGTCTAAAACCAAAACCAGTACTGCATAAGACCCTGAAAAAAAAGAAAAGAAAAATCAGTTGAGCAGGCTTCCTATATGACAGACTGGGTAAACACAAACTAAGGGAATCCAAATGCTTCTCTACAGATTATTCTTTTTGCAATTAAGGATCAGCCAGATCTGTATTCTATCAGAGAAAATACAGTTCACAGTCCTACATAAGAGAAGGTATATTTTCATAAATATCTACACAATGTAACCAAACTGATGCCAAAAATTAATGTTGGTATAAATTACCTTCTGTGAAAACAAGGATTATTGCTTGCATAATGATATATACATCCACAAACCCGTAAGTCATAAAAATAGATATCATCACATCCTAAAAAAGTTCACAATATAATTAGACCATTTTTTAAAACTGTTTAAATTTGTGAACCAATAAAGATACCTTGCACAGTAAAACTGAACAATGACAACAGACTTCCTTCTTTTTTTTTTTAACTCCACAGCTCTCTATAAAAACAATCCTGTGTACCCTAGTAGCTTGCAAGCCATGATCTGAAACTACAGAATTACAGAACTGATAAATGTTACTGTTGTTATCTACATAGTAGCTGTAGTCTTCAAAACGAAATCAAACCAAAACGTATCAAGAAAAAAAGGCAATTAAAACTGCTGAGCAAATGGCTGTATACGACGGGAAGCTCATAAAACCCAAATGAATAAAAAGGGAAAACTTGGGGGGAAAAAAACAATGTAGTATAATATGGTCAAACACTGAAAGGCGGTCCCATAATGTTGTTTACAAATAACAGGTCACACAGCTCTCCCACTTTTCCTTCTATTAATTTTACCAGTTTTATGAATGCATTCAGCGAACATTCAAAAGAACACATCCACAGACTAACGAGAGTAAAATGCTGGCTCAAAGGAGACACCAGCAAACGCTCTGTCAGTAGACTATTTGCAAACAGTTGAATGCAGTAACAAATTCAACCTAACCAAATGCAATGCATACAAACAGAAATTAAAATACTGAGGCAACTGGCAAATACATGATGTTTCAGGCCATAGGGCACACTTTCTCACAAATGTTACCACGTTAAATAGGTGGCAAGACATTGGCTCCACTTGAGACACCAGAATGTACCATATGTATTTCCAACAACAAAAATAAAAATTAAGACAATGCTAATAGCATAAGTAGCTAACTATTTATTTAAGACAACTATTTGTAGGACATTTGCGTCATCAAATGAAAAAAGTTAGAAAATTTATATTTAAGGGGAGAAAAATAAATGTCATGATCCTTCTGTGTAATTTTCCTTACCTACTGCAGTCAAACAGAGAGCAACCACTCCAGAGAAAAACAGTAAATTAAAATAAAAAAGGTTGATATATCCTCTCCACAGAGGCTATGATGCTTGCAGCCCTTACACAAGACAAGCATCCAGCACCAGTCCCAAGGCGTTGGGCTTTGTATGTGGTAGGTCACATTTGGCAGAACAGTTTTGAGACTACCCATGATCCAGACAGGCAGTGAGACCAGCCTGCCACTGCTAGAGTTTGTTAAACCTCGTGATGTGGCCTTGCCTCAAAAACTAAGGGCACTTCACTGAAAAAGGTCATAGGTTCCAACCATCCACCTGTGCTGGTCACTTTTCAATGTATGTGTTTGCAACTAAGTCTTACACTTTATACTGCAAAATATTAAGCCCAGTCAATTTCAACATAGCCAACACAGCTCCTGCACATTTTGAAGAAACCAGGCTCTAAATCTCAACTTCATATTTGTCATCTACAGAAACTTCCAAGAACATGGAGAAGATTCAGATAAGACTATTATTCAAAAGCGACCGTGGAAGTTTTGCCATACAGAAAAAATCTACTTATGTGGGCTAATGGAAAGGAGAGGGACACCACAATCTCCACTTCATTACAGGAACACTGCCTGCTGGGACTGAAGGTAAAATCACGCACATCATCTGTTGCTATAAAAAAGGCTCAGAAAGGTTTACTTAATCAGTCAAGAATCTGTGCTGCCATCATATAAGGCCTGATCCTAGAAATCTCCTGCACAAGCCAAACACATTTTTGCAACATCAGGCCATAGCTATAACAGGATTTGTTGAATGTTCAGAACACCAATATATCACCAACTCTGTCCTGGCTGGAGTTACCTGGGTATTGTGGAGCTATCAGAAAAGAAAAACCATGGAGCACAGAAAAAAGCCATTAAAATGAAACCTCTTAAACTCCACTGCAAACCCCAATAGGTTTTTTGCTGTGGGGAAGGTAATTAAAATAAAGGTAGAAAAGCAATTACAAAAAGTTTGAAGAAAAAAAACCAACAAAAGCTTGTTCTGAGGCAAACACCCTAAATCCAACTCTGTTAGCCAGGAAACTAACTAACAGATTAACAGAAGATTAACAAATTAAAGCAATCATCATTTCTAACTCTAAACTGAACACCGAAAGGGACAAAAAACTTTTTGTTTCATAATTTTCTTTTGATACTTTGCTATCCTAATAGATAAGCTGATGGAAAAATGAGATTATACTTTAGTAAGTAGAGCTGTACATTCACATATTTTAATAAATTAGCAACTAAATAAACCGACAATGTGTTTTGCTGTTTAAAATTCTTCAAAAGCAGTCATTAATAAAGTCTTCACAGTAGTTCTATAGGATGGTAGGCACATAACATTCCACTATAAGTGGAATGTAAAAGATTTAGCCAGCTGTGGAAAGGTGTGCCCTATCAATTGCCTTGTGAGGTTGTTAAAGGAAAAGATTTTTTCTTTCTTTTCATAGATATATATTCAAATTTACATTTAAAAAAAAAGGAAATATGTTGTACTTCAAAAAGCTCATGGCAAAATGAATACAGGAGCAAACAAGTGAAAAATCATTCACTGCAATTATCTGAGCACTTTTTAAATAGGTAGAAGATTCAGGTCACTATATTATTTTTAGTAAGAGGAAATTAAATTTCTTTCACACTGGACTCCATGTACATAAACATCTGCTGTGCACAACAAATCTTATCTACAAAGCCACCATTCAGCACACATGATCAAATTGACAACGTATAATTGCATTTAACATGTTGTCATTAGAGAACACAGAACCCCTCCATGTTTAAGTGGTTTTTAAACTGAAAATAAATGCTGCTGGTAACATAGTAGATACCATGAAGAATTTACTGTTTAGCCTAAGCAAAATTTAAAATAAAAGATTTAATCCACAGTGAGGCATATATGCATACAAATACGTAAAACATTAGAAAAACCAGGCACACAGAAAAAGCCATTGCTGTAACCACAAAATAAGGTATTATAAAATACCCACATATCACACATAATACCATTATAATATTGAAGAAATACACAGGACTAAGTGTTTTGAAGACATGTCATCTTAGCCAAGAAAAAAAAAATAAACACAGTTCAGAAAATTCGTAAAAGAATTTCTTTGTCCACTTGATGGTCAGCAGGTTAAAAAGAGTGAATCCTCACTTTTGAGGCAGTCTATTCCCACTCGCCTTCCTCCTCCTTGTAAACTGCCCAGGAGGGCTTAAGCTACATTCCACTTTTTACCTAACCTCTACTCAGCACTACCAGACTACGTAGGAAAGACAGGATGGTGGTCTCCCAGGAAAGTAATTTTCCTTCATCAGCAGTGAGGGAAACCATTATGTGTTAATGCTTTAGTAAATTTGAGCTGTGTGTAATAAACAGGTTCTTTCTTTCCACTCTAATATTGCATTTTGGGCCACCCTTTTAGCTTCAGGTTTGTTTTTTTTTTCCCAAGCACATAAAATCCTGTGATAATGAAGCTGGATGAATTTTTATGATACACTGTCATGCACTAATTTTAAACTAATTGGCTCATTTAAATTAACTGATTATGTAAGACACTTATTGATACTAGCAGGAGGATTAGAGCTGAGAGTGTTTGGGCTTTTTAGTACAAAATCAGATTCCTCCAAATACAAATTAGCATTGTTATTGAGTTACAACATCAGCAACCCAAACAAACCCAGCAGAAGTCAAAATGAAAATAAAGAAACCTTGAATAGTTCTCACAGCATGATATAAAATCTGTCTTGGGAACACCACGTAATGTTACTAAAAATGTACTTGCTTCTGCTCTTTACTTCCATTTTTTGAGAACTGCCATAGGAAGGAAGATGTTTTCCTCATTAGAATAATCCTCAGGCATGCCTTTTATCTGTGCCTTCCAGATTACAGTATTTTAGTTTAAAAGTCAACAATTGAAAAAGTAAACTATACAAACTACAGAAGCTCTCACACTGAAAAAGGAGAAAACAAAAGCCAAAAAGCAAAAAAAAAAAAACACGAAGAGGAAAGTTAAGCTACAAGGAGAGAGATTTGAGTCCATATATTTAGTGACATTACCAATACCTTCTGGAACATCCAGAAAATATTTCATGTGTTTCAACGAATTCTATATCCAAACTCCTAGAGGTCTAACTCAGGTGTGCATGTAAAATAGGCATGAAAAGGGTTAAGTTTGTTTTGTGACTGTAAAAAGCAACAGATAAATGTCCTTGGAAACTAATCCCCACAATATGAACCAGCACCGTCTGTGCTTGGATTCCCAGCCCTAACTCATCAGCAAAGCTCGACCCTATCTGTAGCGACTGCTGTGGAGGAGGGCAATTTTACCTCCATCTCTCTGTCAAGATCAGAGTTTAAATTTTACTTCTAAGAGCAACCAAAAACTAAACAGAATGTAAAAAAAAAAAAAAAAAAAGGAGGAAAAAATTAAGATAACATAATTCTGAAGTTTGAATGTACGTCCCAGCCCCAGCTGTCACCTCCTGGTCTCACCAGGCTCAGTCAGATGTACAAGCACAGTATGCACTCCTGACCTTGCCAAATCTCAACAAGCACATAATTAAAGGGTGCTGCACCTCTGTCTTCTCCCAAAACCTGACATCCAGCCTGGCCCAGCCTATAGTCATTTCACTGGCTCTGCAACACCTCAGGTACTGCTGACCTGAGCACATCCTCTCAACACCCTAGTTCAGGGTCTGAGAGTCAAGCCACTGCACGCTGGCACCACTCCCCAACCTCAGGGTGACACCTTTTTTTCTACAAAACTACTTTTTGGACTACCTTAAGGCTATCCATGTACGTGTATATACGTGTACATGCATCCAGTCACACACGGCAATTAGTGTAGCTCACTTCAAACACTAATATTTGTGAAACTGATTCCTGCTCTACAATCCCAGCTGAGACTATCTGCTATCACAGGTCTTTATACTAACAGGTCTCTGGACACACACATATCTTCTGCCAGTAGCAACCAGACTAAACCCACTGGTACACTGAACAAGCAATTTGTAGCTGCTAAATGACACTGAAACTATCGTGTTGTTATAACAATTCCTCATTCTATTACCAACAGACATGATTTAAAAAAAAAAAAATCCATATTTTTACTTCACTTTATAAAAATCTCATGTATTTATTAACTGCACACTGTGAAGGTCAATTCTTTTGGAAGAACATCTTTCCAATTATCTTGCTGTAGGCTACGGGATTGTGTTCAAATTAACACAAACTCAGCAGTGGACACTTCTAAGCATAAAACACAACAACAGCTGTAGATGTGTTAATCACAACAGTGCAACTGCTCCCTTTCAGCAGGGCCTCTGTAACATGACTATTTGATTCGGAAATATAAATCATAAATAGTTGGCTTCACTCTTGAACTAGACAATATTCTGCAGAGTCTCCATTCAATGGCAGAGGATTAATGAAGAACTGATGGTGCTATACAGCAAAATATAGCAGAAGCCAAAGTCTGCCACTGTACATCCAGCGCAGCTTGCTGCCTTCAGAAAGTAATACAACAAATGCATTATGCTGCAGAATGACAAAGAGAATCTATCCACCAAAGTAAAATCCTCTTTGTTTTCTTGAAGACAATGTCAAAGCACATTTTCCAAGTAATTTTAATGCCTAAGGGAAAAATGTTGCTTTTTTGCTCTATCGGTAATTTATTGGAGGTATGGGAAAGTTGTGTTTCAACAGGAAAACACCCATAAAATCATAATTAATGTTACTACATTTTTTCATTTAAGTATGACTTTATATAACAGAACATATTCTAACGCTCTACTCAGTGGTAAGAGGTTAAACTGTAACTAAGAATTAGCATCTTAAATGAAACTTAGGTCAGTAAATGCAACCACATTTCTAATGGCACTGGAGTGATCTATAGAGCAACTGTTACATACTAATGGAGAACACTGATCTTTAAAAAGCCTTGTTTCACCTTCCAATAGCAAAGGGTCAATAAAACCCACTACTTAATTAGACTAGAATATTTTGATGAGCATATATATATAGATAGAATTATTAGACATTATTAGTACTACTCATCTGTTCAGAAACGGGCCACAAGTCGTGTCATCTAAGCATCAAGGCACTGTTCGTCCACATGTTCAGTGTGCTGTGTAACTTCGCCTAGCAAATGAGTAAGATTCAACATCCAAGCCAAAATGTAGTTATGCAATGCACTTAGCTAAAATATTAAAATAATTGTTTCTTCATACTAAAGTACTATCATCATGATTTTGTACTGCACAAACACCACAGGGTTCTTGGCAGAAACTTCCGCTGTAACTTCACATAACATCATGACTCCTTACACGCACTCCAGCTTAAACAGGACAAGCAGACACATATTAATTGTCCATACTACCAATAGAGGTGGTCAAGAAATGGAGTTAAACATTGTGACGCCCCTTTAATTGCACAAAGGAGACAGGTTTATAAAGATGGAAGCCACATCATCAGATGCACCCAACCCCAAGCTGCAGTCATGCTCATAACCCGAAGTATAGAAAGGGACTGGTGGCTGGGACCCAAACAGAACAGAGACAATATATTCTTCTCAAACAACAAATGAAGAAATGCAACAACTATTGCTACAGCCCAGTATTTTTAGTATCACTTAAAATAAATACAAATATGCACAGCAAAAACGGCTCAAGAAAAGCAGCGTGAAGGGCCTGTGCACCTTTACCTTCAAAAACTGTCACATACCCATTGTGGAGTTAAACTTGTTTTCAGTTAAGCTAGCAGAAGCAATTTTATATTTCTACAGAATTACTAATTAGTAACTATAATTTATAAATCTCTGTCTAGGACAAAATCTCTACACATGAAGAAAACTGGTAAGAAACTATGATGGTTCCTTAATGAACACACTTCTTTGACTGCTTCTAGCTTTTACACAGCCCTAACTTTGGGGGACTTCCTGTAATTGTAAAACAAAATACTATCAGTCATCCTTAACACAATTCCATTACATTAATGACCAGAGAGCAAAAAAAAAAAAATTGCCTTTAAAAATTCTCTTGTCTACTGAAGAAAAGAAAAATAACCTAAACCCCATTTTTCACATTTGTATGCTTGTTTCAGTATCATTAAAATGACAGATTTTGTACTGACAGTGAAGGCTGCTATTCCTATGTACAGCCGTAGCCCCAATGTTTTTGTTTAATTTCAACCAACTTGTCCAAGTAGGCCATTTGGTAGAAACCTATAAATGGCACCCAGGGGGTCTGGGTTCTTGCTGTAAAGAGGTCAGCTATTTCCTCCTAGCTAAAAATAGGCAAGATGAGGGAGGGGAAAAGGGAGTGGAGTTTTAATTTAGCAGCTGAAAAAAGGGTTTACAAAATTACTTCCATCTTGCCTCATAACGAAGATTATGAAAAAAAGAAGCTGTCCCAAGAGTTAGAAAACTTGGATCGCTTAATAGGAAGGCTGGTGTACATAATCTAAAATGCTAGGAATTAAAAGAGCAGTAGTAAAGCGAAAGCAGGATACGGATCACGTTATGACACCCACCCCTCTTTGGGCAGAGCAGACAGATTTATCAGCAGCCATGCTGCCAGGTGTTAACAACTCTCCTCTCTCCCACTAGCTGAGATTGCACCATGGTTAAGCAGATAAGGCACTACAGTCAGCTGCTGTTCCCTTGAGTCAGTTTTTTCCAACATTTGCCCTCTTGGCTTTTTGTCTCCCTCACTTACATTACAACCTGTTTACGGTGAGAACCACCATCTACAATATTCCCCAAACGGCCCTGATTTGAATGGGGGCCCCTTGGCACTACTAAAACACAAACAGCATCAGTTTAATACAGCACGAATTTTAACTCTGGACTCTTAGCAGCAGCAAAGAGCAAGGGCTAACGGCACTGAAGCACGCATCAACCCCACTACCTGCGGCAATCACCTGGCAACCTAAACCTGACACCTGGGATGGCTTTTCCAGCCTCACCTCCACAATGAACCAAATTCAGCACATTGCTAAATCCTAAGTGTATCGCACTGCTGACTTATCTCAGCCACTGAGAAATAAGATCCCATCCACACTGAGAGACATTCTTCTCTACTCCTTCCAAGCAAAGGGATGACAGGCCTTTAACAGCTGCTGCTGCCAGAAGAAGACTCTCCATTCAGGAAGCTCTGCCAGGAGCCATGGCACATTAGACATATCAAGTAGACAGCACGTCTACTTCTGGCCCCCATCATCACAAAAATGAGAAAAGCCCATCCGACAATCAATGACAGGATCAAAACAGCACAAAACTGAATCAGAGGAGGTTTAGGTTAGATACCAGGCAAAGGTTTTTTACCCCGAGCGTGGCTGGGCACTGTAACAGGCTCCCCAGGGAAGAGATCACAGCACCAAGCCTGACAGAGCTCAAAACATGGTGCAATTCTTGTGGCTGTCCTGCACAGGGCCAGGAGTTGGATTCAATCCTGGTGGGTCCCTTCTAACTCAGCATATATTCTATGATTCAGTGAAAACTAGGCAAACTGGTGGAGCAGAAATCTGACAATTCCAGGTGCCCCATCCCCAGCAATGATTTAACTTATTCTTTCTCTTTAGCTACTTATTGTGGAGAATACCTGCAATCATTTAAAAGAAAAGCAGTAGCATAACTCACAGCAGTGACATAGCAGAGAACACTGGAGTCATCTTACTCAATTGGGTGGGAGAAGAGCAGAGGATGTATTCAGATGTCAACTTATCTGCAGAGGGTTTTTTTAAGTCCTAAGAGACCTGGACAGTTGTGTAGTTGCCAGAGTTTACATTAAAAATTACATGTATGTGTAATTTTTAATCCTCTTTACTTCTGAGACATGCTTTTTCATCTTATGGGGAGAAAAAAACATCTTAAAGTCATAGAATATACTGAGTTGGAAGGGGCCCACAAGGATCATAAAGTCCAACTCCTGGCCCAGCACAGGACACCCCAAGAATCACACCACGTGCCCAAGAGCATTGTCCAAATGCTTCTTGAATCCTGTCAGGCTTGGTGCTGTGACCACTTCCCTGGGGAGCCTGTTCCACTGCCCAACCACCCTCTGATTGGAGAGCCTTTTCTTAACATCCAACCTAAACTTGCCCAGACACAGCTTCAGGCCATTTCCTTGGGTCCTGTCACTGGTCACCAGAGAGATCAGTGCCTGCCCTTCTGCTTCCCCTCGTGAAGAAGCTGTAGACTGCAATAAGGTCTCCCCTCAGTCTTCTCTAATCTGAACAAGCCAAACGACCTCAGCCACTCCTCATACAGCTTCCTCTCAAGACCCTTCACACCTTCATGGTCCTCCTTTGGACACTCTCTAACAGCTGAATGTCTTTTGTACATTGCAGTGCCCAAAACTGCCCCCAGCACTCGAGGTGAGGCCACCCCAGAGCAGAGCGGGACAATCCCCTCCCTTTCCCAGCTGGCGATGCTGTGCCTGATGCCCCCCAGGACACGCTTGGCCCTCCTGTCTGCCAGAGCACTGCTGACTCATGTTCAACTTGCCATTGACCAGGACCTTCAAGTCCCTTTCCTGGCACTGCTTTCCAGCATCTCATTCCCCAGTCTGTCTGTACATGCAGGGTTGCCCTGCCCCTGGTTGTTGCGTAGCTCACTGAAGGTGTTAAAACACTGAGACGACTACAGCAGCTCTGCTCAAACCTTCACTGTTTTTACCATTATTACATGTAGCACAGGAGAGGTTTAACGCATTTTTAATGTGATAGCATCCTCCCCCTCTTGCTTTCCTTTTTCCTCCCACCCCCTCCACAAATCTTCTGTGGGAAAGCATCCTTGTTTTACTATTGCTGTCGTTGAGATGTTGCAATTATTATCTCTAATTGTCTAAAAAAAAAGCCAAACAAAAAAAACAACAACGCCAAAACACACACTAGGACAAATCCAGCTCTCTTTGCCAACAACATCTGCTATCACAGAATGAATATATTTAATTTAAAACCTGCCCAATGTCTCTGTACACGACAGAACACTGACTGCAGGACAGAGAGAGGCCTAAACCCAGTATGTGCAGTCCCATGGTACACAAGGTATATGATGTTAAACCTTATACACGTCACATGAGTAGTCTTGGTTAAAAGACCACTAATAAATGGAGCAAGGAAGAAAGATATGACAGTATATTTGTCAAGAGTAAAGACCCTGTATTTATTACCAACAATCAAACCTCCCTCTGGCACAATATGTTTATTTTCATACTATTAGCCTAAAACACTAGCCTTGAAATTTTAATTTTACACTCCATTTTATTTCAAATCATCACTCTTTTCAGTGGAATATTTTAGGTTTCTGCAACATTATGCTGCAATATTTTCTTTTTTTGGACGAGGCGGTGGGTGAGCCCCGCCGAACAGCCCGCCTCCCCTCCCCCACCGCACACATCCACAGCCACACTCCAAGGCTCGTGCGTGCGTCAGGAAGGGAGAAACGCCGTACGAATCCTCGTGGAGAACAGCAAAGAGGCATGTTAAGGCAACACATAAAGGGAAGCCTTTATTCCGTCTAAACGCCGACTTTGAGGAATTAATATGCGAGCCGAACTTTTAGGGTGTGGCTTGGTGTTTTTGCCCCTTGTTGCGCTGTGCAGGATGCCTGCCCCAGAACCCAACAACATACCATTAAATAGGTCAAGGGTCATTCGCTCTACATCACACCAACACCAATATTCAGCCGCGCACCGAACCCATCTATCAGCCCCACCGCCGAGATTGAACGCGCACCGCAAAATGGGGACCCTGCCCGGCCCGGTGACAGCGCCGGGGGC
>VZTE01002920.1:968-18692 GCA_013397775.1 Eulacestoma nigropectus
CGGCTCCTTCCGTCCCCCCGTCCCCTCCTCTGCCCGGCTCCGGCCGGTGCTCGCCATCACTTCGGGCAAGTCGAATGTTTGTTTGGGGTTTTAATTGGCTGCAAAATATTCCTGGCGTGTTGGGATGGTCCGGCATTGTTGTGAATGGTGGAGCTTCCCCCCTCCCTCCCTCCTTCCTCCCGCTCCCCCCTCCTCCAGCTCGGGAGTTTGTGTTTGCATTGCCAAAATGTTACTTTATCTGTCTCCGGAGATTGTTAGCAAATGGCTAGTGTTTGACATTTTGTGGAAAAGAGATGTTTAAATGGATAATAATCCCTCGGTTGTAATTCCCATTTTTGAAGTAATTGAACAAATTCTTCATCTCTTGTTGACTGTACATATTTTTCTGGTGTTAATAGGCTGGCAAAAAATATTGCTTGTCTAACTTATTACAAACAATATTTGCTGAGCAAATACTGCCTGCCTTGTCTGAGCTAAGTTAAGCAGAGCAGGAAATTTAATATTTTCAGAGGGGCATTGACAAACTATGACTTTGGCTTTTGATTTTTGTTTTGTTTGTGTACGAGGGGAAGAAGCGAGTAGTCGAGAGGAAGCACCTAACAAATTGCTTGTTGGGTGTAATAACTTGAATTCCCAGTAAATATGAGCAATCCTGGTGCCTTTGCCCACCTTTCTTTGACACACCGTGGTGAAAACGTGGGCAAAGGTTTGGGTGCTCTCCCTGCTTTGGATTTCCTGCCACTTGTGTATCTATTAGCCTGTGTTACAGTAGTGACGAGTTCTGCACGGGCTGATGAATACTCTCAGATTTGCCCTGGGATCTTTAATGTCTTTGGCTCAGACTTCGAGGTCCCATTTTGTTTGTGAGCTTTGCTGCTCCCCAGCCCACCTCTCCTGCCACGCAGGCCTCTGGTGGCATCGTGGTTGTTGTGAGTTTTTTGCCTGTAGAACCAACTTCTCAGAGACCCAGAGATGGTCCCTGAGTGCCCGTGGAGGTGTCAGTGGTGGCCTTGGCCATCTGCCCTGGTGTCAGGACCCTTGCTGGGGGAGCCAGGGGTTCTGCTCAACAGGGACATTTAGCCCAGTGGTCCCTGAGCAGCTCTGGGTGTGCAGGTGCTGGAGAGGGAAGAAGGTTTGTGTTAGCGTGGTGATGGCTGTCCTTTGGCTTTTCGGTGTCATTTGTGGGGTGTTGTCCTTACAGGAAAGCCAACTACTTTGTGTATGCAGAACTGATAATGAGCGAGCGATCTGCTTTCATGTGCCTCTAAGCCAAGCCCTAGACCTGTCTGTATAACCTTATTTTTTTTTTCTTGGGCATGCTCTTAGTCAAATATGCATCAGCAGATAGGTCCAATTAAACCCCTGAGTCTCTACTGAGCTGTCAGGGAAGAAAGTAAAATTCATCTTCCTGCAGAAATTTTCTACTATGGTGAGCACGTTATCAGGAAATAGAATTCAAATGATAGTGCAGTCCCTCCAGGCTGACGGGGAAAACTCTGGACTTTTCAGATGGGGTGAGCCTTGTTATTGAATCACCCAAACGATAACCTTGGTAATAAGGCACACAAGGGTAGAAAGTGACCTTAAATATCTGCCACCCCAAGGTACTTCTGTTTGTGGAAGCACTTCTGGTTTTTCTTTAGGAAAAAAAAAAAAAGTGTTTTACAAATGATCCACTTTAAAATTCTTGCAAGAAACTTCAATACCACCTGAAATTAACTGGTTTCTACTATATTTGCCAACATCAGAGAACACCTTCCTGAAGTTAACTGATATCTAGTATATTTACCAACATGTCAGAGAACACCACCTGAAATTGACTGATTTCTACTACATTTACCAACATGGTAGAAAACATGCACCTCTGCAGCCATGGTGGTTGGCACCTCAGAGGGAAAAGTGTGAGCAGAATTCACCTGTTTCAGACCAACCAGGTGTGTTGTATTCGAGGTTGCGTTCTTGGACATAACAATTGTGTGCATTTCCTAAATCCCTATAACACTATAAAGAAGAAAATACACATTGTGTAGAAAAAAAGACCATTGTGTGGATTTTTCCATGCGGCACTGCCTTGGGCCATGGGTGATGTCTGGCAGATGTGATGCAGCAGCAAGGGAAGGAGATGGTTAAGGCAAAAGTGCTTTAAAGCAGTATATGCCCGTGTAAATGACAGAAATGGCAAGGTCATTTTTTGTGGTGTGGAGCTGTGTTCTCTGGTGAACTTGACTGCAACAAGTGGTTTTCTTCTGCTTTGGAGGAAATCTGTATTTTGGTGTACATTGGTTTTTTTAAGAGGACTTAAAATCGGCTGTAATGTTTTTTTAAAAATAAATAAGAATTGAAACCTTCTATGCTCATAAGGGGGGAGAAAGTGTAAAAGCGAGTACATGGCCTAGGGACAGTACTGAACTAAGAAAGTATTTTATTTAATTTTTTAATCCTAAAAGGAGCTTTTGTTGCATATGTGGTAGCTCATTGTGGTGTTCTAGGTTGGTTTGTTTCTTGATGATACAGTGATCTCTAATTATGTTTAATAGACTAACTAAGCTTCGGGTTTCCCCTTGGAAATGAAATTTCTCAATGTTTAGGTAGAACTTAATGGTAGAATCATTTAGGAGAGGTAAGGTGGTTTTTGGTTTGTTTTTCTTTATATCTCACCATATTGTGAATTCCCCTTCCCCACTGAAGCAGATTCTCAGTGCTGGTGTTCCTGTAAACAAAGGGTGCTTTATAGAACAAATATATGTGTTCTTCCTTTGTGTTGACCTGGGAGTGTGAGCAGTTAAGGTTAATACTGAGGGATAGCTTTGAGGTCTCCTTTAGCTGTCTGGTGTGAATTTTAAGCATTTTGGATTTTAACTCATGTGGCAATGTTTCCTTTGGCAGTTGTCATCTGAAAATCATGTGTCTTGTTTCGGAGATACTTGTGACTTGACTTATGTATCTCCTATCCTACCATATTCCAAATAAAGACTGAGTTGATTATATACATATATATATTTTGAATTAAGTAAAAAAGAAAAAAAAGCAGCCCCCAGACAAACAAGCAGCAGCCTCTTTCTGTGTATAAGAAGTTAAAAACTTCTCCTTTCTCGTCCTTCCCCTGGATCTTGTATGAATCCAGCTCAAGTTTCATGCAGGTTACAGCTGATTTGTGTGTGTAGTGGTGTTTTGTTTGTGGCGTTTTAATACCCAGCCACTCACCACGACTTTGGACTTAACCTGGAAATGTGTTTGCGCTGACCCCTTGGCTTGAGGTGGTCAGTGAGACAGGCAGCTACTGGAGAAACCATCAGCTGCTGCTGCTGCCCAGGAGATGGTTGCTGTGCCAGGGGTCAGGAAAGCTGGCGGGCTGAGGAAAGGGGGATTTCTCCCCGCCTTCCGAAATGAATGGTGTGGATGTGAGCATGTGTGTATATTCATTACGTTCAGATGAAGCTGCTAATTATTCTTGAAGGTGATTGGTGAATCAGAGCGAGAGAATCTAAATGAGTGAGTCGGTAGTTGAGGGCTCTCTCTGATCATAGCTGTTCCTTTCAAGTATGAAAAACAGCGCTAAAAGGGAACTTCATCAGAATGTTAATGAATGCGATCTTTGAGAGCAATTGTTCTCCCAAAGTAGTTGAAAAGACAAGGGATTGTGTTTTCTTTTTGGCTGTTGTTTATCATTTTTACAGATTCCAGCAAAGCTTTGGAGCTCTGAATGGAAATTTTAACTTTCTCGAGCGGGGGGGTGCCTGTGTGTGCGGGTTTTTTTGAGGAATGTTTAACCTATTTTTAGAACCTTGTGGAGAATCCGTGCTCAGATGTGTGTGGAGTGATGTGTTGTGTAGAGGCAGATCCCCGAGCTGAAAGGGGGCAGACCTTGACTCGGTGCACGTGGTGTTGAAGTGGAGATGCTGCCCTTACAAGCTGAGCTGGGGCCCAGCCGTGCCCCAAGGAGATTAATGCTTTACCCACTCTTACTGTTGTTTGTATCCAGAGGTCTGGCAGTGCTGGCTCGCAGTCCCTTCTCTGCTGTTTGTGCCTGAGTGGAGCAGAGTTTAGAAAGCCTGTTGGTGATAGTAGACTTCTGGACAAAATCCATAAGTTCTCCAGCTGTCATCTTGATAAGGCTGTTTTCACATGTGTGTTGTACACTGTCCTGTTACTGTTGCTCTGATCCCTCATTGATAAGAAAACCAATGTATTTAACTGCAGCATCCTGTTCCAAAGGTTTTGTGCTAGTTCCACTGACCTAGCGATGTAACTTCTGATTTGTCACCACCTCTCTCTACGCCTACTTTGCAGCTTAGTTTTTTCCATAGCTAGCTTATGTTTTAAACCAAGTTTCTAGATATTTAAGTATTTTTTCCTTCTACTTAATTGTCAAGTGATGGTGTATCAAGCTAGCATTCCTGATGGCCAGTTATTCCTCTTAAAAAGTGCTTTTAACCCCAGGAAAGCTAATGATTTTTCTAGATAATGCTCTAAAGGCTCTAAATGCCTTTTGGTTTTCCTGAAGGCTTGCTAGTCTCCATCGATTTGTTCTCCGAGCTGTTGATTTTCTTTTTGCATCTTGTCTGAAGCAGGTACTTAAGGTATCTTTGTTGTTGTTGAGGAATCAGAGGTGATTAATGCAGAGCTAAAGCAGAGGGGGACAGCTCTGGAAATCCTGAAGTATCTGCTCAGCGGGGCCAGGAACTGAGAGGAGCAACGTTCCCTGCAAACCACGGTCGAGTGGTGGGCTGTGGTAAGGAAGGATCCAGCTCTTCTGCTGGATAGGGAATTCTCTGCCTCGTCAGTGAAACCTGCCAGGATCAGAAGAGCGATGGGGTGCGTGGCAAGTACAGCCCCTGACTGGGGCCACCCCTGCAGCCAAGGTCAGGGCACCTTTAGTGCACATAAAGTGGCTGCAGGGGTGTTGGAGAGAGGAAATTGCTTGGAAATCCCAACCAAGCCCAGGGGGTCACCCTCATCCCTACCTGAGGTTTCATTTTTAACTCAAATTGCATTTGATTCTGTCTGTCTGGGTGTTTTGAAAGACCTCTTAATATCCTACCAATTTTTCCAAAGTAGTTTCCTGTAGTCTAGCTGCTCAGGCTTTCTTGAACACTCTGAAACCTGGGGCAAAACATGAGGTGAAGTTTGCTGAAATGTCAAGTAGACCAACCATCACAGAGAAATTCAGAAGATGTATTCAGTTTTAAAATTAATTAAAATCTGTAATATTTGAAAAAAAGATAAAGTTCTGTATTGCACAGGTAAGATTTTTTTTTTGTTGTAATAAAAGGGATATAATAGAATTAGTGTTCCACTTCACCCAGCTAATGAATGTTTACTTGCAGTAGTGCATTTGACTTCATGCCTAGTAAGAACTGAAGACTTTACTGTCCTCTCAGTATGCTAAGAAGATGCACTTTTTATCATTTATCTCAGTTATTTCACAGAATGAGACTGACTATCACAATGTTACTTTCTGGGAAAATAGCAGTGAAGAAGGGAGCTGGGTAGGATGAGATCAGCCTGGCGTTTCACGTTGTTTCTTTGGTAGATTGCGCTTGCTCTGCAGGAGGGCTGGTGGTCATGCAACTGCACTTGTGTAAAAATTCATTTAGGTACAGAGATGCAGTACTGTGGCTGGAGAGACACTGGTAGAAAGGTTTTGGGGTGGTTTGTTTTTTTCCCCTTTTGGTATCCTCCTGCTTTCTTTGGGTGAGGTGTGAAATTCTCCAGGCACAGCCACAGTAGGCTGCTCCCCTGCCTCAGGCTAAATTACATCTGGTGGGCTTTGCATGAACACAGCTCCCAAACTTGTGTGCACTTTGGCTGGGGGGAGTGCTGCCAAAATGTGCTTATTGCTTCAGCTTCTCCAGCGTCTGGGCTTTGTCCTGCTGGTGCAGGTTGTGGAAATATTGTGTAGTTTGTCAGCAGTGCTGCAGCAAGTACTCGAGAGAGAACAGCATCAGCAGAACTGAAACGCTGTTTCCTGCTTGATGCAGTTTGTTGGTCTTTTTTTTTTAAATAAAGATTTGAAATACAGTGCGTAGGGTGTGCGTCTTGGTATCAGTTGTAGGTGAACATCCAGCTCTAAGTGAGAACCATTTCCAATTCACTGCACTTTAATGCCTCCAGTTTATCATGGTAAATGTATAAAAGAGTTTTATGTAGGTGAAGTGGCTCTTGCTGTTTAAATATCTCCTGGCTCTACTGTGTTCAGCACAACGGGGGCTGTGACTGTTCCAGCCATGCTCTTCAGAGAGAAAGGAGTTGGAGCACAGTGTTACCAGCCCTGGTCCATCTCCTTGAGAAATAGTCTCGTTTTCAAAACTAATGAACTATTAAGAATACTGCTCTGATACTGAAAGGAGAATCAGTCTTGATGTTCTCAATCCAAAAACATTTAACATGGAGGCGAGGGTTAAACAGCTCCCGAGCCGCCCAGGCAAAACCAGCCCATGTGTAGTTGTCGGTCCAGTTCCTCTGGTGCAAGAGTTGTGAAAGCTGGGCAGGTACGAACTGCGCTGGCTGCAGGGCTCCCATCTGCACCCAGCCAGGCCAGCAGATGTGTCGAGCCCCAGTGACAGGCAAAGAGGTGACTGTCACCCTTTGTAGCTTAATTATTTTGTACTGAGTGACTGGATGTGAGGTTCAGAAATACCTGGCTAACAGGAGCACAGGGGCAGCTGTGTGCACGGCGCTTGGATGATCCAGGATGAATGGAGAGTGTTTCCTTTGTAGCTCTGTCTTGCTTCGAGCCAAAAAGGGTCTGAACTTGAACAAAAGTTGCATCTGCAAGGTC
This sequence comes from Eulacestoma nigropectus, assembly GCA_013397775.1. Lineage (NCBI taxonomy): Eukaryota > Metazoa > Chordata > Aves > Passeriformes > Eulacestoma > Eulacestoma nigropectus. Next base: position 7,750 of record VZTE01002920.1, read on the forward strand.
AGTGGTTGGCATGGATAAGGGGATTGAAGGGATCAAAATTATTTCCCTGCGCCACTGGCTGCACAACATGGGCTTATGGCACCATTCCTCTCTCTCCCTTTGTGCTCAGAGCAAAGCTTTTTAAATCTTGTGCTGGCTATCTATAGTGCCACACAAACATGGCAATTTGAAGTTAAATGTTCTATTTTGAGGACTGCCGTGCACGGTCGGCAGGGCAAGGGAGCTGCGCTTGGGCTCCTCTCCTCTGCCCACAGCCTGCCTTGCTCTCTCTTCTGCACATAGAGAGGAATTCAGAAAATACATATGCATGATGTAGTTGTGCCTGTAGTCTAAATGTGAAGCTTATAGTGTTTGTGGTTTGATATCGTGTTACCTTGCTCTCCAACAGATGTTCTTTCTAGCTTCATAAAAATAAGACAGTAATTGTTTGGGTTTTTTTCTTTTTTTTGCCCTATTTTAAATATAGATTAATTCACTCTGGTGCTAGGGTGTCCCTGACCTAGCCTGTACTTAGTGACAAGATGCCAAAGTTAGGAGGAAAGGTGCAGCCCAAGTTGGGAAACAAATGGTAATTCAGAGCTGCTGGCTGCTGAAGGACACCAAGCTCGTTCCTTTAACCCCTCCTGTTGCTTAGTGAAGCTGCAGCTTCTTTCCTGGCAGCTCTTATTTGTAGAGAGGAGCAAAAACCCCCAAAGAGTTTCAAGGGAAGCAATGTCTCAAAACTTACGATGACATCAAGTCCATCAGGTAATAAAATGCATTATTGCTGTTGATGTTTTGGTGGCTCGTAAATGTCTCTTGCACTGCTGTGGGAGAGGATGTGCAGCCTCTTAACTCCATTTAGCCTGAGCACATACCTGCACTCAGGGGGAGTGAGACTCAGGATGGTGTGCAGCTAAGAGATGTTTATGGAATCAGTCAAGCTTGATATAAAATAATTATGATGTTTTGACGTCTTGTTAATAACTTGCAGCCATTGGAAGAAATGGAATTGTGGCATTCTCGGTCCTTGATGAAACCTTGGCATTTCTTTCAGATTGTAAAATTAAAGAAAAAATGTGAAAGCCATTAAAATAGTTGGATGTGGTGCCTGGGAAAAATGATGGGCTGCTTAATTGAAAAAGTGCTTCATTCCAATTGAAGTTCATTCCAGTTCAGTTCTGCCCATTTCCCTGCATCTGTAATGGAGAAGGAAAAGGGCTGATTCCCCCAAAATCTGTCTGTGGGAGTGTTTTGGGTGTCACTTGGTTCTTCATCTTATCTGTGAATGAAGTGGAAGGAAATCCTAGTGAGCATTAGACATGAGAGAAAAGTCTTGTCACCTGTAATGACTAAAATCCCCTGAAGTGTTGCCAGCGTGTACTTTAGGAATCATATAATTATATGATTATTGAGAGAGACATAAAAGACCTCATGGCAAAAACCTTAGAAAGGGGGAGGGAGGGAATCCGTATGCAAATTAAGATATGCAGAATTTGCTGTCTCTCTTTTTTTTTTCCCTAGTTATTTTTCAGTCCAAAGCTCAGTAATTGCTTTTATGGGGATTACTTAATAAAACTGGGGCATGCAAAGGAGGGAGAAGTTGTTTATGCCGAGTCACAGGCTTGGAGTCCTACGGAGCTGGAGTAAAAATGGATTTTTAAAAGTAAAACTGCTAAGTGGGTTTTCTGCTAAGAGAAAATAGCTATTTGTCGAAATGTTATCCTACAATAAAAGTGTTTTGTGGTCTGGCGGTTAAGCAGAGGGGTCCGGAAGTTGAGATAACGGGGTTTTCTTTCTGACTCCGCCACAAGTTTCCTCTCGCCGAGCTCTGGGCAAGTTCTTTCATCATTGCCTGTGTCACCTCGCTGTGCCATTGCTGGGGTACCTGGTGGGAGGCTGGATTTGCCACTCAGGGAAACTCCTGTCACTCCTCTGACGTGACGGAACCGTCTCTCAGACCTGGCGCGTGCTGCATTTGTGCAGGAGGTGATGGGAGAGCCTCTGATATCAAAACCTCCTTGTACGAACTCCTAGGGAAATGTTTCTCCTCTGCCCCACGTCAGGGGTGTGTGTGGTGTGTGAGAGCCTTTCGTGTGGCGTGTCCTGAGCAGTGCCATGCCCTGCTCTGGGCACTGCTGATGGTGCAAATGCAGCCTGAGATTTTCCTGAGCTCTCAGAGTTCTCCTCTCGGAGTTAAAATACAGGCCTTGACTTAGGGCTTCTTAAGTTCCCCTAAGCTTCATCAGTCCTTCCTGATGCTCTGGATTTATAGTCTTGCTTCTCATAGCAGCACTCATTCATGCATTTACTAGGAAACTCTCCTGATGCAGAACAGACGTATCTCAAGAGAGGTTTTGTTGCAAGATAGGCAAAAACCGCCTTCCATTTTTTCTCAGGCTTAACTAAAGCTCTTGGTGCATTAAAAAAAAAGGAAAAAAACCCCTGTCATACTGCTATTAGTGTTGAGTTACTGAATATTTTGCAAGATCTCTCCAGGAAAGAACACCACCATTTACTCTGGTACTCTAGTATGGTGCTGAATAGTACAAAGTTGTGATACGAGTTTGCTGGTGCGATTTTTAGCTGAAAATGACAATGGTTTTCCAACCAGATGGATTTTATAACTTGCCTGCCATCAGCTCATCCATCAAACTCCACAGAGATCTGTACATTCGTGTCAGTGTGCACATGGCAATGTTGTTGATTACATCAAACAAACTGATAACCCTCTTCAAGCCCTATTCCCACTCCCTGGGCAGCCCCTGCGTGGGTTTGGCAGTGAGGGGAGTGGGTGGGGGTTTGTTCTCAGCCTGTCCCCGTGGGTACTCGATGCCAGTGTGGAGCTGAGCTGTGTCCCCAGCCCCTGTCCGTGGCTGTGGAGGTGGCTGCAGCTGCAGGGTCGGTGTAACTTGTGTGGGGAGTGGATACAGGCACTGGCGTTTCCAGTGCTGTTTGTATTGGGAAGAGGGTTAATGGAACACAAGCGAGAGCCTCTGGGTCTGTAACTTGATTTCATGCAGCTCTTTCATACTCATACATGACTTTTCTTCCACGTCGCTGATGATGCTAAGTCACACAGGGTGTGTGACTTGGAAATTAAAATTTTAGCTGCATCTAGGCAGAAGTGCTTGCAGGACTCAATCAGAAAAGGTTCCCATGCTCATTTCTAAGTCACTTGTACAACTTTTAGGCTTTTTGCAAGGAAAGATGCTCTTTTTAGCAGCTGTTGGATAGGGGAGCCCCGTGTTACCATCAAGCTCATTTGCCTTGGTTAGAAAATGACCCTGTGTTTTGGCAGGTGTAGGACAGGCCGTTTCCAAACCAGAGGTTATGAACTGCTGTAACGGGGCCTATGTAAACTCTCAGGTGATACCTCAGACAAACAGCTATAAGCAGTTTTTCTTGGTGAGTTCCCAAGAATTGTTTTTGAAGTTAGTATATTTAAAAAACAACAACAACAACAACCCCCAAAAAACCCAGTTTACACAAGCTGTTTCCAGAGAGAGCATCTTTTTGTTTCTTACCTTCAGCTGCGTTGTGGCCTGAGAAGCACACGGATAGGTTGTGGAGTCTCCGAGTGTGTTGCCTGGTTCTGCTATGCCCAGGAGGTGCTCAGGGTTGTGTAATTATAAAGTTGCTGGTCTCTAAACACTGTAGCTCTCGTGCCACAGCTTTGAGGCCAGCCATGCTCCTGGGCTGTAGGATTATTAATATTGTTTCCCGTGGGTACTGCGGTGTGCGGTGTCGCTCAGGCGGAGCAGGCGTGTGCGGGTTTCCAGGGGGGGCTGTTGAAGCCTCGCTGTTGGGCAGTGAGCGAGGTCTCTGGTTTCCTGATCAGCGCTTCCTGGTCGAAATGTATCCGTGGATTTTCTTTGCCACTGCCAAAATAAATGCAGCCGACAGTGCAGGGCCAGGAATGTCATCATCATCAGGTTACTGAGTCTCTGCCTGAAGGTCAGCTAACTGTGACTGCTACTAAATAGCTGTTTGCTGATACGTTGTCTGCAATCATACACCACGCCTGGTGGCATGTTTTCAGTGGAGTTTTGGCATGGAGCTGTGTGGCCCCAAGAAGGGCATGTTTGATGGTACTTGTAAGGCTGATACAACCTGCAAAGATACTAATTTGACCTAAAAAAAAAGGACAGAGTATAAACTGTGTTTATCTGTGTTAAGTACAATCTGCTGGCCATCGAAAATCAAATTAATTTGGTTTGCTGTCCTCCTGTGGCAGTGCCTGTCCTCCGTGGCGTGGGATGGGGTCAGCACCTGGGGTGGTCTTGAGCAGAGTGCTGAGATGCTGTGATGTGGAGCATGTATCAGCATCAGGGCTGGTGAATGGGCAGCTTCTGGTGGTGTTTCCTGCAAGCAAATAAAGCTTGGGGTGCTCCTTGGTTTGTTTTTTGTGTACTTCTGATTATCTGCTAGTTACCTGCAGGTGAATTTTCACTGTTCAGTGCACTTACCCAGGCAAAAAGGAGCAGCTACTGAAGAGGGAGAATAGATTTTTGTCTCAAGCAATAAGTGAATTTTCCTTGTTCTTTTACATCTTTCTCCTTTTGTGCACGTGTGTGTTAAAATTCCCATTCCGTGTTTATAAATGTTTAGCAGATGAAGTCACTGGTGTTTTTTCCCAGTATTACCTTTATGATGTTCTGAACATAAGCAAAATGTGATTATTCACTGAGTCTCTGCTGAATACTGTAGGAATAATGAGTCTGTGCCTGAAGCATAAACCCAGACACATAAAGCATGCCAATAGGAATACAGACACGGGGGAAAATGCGAAGTGTAGCTTCTTTTACTGATTTTACTGGAGCATTCTCATACTTTTTTTGAGCTAGGAGAAGATTAATCATGGTGTAAGACTGGCGTTTCTGGTGTGAGGGAGCAGAAAGTGGGGAGAGTGTGGGGATCCCTTCCCACCACGGGAGGCTGTGTCCTCTGGGGAGAGCGACAGCTCCCAGCAGTGCACTTTAACTGGTGTGCTTCTGGAAGGGAAAAAACGTGGTGGGGGGAATCACCTGGCTTTGTGTCTTCATGGGGATCAAGCCTTTTCAAAAACGGTGAATTTTGGTGTCTTGCAATGTATTCCTGATGCTGGTGAAAGGAACAGAAATAGGCTGTGGAGATTTTCCCACCTGGTGCATCAACATCCCTTTGGCTCTGCCTTCCCAGGCAGCTGCCAAACTAGAAACTTTGGAATGCCTTTTTCTGCGGGCTGCAGGTACCTGTCAAGAAGGTCAGAATTTGGGTTGCAGCTGAATTACAAAGTAAAACCTTTGCTGTGATGTGCAGAAATTTTTTTAGACTTTCTTGTTCTTCTAATGATATGTTGCCAAGCTTTAAAGTTGAATGAACTTTAAATATCACCTCTGTCTAGCAGCAGTTGAACTTTGTTTTCTACTTTCTTCAGCCTGAAAACAGAAATAGTATTGTGTCCTCTTTAGACTGTGACCACTGAAATGGTTTGTCTCTATTGTTAAAAAAAGAATGAGAATTTGGGCGCCTAATTACCCAGTGCTGCTCCTTTTAATTTTGAAAGTTCATCCTTTGCCCCTGCTCTTTTTAATGTAGATTTTCTAAACAGCATCTAAAGATGTGTGTCTGAAAGACCTAATTAGTGTTGATATTTCAATATCTGAGCTTATGATTTAGCTTTTTTAATAGGGCACCTGGGTATCAGCACTAAATATGAAGAAAGTGGAACCTATCCCAAAAGTGAGTGCATAGAATTTTAATTGGGGATGGGGGAAGAAACAACCCTAAAACTTCAGACTGAATTATTTGCTTGGGCACTGCTTGTTTGGGCACACTTTGTTTGAGTGTTTCCCAGGGAGGGAAGGGGGAAATGGTATTTAATTAATGCTTCACTAATACCACGCTCGCTTAGCCTCATGGTTTTAGAAAAATTTGCCTAGGCAAAGTTGTCCTGGCCGAGGTGGATATCTGTTTGGTTGATATTTTAAGTCTGATACAGCATTGTTCACACCTTCTTGGAATGTAATACGGGAATAAACGGGAAACCCAATCTCCTTAGCACCCTGAGTCGCACAGACAGGCCGTGCTCTGAGACAGGGATTTATTTCATGCATGGTGGCCTAGACACGAAACAAATGTGTAGAAAAGGGAATTATGTAGAATTGAAAGTGACAATTATGCAAACATTCCAGTTGAGGAAGAAGTAAATTCTTCTCCTTTTCCATGTGCTCGGCTTCAGAGCTAACGAGCAGCCTCTTGGGGGTTTTGGTCTGTGTGTTTGTGTCTGTCATATCTCTCTCATCTCATTTGCTTCTTGTTCCTTTTTTTTGTTCTGGTTTGACCTTATTTTCCCTTTTGTTCCATGGAGTCATTCAATCTTTGTACTGCCGGGTCTGTTTATCTTGCCAGAGGAAAATGTTAGCACCCTTCCATTTAGGAGCCCAGGGCTGCTGTCCTCAGTCCCTTGCAGCCCAGCACCGTGGCCTTCGCTCCCTGCCTGGGCACAGGAACATGGTGACTGATGGCATTCAAATCCCTTTATTCAACTGGTTTTTTTGCTTTTAAAGGGAGGAGAAGCTGGTGAGACAAGAAACAAGCTGTGAAAATAGCTCTGTGTTTAGATGGACACCCTTTTGCAAAGCTAAACAACTTGGTCTTCCACGCTGCTGGGTAATTCCCACGCTTGCAGAAACAGAGAGAGAGTGAGCAGGGAGCTGGGGCTGTGACCACTTTAATCTGACATAAGTATGTGTTTTTGCTGAAGGGGATGGTCCTTTCCTGCCCTGGCTGCTTGTCCCGATTACCTCCCTTGTGCCAGCGCTAGCATTTATGCTGCCAGGAAAACTAATTCCCTGGTTCCCTGATCTGGCTCGCTGCACAGCCACGCAAATGCCCTTCTGGCACGGGGCAGGCGGGGTGCAGGGGAGGGGGGGATGCGGAGCAGATGTGTATTGATTAAAGAAACCCTGCAAATATGGCCTGAGCCTTTGGAGCAGGATTAGAGCTACATGTTCTTTCTGTGTTTTAGGTCATCTTCTAAGTCGAGGGAGCTGCTGAAATGGATGGTGTAAAATGATGATTGTGCTGGAGTGACTCTGGTCATGGTTAAGCTTTTGAAGTTGGTCATATATGGGGTAGTGGGGAGTGGCTGAGGGTAGAAGGGATTACTGGGAAAGATAAAACCTCACTTGCAAGTTAATTGCTCTGAGAACAGAGTTTCTACCTTGTTTTCACTGATTAGTCTCAATGTGACAGGGAGGAAGAAGAGACAAGCTTTTTTGTGCTTGGCTGGTTGCTTGGAGTGGATGAGGTATCTAACTCTCCTGATGGCAGAAAGTTATAAGCAGTTTGGTCTGTAAATGGCATTTGTAGCTCTGTTCACACAATAATTCCTTCTTTTTAGCCTTTTGTTCTTTTTTTTTCTCCTCCTGTCTTTCTTTCTGTACTGTATCCCGTGCATGTGTTATATTAAGGAGAAGCCTGTATTGGTTATTAAATCCAAGGAGTGAGGGAAGAAGGAGCTCTTCTAATCAGTGTCATTTTCCTGGCTGTAATCCCACAGAGGGATTGAAGAAAGTGTCAGGAGGATAAGATCAGTGTTTGAGCCCAGCTAAACGCTGGCTCTGCTGTGTGAAAATGGCTTTAATGGAGCTTGGTTGTGTGGGGAGAAAATGGCACGTAAATTGTGCAAATTTCTAAATAAAAAGCATTTAATTGCACTAAAAGAGGGGGAGGGCCCCTCTTGTGTGCACATGGGAGACTTCAGTGAGCATAAGTAACCTCTGTGGCACAGCAGTCATTGACCTTGTCAAGTCCTGCCATCGGAGGTCATGTGTGGTGAAGTGGGTTGCCACAGGGGATTAGCACATCTGGGCAGAGGGGTTTTCCTTCTGAGCTTGTGCATGCCAAATCCCATCTCCAGCAGTGCATCTGGAGTCATCAGAGAACGCAAGGAGCGAGGGGATGGAGAGGCACCTGCCAGAAGTGCAGGGGAGAAACCTGTCTGGAGCCAGGGGCTTTCTTGGCCCCAGCTACAGGAGAAAGAACACTTGGTTCCGCTCCCAGCTCCAATGAGGAGAAGGTGGACTTGAAATTTAGCTATAAAAACCCACAAACTTGCCTTGATAATCTCATAATTTGATAGTTTTGAACTGTCTTTTTGCCCAGATTTCTCTTATAGTATTGCATGTACAAATGTACTTTTGCATCCTACCTACAGCTGTTGGTTTGGTATGAGAGGTACAGTTTTATGCAGGAAGGAGACTGATATGCTTATTTACTGGGCTGAAAATGTGCAGAGGACGAAGTTTTGTTATAAATCTCAGAAGGAATGAGTGGTGTATCGACTCCCATGTAAGACTTCACAATTACTGTGTGAAGATATTAGGCCCAATTCACAGATGGTAGTGTCTGAAGTACAGGGAAAACAGATAATTACTAGCAACTGATCCGTTTGCTCCGTACCTAAAGGAGAGAATATTTAAGGTTGGCTTTCCTGCTTGAATGAAGTGTTTATTAGAAAACTTGACGCCATGGCATCCTTGAAGTCTAAGCATTGCAGTGTCAGATTTTATACAGACCCGTTCTGCTTTGCCTCCTGTATTCTTTTACAATTCTGCCTTAGTTTAATTAATTTCATACCCCAGGAAGAAGGTATTAAAAGAAAATTACCAATAGTTCCAGCAGGAACATAGTTGGTATCTTAGTAGGCAGAAGAGGCATTAAAGTTGAAGCTCTTTGGTCTTTGTGTTTGCCAGTAAGGGACATCATTTGTCACTGATGCCCATCGCCTCCTGGATGAGGAGTGAAATGACAATGCTCTGCTCCTGCCTTAGTTGTGAGCACCTAGAATGAAGCTGTAGTTTGTTGTAGTTACTACAAGACTGGGTGCTGATGGGGTTTGACATTTGTGCTGAAATTTTGCTAGACAGGAAAAGGAGAGTTGTGCAAAGTTACAAGTTATAGAAAGCACTGTCCGAACAGCATCAGGGAAATGACTCTGAAGGTCGATCGTTGGAGGTTCTCCGTTCAGGAGGTTCAGGGTCACAAGTGGCGTTGGTGACGCCACGGAGATGCAGCCCACACTGGGGTTTTCAGCACTGGTGGCTTCTCAGGTTTCTTCAGAGGTCACACAGTCCCTACTAAGAAATGTTTGAGACTGCTGGGCATGGGTGGCTTTTTACAGTCACCTTTAGAAGTTGTGCCTTGACTTCCTGCCAGGAACTGTGGGGCACAGATGAAAATCTGGACCTGTGTCACAGTAGTGGTGGAGCTCTGGATGGAGCCTGGGGTCTCCTGTTTCAGTACTTACTGTACCATATTGCATCTGAGATACCAGGTTGGACTCGGAGAATTAAGTGGCGCAATTATGAAGCGGAGGAAAAAAAAAACCACTTATGTGGTGGCTGTGATAAATTAGTCATTTTGTACCTCCAAATAGCCAATTATTCCTCTGACTGGCTTTTATCTGACCAATTTGCATGTGCAGTCATGGTAACTGGTTTGCAGATTAGGTGCAGAATTTCATGTGGATCTGATGTTGCGTTTTCGTCTTGCTCCCTTGGAAGCAAAACGCATGGATGAGGGGTTCTGTGTAACTCATTACTGTTAGCTGCTTTGTTTTTTCACTCTCAAAGCTTCTTCAGACTTGAAAGAAACAAGATGGCTGACTCTTGTAGGTTGGTTTTGGTTTTTTTAATATCAGACAAAACGATGTGAAGTGGTCCCAGCTCCATAGAAGCTGCAGCACAGATTTCATTTGTATTGGCGTTCTCGGCTGCACCTTTTGAGAACAGGTTGTTTGAGGTCTGGGAACTCACTTGAGCTGCAGTGTATTTCAGAAGACAAATGAAAGGAGAAAAATTGAAGAAAAGCTGAAGGAAAGAAGGAAAAATTAACTGAAGCAGCTTGGAGAGACCAAGGGTGAAATGGGGCCTCGCTGAAGCCAGTGTCAAAACTCTGTCCTCGCTGGTGCCAAATTGCCACGTCTGCTCTCTGATTTTGATCTGAAGCTGAAAATTAACAAATGGTAGTATATTTAGTATTGTACACCTAGAGAGCTGAAATCGTAATTTGAAGAATGTTAATTATTCAGGTAGCTGAATTTTGCTGGTAGGTTACACATAAGCTCTGTTTCTGTCAGGGATTTGTGTCAATTTAGCGTGCTGTGGACTTCGTAGAATCTCTGATATGAACAGTCTTTGAAGTGGAGAAATGGTATAAAATATTTGCCAACAGCCAGCCATCTTTTTAAAAGCTTCATTTGCTCCAAATAAGTCAGCCTTTTTTAAAAACAAACAAATCCCCGTAGCAAGTACAAGAATAAGAAGATGCTTTTTCAAAAACTGGGTTTTTTTATAGAGGCTCCAGCAATGCAGCTGTAGTTACCTTGGTCTCCAGTGCTGTTAAAGACAAATTAAGCTCATAAAACAGTATCTCGCAACTCCATAACAAATAAATGGGCTAATCTGTATGCAAGTTTCTTGCTACACCAAATTTAAACTGCTTGAGCGTTTCCTCTTTTGGTGAGAGGTAGAGCTTTTTATAAACATAACCTTTTCAAGGGTCTGTGGAAGAATGCCTTGTCATTCATTCAGGATTTAGGGATTGAAGATTGTATGGTAAGAAGTATTTTGAGGAAATTTTATGTTTATTTTCTTGTGACAGCTTCATGTTAAACTGAAGGCAGGTTCCAGGGAGGCAGCTGTATGCACCTGCCTGGTGTTACCCAGCTTCACTGGTAGCTAAAGGAGTTCCCTGGTTTCCATCCTGCCCCAGCTTGTATGTGATTAGTATAAAGTGTATATGGGTGCACATCCATGTGTGAGCAAATGTGTTTTCTCTCCTCTGTGTCCTTGAAATAGTTGGGCCTGTCTTAGGTTGCTTGTTAATTCCTCCTTGTTCCTTTGCCTGTTTTTTTGGACAGAGCACTCATGGCACTGTATTTTTTTTTTTTTTTTTTTGTTGGGGCCACACCTGTG
>VZTE01002920.1:18700-30569 GCA_013397775.1 Eulacestoma nigropectus
TTTTCCTGTTTTTTTGGACAAAGCACTCATGGCCCTTTATTTTTTTTTTTTTTTTTTTGAGTAGAGCAGCACCTGTGAAGTGTCCTGGTCTTGCATAAAGCCTTCTATTAAAATAATTGCAGGTGCACAAGCACCTAGCTTTAAATTCTCTGAGCTGTTTAAACTTGTGAGTTTTTTCACATCCTGCTTATTGAATTATCAGGGTGTAAGTTTTATTAAAACTGGGTGTGAAATTTAATTTTTGCAAATAATTTTCTCTGCAGTAGCTGCTCAAGAGCCCTTCCAAAGCACTTTCAGCACAGCTTGGGGCGAAGCTGGAAAAATCAGAGTCGAAAATTGGGGCACGTCACTTTTCCCCCTGTCTAGATAAATTATTTAATCTCTGTCCCTCTGTTTCTTCTGTAAAACAAGGATAACTTATCTCCTGGTACTTTACTGCTTAGTAGTTGTAAACCCTGCAAGCAGGATCTTTTTGATAGGGAGTACATTAAGATTAAAGTACACAGTGTTTTGTTCTGAAGAGTTTGAGGATGAAATTTATAGGCAACTGTAAGCTGCATGTTTGCTTATGATAAAATTGGGAGATGAAGTATAAAGGAACAGACACTGGTACTGGCCGTGTAACTTGCAGCTTTACAATACAAACAGCCTCTTGTTTGTGGTGATAAAGGCAAGAAATCCAGTGTATTCTACCAGCTACAAATAGCTGCATGGGGTAGAGCTTTTCACTCTGTAAAAATGGTCTTTTTCTCATTCTCAAATCAGTCTCTCAGCTGTTCCTGTTAAAAGGTCCTCTCTCCACTTGTTTAGTGACTGTGAATTTTTGTTACTCTAACAGGAAAAAGCATCTTTCGCTGCTGAATGTCCTTCAGCCATTGCTGTTCTCTCCTCCCCCTCCCTTTTCTATATTCTAAGGATTTAGTTCGTGAAATTCCCCCCAATCCTTTGGCTTAATCAGTTGGAAAGTGCAGACAGCAGCATGGCAAGGCAGTAGGTTGCTCTGGATGATCATCCTTCCCCCAGCTGCTGTTTCCTGCCCCTGCTTGGTTCTCCAAAATGCTCATGGATTCATCGCTCCCGAGCGCACGCGGCTCTGGAATCGCGCCGGGATTGCTGAGGCACGTGAGAGCGCCCTGCAGAGCTGCCCAGAGCACATCCCTTTCCCTGCATCTGCCCTTGGGACTTCTGTCTCGTCTTCCAGAGCTCTGCCAAGTGCAGTAGCAGCCCTGCTGTGCACGCACAGGGCTTTGTTTCCCCCCTACCCCCTAGCTCTTCTGGATGTTGTGTAAATATTGGGAATATTGTGGTGTGGGGGAGAATGAGGTTTGTGTGGATGATGAAGAATTTTGGAGAGGAAAATTGGCTTGGTGGCTTGGGATATGATTTTATAACTGTTACCTGGAGATGCCTCTTCACTTCTCTCCGATGGATCCACTGTCTTAAAGCTTTTTTGGCAACAAGAGTTCAAAACTGATGTTTAATCTTCGACAAGGGGAAATAAGAAAAACTGAAAGACAATTTCTCCTCAAGACTGTACTTTTAGTCATTTCTGGATGTGTTTCTGTGGGTTGTTCTTCATTCCCAGCCCCTTCCACAAACACAGCTCATCATCTTGTGCCATTGATCGTTCCCTTGTGGTTTTGAGCCAGAAAATCTCCAAGGCTTTTCATACCTGCTTAGGGGACTTTTTAATAATAATGGGCCGCTGGGGCAGGTGTCCTGGAAAGCTTTTCAATGGTGGATCAAAATCTAAACTAAAATTAAAAAAAAAAACCCCAGTAACATCGAACCCCAAACCCACCCAAATTGTGTGATGCATATAATGAAAATTGAGCCATTTGCTTCCCCAGAATTCACACTGGTGAACTGTTTAACCCATGATGTGGGTTAAATACACCTAAGAGAGGTTGTCTAGTACAAGCCTTAGATCTTGAGCAAGTTATAATTTAGGCAGATGTGTGAAGGGCTACTTTAGAAAGAGCAGAGGGCCGCATTGACAGGGTTATAGCTGGGATAACCAGGAGAGTTATGCATGGAGCTACTATAATAATTGCTGCCAGGGCTGGTATGCACCCCTCACAAGAAAATGACATCCATAGCATGGTATTAACGTGTTTGAATGAAAACAGGGTGAGTCTGGGCTAGGGCACTGCCTCCAGACCCGGCCAGAGCTCTAGGTCATTGCCTAAAGAGGGAATTTTGCAGTGGCAGAGGAACATCGGGGGAAAACTTTCCTTTGGGGCTGTGTTCCTGTTATTTTGTTGATATCTTTTAAATAAATTCCAGCAAAGAGCAGCAGAATACCCAGATATGGAGAAGTAGGTGGCTGGTCTGTAGGTTGGTGGTGGGGTTTCATTATGTTCAGTATATTGTTACTTGGTCATTTTGGTTTTTCCTCTACATTTTGTTGAATTCTCCATCTCCCCATGTACATCATAGATGGGAAAATTGCAGGGAGAGTTGCACAAAGCTGCCTTTCTTGTCATTTCTGCTTAAATCTCACGTGACAGTTGGACAGAAGCTGTTTTCACTGCTTGAAGTGAGGGGGAGGTGAAATGGGTGATGGATTTCTAAAGAAAACTATATATACTTATTTTTCTGCATGCAGGCGGCTTGTGTTTGTGGTGGTGTGGGCAAGGAAGCACCTCGTTACACAATCTATATCGGGTCTGTAGTGGAGAAAGCTTGATTTCCTTCTGGCTACAGATTTATCTCCCATGTCAAGTGAGTTTGGAATACCCCTTGGAGGGGATTTATTCTGCCTTTCCTTCCCAGCTGGTGACTGCTGGGGGAGCCGCCTGCAGTGGGAACACAGTGTGCACTTTGCCTTTTTATTTCTTTCTTCCTTTTTTATTTATTTCTCTTTTCCCCTCCTTTCAGTGGGACAGTAGGTGCAGGGTGGAGATGTTTCTAGACCACATTAATTGGTTGTGACGCCACTCAGCCTCTGGCCAGAGCTGACCAGCCAGGGCCAGTCATCACTCCTGCGGCGTGGCCAGACCAATCTGGGTTTGCATCACAGCCCGAGCCCTTTGCTCTCAGGAGGGTTGGAAAAAACAGAGTTTAGCTGTGGCTGGGATTTCCTGGCTCAGATGCAGGAGCTGCAGCAGTGTCTCTCCAGACTGGGACTGGTGGGTTGGTAACTGTGCCCCAGCAAACTGCAGGAAATGGCAGGGCTGTGCTTCCTCCATCTGCTGCTGCCTCCCCAGGGCCACCTTCCCCAGGGCCCTGCTGCGTGGGTTTGGGGTGGCTTCAGAGACACGTGGGCATGCTGGGGCAGCCATGGACCCACTGTGACTGAACACAAGGGCAGGGAGCCAAATCAGAGTAAATACTGAAATAATGGAGAACTAGCCATGCTTGAGCCCCCCACACCCATCGCCTCCTTCACCCTGAGGTCAGTGGCTAGCAGGAGGACTGACTCACCCCTGGTTCCTCCTGAATAAAACATTCCGACTGCAGGCTAAAAGTGGAAGCAGAGCTGGTCCTGGAGTGCTTGAGCTCCAGGGAAGCTCCTGGCCAGCCTTCCCAGCAGCAGCACAGTGCCAGGCAATTGTTCACCTGGAGCTCTGTGAGGTCCAGCAAGCCAAGGAGAGAGGACTGGTCCCCTGGTGGCCCTGCAGCCACTGTCCCTCAAGCTGGGCTGTAGATGAGCAGGCCTGTCTTCAGTGTGTTGCTTAGTGCTAGGAGCAAGTCAGGCTCTGTGTCCTGGTTTCTTGTGACCACAAAGAAGTTTTACCATGTGAGGTCAGGTGAGCTGGGGGCATGGCTGTGCTGCAGGGCTTGGCCAGCTTGGTTACACAGCTCTGCCCCTCCTGTTGCTCTTGCAGCAGCTGTAAGGGAATTAAACCTCAAATTTGATTTGGTGTTTTAAAATCATGCACTCTTCAGAACAGCAGTCAGGGCTGGGGTACAATACAGTGCTGTATGGGGGAAAGGGTGGAGCACTTGGCACTGGTGTTACACACTCAGGTTGTTTTTAGAGTGATAATTCTAGATCTCTCTAAGGGTAATTAAAAATAAATTTAATTGTTGATATAAATCCCTGGACTTTGGGCCAGTTCAGGTCTAAAATTGAGGGTTTCTTGTGTTGCAGAATCTACTTTCTCTCATTCCACTGCTTTCCTCCCTCCAGGAGCGTGGGGATACCCAGCCAGGCTCAGCTCATGTAACGTGGGTTGAGCACTGAGCCCGGCTTTGGGAACGTTATCCCAGGCCAGCATTTGTGCTCTCTGGATTCAGTGGGACACACGGTGTACAGCGGGAAGGGGTGGGAGAATGAGCACCATTGTTTGCCAGGGGATAATGTCTGCACAGTGTGAAAGTCAGCTGGAGACTTGGCACAACAGAATTGCAGTGTGCACACGCACGTGGTGCGGGGAGCCCTCGGGACAGCCAGCACTTCCCTCTGCCTGCCTGGCTCTTGGTGTGGTCAGCACGTATGCAGGGTCTAATATGATGCTTAACAGGAAGGATGGGTGATCAGTTTTAGTTTAAGTTGTTTTCATGCATGTCTAGGGAAAACAGCTTGCAAAAGAAGAAGGAACAAAGGTCATCTGGCACACACGCCAAAAAGCGTGGCAAAAATGCATTGCAATTGCACCAGTTTTCTTTACCACTATGGCTTTATTGGACTAGAGAGGAAATAAGAACCCAAGGGAAGAATATTGAAGAGATGACCTTTTGGAGTCCAAGGGAAAAATAATTTGTCCTAAAGCTTACAGTTACGTATTAAAAGTTGTCACTGTCCTACCCCTCTCTTCATATCTTTCTCCTGTTGTTTTTTCCACATCAATCTCATAGATTGTTTTTCCCCTGGCTTATTTGCTGACTGTAGGTATGCGGTACTTGTCTGTTCTCTCTCAATTCTCTTCTCCTTGGCCATCTGAAAAAACCTTCCTTTAGCAGACAGCAGCACTGAGCAGTAGAAACACAGGCACATGTGAGTGAATGGCAGAACAGGATTTGAGTGATGTTGCGTGTTTTGAGAAATGGTGATCTTTCCCCTGAAGGACTGAGCTCTCAAATCTGAACCTGGCAATCCCCCTAAATTGGACTTGGCTTTCTCTGGGAACTGTAAAACCAGCAAATTCTCAAAACCTCCTGCTAATGGCTTGCTGAGTGAAGATCAATAAAGATGCCGAGAGGAGCCAGGCCTGGTGAAAGAGCATATAATGCAAGCTGCTTGATTAATTTGCTCTGGAGAATAAAAGCCTTCAGAGATGAGAACAGGGTATAAAATACGCAGTTATAGACTTGCTATCCACTGAGTAGAAAATGTTAACTTATTCAGTCTGGTTAAGGGTTTCCAGCCTTAGTTTTGTAATGGCATAGTGTATTTAGTGTGAGAGGGAATAGTCAGAGTATGGAGGAGACCCCTGCCTATTGCTCTGCCACCCAAAGCCACCTTTACTTCTAATCCATGTGTCATGTGAGGGCAGGAAAGGAGATGTGTTGGCTTGAAAACTGGAGTATGTATCTGCTTCTAGTCCTCGGATTAGGTTCATGATTTCCATTGTCAATGCAGGAGTTTAAACAGTCCTGGCTATAAACAACCATAAGAAACCCTTTTCTTCCCTTTTAAGCAGTTTCAGTCTGTATTTAAATACAGTATTTCTTCAGGAGAATTAGAGTCATCTCTGTTCTCTGAGTCACGTTTAACCATCTTTGTTGGGCAACCACATCTGGGGTGGAGTGTGCCGTGGGTGAACTGCTGGGTCCCGAAATTGAAGATGGGCGGCGAACAAAGCTGCCCTTGGAAGTGCTTGCATGCTTGCTTCTCAGATGCTCCTAATTCAGAGGACTGCTCCCTTCCTGAGCCCAGTGACTCGCATGCTTGTGGTGTTGTTTCAGTGTTGTTCTTCTTGATGGCTCCAGTTAAGAGACAAGTCAGTTTTCCGAAAGAAAAGAACTTTAAAGGCTGTTGTCTTGCACACTCTTCTGTTGCCATGATGCCCATGCTCAGACCATTGCTGGTAAAGAAAGGAAATAGGGATTTTGGCCAAGAGACAGGACTTAATGTTTTCCCTCTCCTTAGAAAGGTTTGTTAATCACAGGTCTCCATAACCCCCAATATATATCCTGGTGGTGCTTCGCCAGCAGCAAACGTATGGTGATGGCTTGACTAGATCCTGGAGGGATTACTTGGGCTTCCTGCACTGTTGTGTTTCCACTGAGAAGAAAAATGTTATCCTAAAATCTTGTTTTCGTGTTTGTTCTCAAGCTACTTAACATGCATGGTTTATTTTTAGAGAAAACAATGTCAGCCAGATTTGTGCTAATTGTTGGCAACAGTATGTTAGCCCCTCAAATGCTGACAGGGAGACAATGTTTGGTGATTGCAGCCATGCAAAGCTAAAAATGACTTCAATTAAATAATCATGAAGTAAACTTTGCAATGTATGAGTAAAATAGTGCATTTTTTGGATTGGAGTTTTATTTATGTAGTTTTTGTCGCTCAGCTGATTGCAGGTGTTGTGTGACAAATTGGATCTCATTGTGTTCTGCCTTTAATTATTATTCCTGAACATAAGAAAAAGATGGAGACTGTGACAAGTCCCTGTCCTCATGACCCCTCCCCTTTGCTAGCATTGTTGTTGTCCTCTACTTTAATTGCATTTATTTTGGGTTTTGTTTGGTTTTTAATTTGCTGTAGTAGGGTTTTTGGTGGCATTTCTTTGGTTGCATTTTCACAGGTCTTTCTTTTCTTCTTTGAATGTTTGAAGGCCTTGGCTCACCTATTTCGTAGTGCTGAGGCTCAGCTGAGCGACAAACACTGATTTTTCTTGTTTAGTGTGTGAAAGCAGAGCTTTTTTGTGGGGCGCAGCACAGATGGGTCCCTCACCTTCCTCATGAGCTGCCCTTGCTCTGCTGGGTCTGGAGGGGCCCGACAGGTTCGTGGCCTCCAGCTGCAGGCCTTCAGTGAGTCCCCAAAGTGCTCTTCTTGTCCAGCCTTGAACAGCACGGTGCATTTCTTGTCCCTGGTGTTTTGCTCTGTCTCAGGGATGTTCTGAACCAGCCCCCTGGAATCTTGCTTGGCCTTGGGAAGAAGAGCAGCACTTGCTGTCTGGGGACACACAAATAGTTGCTGTGTATCTGGTGCAATTACCAACTGACTAATTTGGGAGTGTGCTTAGACGCCATGTGGTTTATTGTCAAGTTTCATTATAATTTAGCGAAATCTTAATAAGGAAGTTTGGAAAGGGAAAAAATCCCCACAACCCAAAAATCCCCGCAGTTGGGAATGATAAATGTTCTCCAATGTAATATTATTAAATTTATTTTTAATTTAATTTTTCTTTAAATCTGAATATGCTTGTAGAAGTTGATGCTTCTGACTCTAGGGAGGTTCTTGTTAGCAGCCTGGGGGTCCTGTTGATGGCAATTGTAGTAAATGAATTTTAATAAATATGAAATTATGATTCTGTTTCAATTCTCCTACCCTATTGAAATACAATTGTGATTTGGGCTGAAACACACCTTTTTACTTTTGTTTTATATAATAATGAGGCATATGGGGCTGGTTTTTTCTCATTTCTTTTCCTTGAGAAATCAATTATGTATTTTATGTGGTGCCAGAGTAAACAGTGCATACCAGAGCAGAGCAAAGAGCACAGCAGCTTGACTCTAATTCCAGTGTTGCATCTTGTCTACCTTAAATCTCTAGCCATTTTAAAACCACTTAGAATTAATTATTGAGCTTTAAAGCTCCCCTTCTCTGGTGCCTGCCTACAGCAGCCAGCAACAGAAAGGAGGACTTGGATATAAATAAATGGTGTTGCATTGCATTCTCTCGTTTGAAGACATCTTTTTTCTCTTCATTTATAACCTTTCAAGTGGAATTGCTTATTGAAATGTGACTGTTGGTGTTGAATCAAGTGGCAGGGCTCCATGAGGCTTCAGAGTGCTGTGTAGTGACAGTGCAGGGGAAATTAGGTGTTTCAAAGAGCTGAACAAATTAGAAGGCAGAGAGTGCTTCTTACGGCATATTAAAATGGGAGTTTTAAAGGGCCTTTGAACTTATTTTTCAGTGGCTGGGTCAGAAACATGCTGTTTAGCTTGACAAAACTGCTCTTTCCTCTTTTGTTTGCTTGCATTGCTGGGTCTAGGGGAAGCAAGAAAGGAGGTTTTATACAAGCAAGCTTGTCCAAAAGCTTAAATCAGTTGGGTTTGTTGTTGGTGTTTCCTAAATATTCTTTAGCACTGTTAGCACCCATCATGTATTTCTGAATTCTTACTTTGCCATGGTGGTTATTAAATCCTTTTGCCAGCTGCAACTCAGACCATGTCCGGTGTGTGCTGTTGGTTGCTGGAGTTTCTTCCAGAAGGAAAATATATTGGTGTGACACCTTTAGAACATCCTCACCACCTCCAGCAGTTGGCTGTGTACCTGTTCCAACCCCTCGTATCCCTCCTCCCATCTCTCTCCTAAAATGCCAGGCTGCCTGCTGTGGCCATCTTTGATCAAACAGCTTTTATTTTCATTCTGTCCTGTGAAAAACTGCTCCAATTTTAGTAATGTAGTGGGTAGAAACAAACTAAGAAACTACTTGGAGGAAACGTAGTGTATCCCAATTAGCCAGAAGAAGCAAGAAGAAAAACACTGAGAGCAAACCCAAGCAAGCAGCCAGGAAAGCCAGCACTGTTTATTTTTGGCAGGAGCTGCTGAATGGAAGCTGCTTGTAGTTAATGCTGTTGGTGGCAAGACGCGGCCAGGGTCAGGTTACAGCTCGGTTTCAGTGACCAGTAAATGGTTTTCCTTTTTCTCTCTCCTCGTTTCTTCCCCTTCTCTTCCTTTTGCGTAGACTTTTGGAGGACTTCTCTGGCCCTGGGCGCCCTCGGAGGAAGATGCTGGGGTGGTGAAATAATTTCCAGCGCAGCCAGCAGCTCAGTAGCTGCTGCACATTGGCGAGGGTCTGAGTATGCCCGTTGTGCTGCTCCTGGCACGGAGAGTGCTGCCTGTATTTCAAAGCAGTGCCACAGGAAACTTTGCAGGGAGAGCCAGACTGGGCCAGTGCAGTGAACTGGGCCGGTACAGCTTTGGCAGAGCGGGCAGGAGCTGCTGCAGCGGCCACAGAGATGCAGAGTGTGTGCAGAGAGCCAGGCTGGCACGTCTGCGATCAGCATGCGTCCGGCGCATTGAACGGAGCAGGTCTCGTAATGCCGGGGTTTGATCACAGCCATGGGTAGGAATGGAGGCTTTTGATATGGCTGGAATGCCCTGGTGAAAGATAAATAGAGGAATTCCTTAGAAAACAATAGGGAGATCTGCTGGAAGATGGAAAATGTATTTGCTGGTGAGGAGAAAGAGCCTCTTCCTTTCCCTCTGTGCATCCTCTACTGCTGGTGGTTCATCCTCTGTGACTTTCAAAGTCACTTTTTGTTTGCTCCTCTCTGGAATCTTAAAAGGAGATAAAAGTCACACTAAAAAACCAACTCCACAACAAAAAATTACCAACCTCCCTTTCAAACACAAGCAAACAAACCCAACCACACACAAACAAAACCAAAAAAAACCCCCAAACACAAAACTAAGTTTTGTGTTCTCCTTCTCTTCAATTGCTCTATCGCTTGTTTTCTTTCAAGGAGGAAAAAAACCAAAACATAATTTGTGTTCGTTTGTAGATTAGAAGAGACTTACTTCTCTCAAAACAGAATATGGAGTAGATGTTTAAATATAATTTTGCAAGGTAAATAGTTTCCCTCAGTCTTCCACTTTAAATACTTGTATTCCCTGTTTTACAGTTTCTGGATTGAAGCAGCAAAGAAAATTCCCCCACCAGCATCCTATGAACTGCGAGCAGAGAGCTGTTATCTAACCCACAGTCTGGCGTGTTTATTAATACCTTTTGCTACAGTGTTACAGTTCATTAACACCAAGTTGGGAAGTTTTAAATCCAGACAACAAATACTTTCTAATTAGAGTTAAGGGATAGCTTGTTGCAGCTGTAATCTTCTGTTTTGCTTTAATGGCTTTAAAGGAGAAAAAAAAAAAAAGGCAAGCTCACATTTCTACAGAGTTGTTTCTGTGTGGCAGAACTATTGGAAAATTGGTCATCTCCTGGCAGGCAATGTCTGTGTTATTTTTCCTTCTCCTCCCTACAAATCAATGATTATAACTAGTTTTCTCCCTATGCTGTGGGTCCCTTTTGGCACCTGTGCCAGAGTTCAGATGTGAAATACAGCATTACTGTATTTCTGTGTGGAAGTGCAGAACTGAGATGCGTTGGCTGTAGTGCCAGGGAGCCCCGCTGCATTTTTCATATTCTCATTTAGTGAGATGCAAAGATTAGCTGCAGCTCAGTCATCCTGCAACATTTCTGGAAGTAACTGAAAATCCATCTAATTGCAAAACCCAAAGCTAATAAAAAGCACATATGTGCAACTCTCACAGAAGAGAGCAGCTAAAGACTGGAAGGCTATTGTAATCTTATCTCAGTGGGGGAAAAATTAAGGATGTATTTGGCTCGAATTATTCTCTTTGTCTCCCTAGCTGTGAGAATAAGTAATGACCATCTCCCTACAAAACCGGTGTTTTAAATTATCTCCTTTTTGTCACTGGGTGGTTACTGCATTGCTGAGGTGGGCTTGGTGGCTGGTGTGGGTGGAGGTCTCAGCTGAGATCCCAGCTTCAGCAGAGGTTCTGAGATTCCAGAACCCTGAGTGCTTATACATTGTCCTCTTCATATTAGTGCTGGGGATCTAATGTGCCGTCTTCCTAAGGTTAGGCAGTCTCACCTTGTGAATGACACCCTTTAAATCCTGGAGGCTCCTGCTTGGCTATGGTCACATAGATGTTGGTAGAGCTACGCTTGTTTGATGCATACATTACATTTAAACTGCTTTGGTTGTAAACTAAGGGAAGGAAGGGCAGAGAGTAAATGATCTATTGATATGTTTCCTTCGGTGCACATACCTGTTCCAGAGATGAGTTTCCAGGTAGCAGCAGCTCATTGAGTTGACTCACTTAATTCAAATGTATCCCACCTGCCAAGTAGTGGGACTAAACACCAGCTTGAAATTTAAATATTGAAGCAATTGCTTTTTACTACTGGAAAAAAAAAATCTTGAATTATTTCCTCTTTAAAGGAAACATTGAATCTCTGGATGGAAAGGGTTGGTGTGTATTTCTGGAAAAAACAATATGCTGAGCAGCTCCCAGCAGCTACATTTGTTCCTCTTGGAGCATCAGACCAGGAAGAAGGTCCTGCAAGGGAATCTAATGCTCCTGACTGGGCACACAAATACTCACCTACTGAGGAACTGAGTTTAAATTTTAATAGGCAAGTGTAACTGTTGAGAAAGCAGATGTACTGCTTTTAGTTCAGTTGTGCAGAGACTTCTCACATGTTTACCGTTAAGGAAACGGGAAGTCCCATGGGAGGTTGGGGGAAATACTTGGAAACATGCTGTGGCTCTCTGCTAGATCAAGGCTAATGCTGTACTCATTTTTAAATTTTAATTCTACTAATATTTTGCTAGCCAAAACCCCCTGAAATCTGCAAGAAAACTGTACAGCCGTGCTTTTAGTTAATTTCTTATTCACAAGACCCTGGAGCAATTCCTAGATTTTCTGGTAAGCTGTTGAAATGACTCTCATTTCACTGCTGCTGATACAAACCTTGCTAGTGAGACAAGAACACAAGAATTTGCTTTAACCAGTGCTTGGATGGACCACCACAGTGTCCCTGCGACAGCTGACCCCAAACTGTGACAGGGTAGCCCAGCTGCCTGTTCTCCCCATGTGTGTGTTGTACCAGATCCCATCTCTTGTCTGGGCTGAGTCAGGAGTTTCCCCGTCCTCCCGCATAAAGTCCATAGTGCGGCCTTCAGGAAATGACAGCTTTGAATGTGGCTTGCCTTCTTATTT
>VZTE01002920.1:30626-99449 GCA_013397775.1 Eulacestoma nigropectus
GCCATCTATTGCGGTTATTCTATGAAGAGGAATAAACCATACTGCAGTATTATGACTTATAAACCAGCCTGTGTAATCTTTTGGTTCCCTTTAGCGAGCGTCACCCGCTCCTTGGAGCAGAGGGGAGGCTTTATGCTGGCCACCGCTCAAAGCTCTCCTGGGCCCTTTCAGAGCGGAATTAAGACTCCAAGAAATGGTGCGGTTTGTTGGCAGGAAAACACGATGACGTTGTGCGTTTTCTGTGAGCGCCTCCCCTCATTCCTGTAGCAGGGATCCCAGTTCCAGGGCAGTGAACCCCGGCGAGCTCGAGCTTCCTCGGGTTCCATGGTTTGAGGCCTACATGCGGCAGCTCTAGAGACAGACGTGTCTGACGGCTACGTAGGAGCAAAACCATAACTTCACAGTCAGGCCTTAAATTTGGAGCAGCACTGATGTGCTGCTTTGTCTGGGCACTGCTCTGAGTCAAAAGCAGATTGAGAGTGAGCTGCTAGAGCTGAAATAAGTAGGGGCGGTTGTTTTTAATTTGCAGCAGGCAAAGTAAAGCTTCGACCACTTTGATTCTTGGGGGTTTTGTTTTGGTTTTTGTTGGGATTTTCTCTTGGTGTCAGTGGTGTGCATTCTGGAGAAGCAACAGGGAGCATCAATAATTGAGGAACGTGCCCAGCTTTGCTTTTGACTGAGCTGTTTGTGGAGGGCATCGTGCTGCACACAGGTGGTGCAGTGTGTTTGGGAAAGCAGAGGGTCTTGGCCTGAGGCAGGGAAGTGCAGCTATTGTCTGCAGCTGTGCTTGCTTTGCTGCTGAAGACAGGGCATTTTCTCCCCTGAGGAGCCTGCACTCTGTGTGGGTGAGCTGCTGTTCCTGCCCTGGCTTCCAGAACGGAGAGTGGAGGCACGGACTTGAAGGAACTTGTCTGACACTGCAGGTTGAACTTGGTGCTGTGATTCCTCTGCCCACCTACTCCGTGGAGAATTCCCTGCACGACTCAGACTTTTAAATATACTTTCTACCAATTGCATTGTTTTTGCAGTGAAGTATTATGGCAGGGTCGTAGTGGATGAGGATTTTTGTGTGTGTGACTCCTTCAGGCTTGCATTTGGAAGTGTGTCTGAGGTGGAAGGCAGTGGAACGTGACCCACAGCGAGGATTATTTCCCTCCCACCAGTCTTTGAGCAGGTTGGGTTTGATGGCTGAGGAAATGACAGTCTGACTTGTCTGTAAGGTTAGTGGGATCCAAGCACTTTCTGTTAAATCTCTGTTTCTAATATTTTCTGAAGTTCTTGAATTCAGTCCAACAGCCATTTCCTAGTTTGTCAGGAAATTGTTTTGCTGCTTTATTGAATGAACTGCAAAATAATTCCAAGGAGGGGAAAAAGTCTTAAGGAGAGTCTCAGCAATGCTTTAGCTGCTGGTGCCTGGTAAAACTGTGTAGATCAAAGGTACCCATCCGGCTTTTTTATCCTTATTGCTTTCAGCAATGATATTAAATTGATTCTCAGGCAACTGGAAAATGCTGGGTGGAAGTTAATCAATAAATGCACAGCAATATCTCTCCATCCATACCACCAGGACCCTGGTTGATGGAGGAGCTGCTTTAGGTCCATTGAACCCTGGGTGCAGCAGAGGAAAAAAGGCTGTGAAGTTTTTCCTACTCACAGACTTGTTGGAAGGTTTATGAGCTGGGTTGGGGATCTTTTCCTTAATCCTCCTGGGCTGCTGTTTTGATGTTGGGTCATGGCTAGATTTGGTGTTGGCCTTTCACAGTGTACTTTTTTTGTGGACGTGGCTCTGGCCTTCCACCTCTATGGCCAAAGAATGAAAAACATCCCACGAGGAATTTCACATTTTACATCAGTGTCAATGACTTTTAATTGACAACATTATGGAAACAATATCTCTTAGTTTTCCTTTCATGGGTCATACTTAGTATTTTCTTTATTATGTATTCTCTGATAGTGTCCCACCCTCTTGCTGCATAACTTGTTTTCCTGGAGGCTGGACCTGCCTCTAGTTGAAAATATTGCCAAGCAAAAACTAAATAGCTGGCTCAGATGAACTGCTAGAAAATGTTTCTACTAAGTCTGTGTAGGAGGATAGAAAGGGAGAGGCTGTATCATGGCTGCAGAATAATGCAGAAGTCATATGCTAAGTAACTTCCAGTAAGCAGTAAACTTTTTCACTAAGTTGATATTAAGAAATATGAAAAAGTGACACAATAATAGTGCACTTTGAGTATTGTCCTCCTTCTCTGCACTGGCCAGGCTTCTGCTCTGCCTGCCAAAGCCCAAGCTTCATATAATAGATGCTTTCTTAAAATAAAGCTGTATTGAAAACCAGTGAGAGGCTTTAGTGATACTAAACCCCCACCCAGTTATGAAATGCTCAAAGAGGTTTTTGTTTTCGTGTTTTTTCTTTTCCTGTTGTGGTAAAACTGATAATGTGATTGGGGAAATTAGGGAAGGCGGCTGGAACTTGAATATGTGTTTTAAAAGCACCCAGACTTTAAATGGTTTTATTGCTGAGGTGAAAGTGGTACTTAGGTGCTTCTGAGGAGCTGGGCTCAGGTCTGTCCCCTCCTGGGCTGTGTAGAGTCCAGAGAAATACCTAAGGCTGGTACCAACAACCTTTTAAGGCTGAGGACAGCCCAGATATCCTGGACCAAAGCCCTTCCAAAGGGTTAAGTAGTCTCCAAACAAATGTCCCCTTTGAGCGGCCGATGTTTGATCCCAGACACAACTAGCTGTGTAAAAAATACAACTAGCTGTGTAAAAATGTAATTTACTGGATTCCTGCTGCAGGGAGGCTTTTGTTTTTGATGCACAATTTGATGGAGCCTTGGGAGGGTGTGAAATTCCCTCCTGATACCGGTTTTGGGGCATGAGGGAATGAACTTCTCATCGAGGCTAATGGCCCATGCAGTGGAGCAAAGCCACATTACATCCCTGGAGCCAGAGGCAGTGGAAACAACCCTGAAGTGAAAGCTCTAGGTGATCAGATACTATATTGTAAAAATTTTTGCCCCAAACATAGCTCATCCTGGGCTTGTTGGTGCTTAGCATTGCCTCCTCTCCACATTTTCCACTTCCCCTCTTGGTTTACAGCCAGTGTCAGCCCCAGGTAGGAGCTGTTGCAGCCTCACCTTGGAGGGTCAGCAAAGCTGGACTCCATGTGCTGCCAGCAGGGACTTCTGGAAGGAACACCTGTGTGACAATAAGTCTGCTCCTGCTGTTCCATGGTCCCAGCCTGAACAATGCAGGGAAAATACTCAGGGAGCAAAGCGTGACTCAGCAGGAGAGCCCTGCTATGTGTCCTCACCAGGCGGTCCTGCTCATATTAAATAATTCTTGTTTCCAAAGTGCTACAGCAATCCAAAAGCTGTGTGGTAGCTTTGCCTATTGGCATTGCTCTAGGTAAGAGTTCCCTGCAGGCTTATCTCTATCCCCTCTAAGCAGGAACGTGTCAGACCTTAATTCCCTTCGGTCTGTGTCATTGAACCTCAGCATCTCGTTTTATCCCGTTACACAGAGACTTAAGGAAGATACGGCCATCTGAGGGCTGCAGGAGCCGGGGCTGGACTGGAGTGGTGCTCCAGGAGGATCTGCCTGAGCCTCTGATGCGGATTTCTGGCATTTCTTTTCAGTCTAATGGGTTCCTGCTCTGTCTGCTCACAGGCTTCCCTCTGAGCTGAGCCCTGGTGCTCACAGTCCATGAATAAAGAGCTGCTCTGTTGCTCCTGGGATCCTTAGCACGATGCAAGGAGCCGTCTGATTTGTCTTTTGCTCTTCAAATAATTACTCAGACTTTAAGAAGTCTGAGAGCAAATTTCATGATGAAGGAACCTCATATGTTACACAGAGCCCAGGCTGTTCTGCAGGAAGAGTTCATGCTTTGGCTTCTGCAGGATGTTTCACAGCAGAGGAAAGAGCTGTGTGTGTATTTATGTGTATATAGCTGTGGGTCTGATGGGATGTGGATGCCCCAGGTGCCTCAGGCTGCTGCAGAATTTGCCACAGTCTGGTGCTGGTGAAGCTGGTAGAGGTTTGTTGAGCTACAGGCTGAGCTGGCATGCAGTGTCTCAGATAAATGGGTCTGTGCGCCCTGATCAGAAGAACCTTTTTATTTTCTCATGTTTTTTAACTTCAAAATCAGTTGATCTGGATTTCAGAGAGCTCTGGATTTCAGAGCTGACTTGGACAACTCGTTAATTGGGCGGGATCTTACATTCCACTTGCTGCAAGGGGTAGAAACCCAGCCTTACAAGGGCTAACTGATAGGGTTAATGGCTCTGACTATCTGCTCACTTGACCAGCTGTGACCAGCTGCTAGTCGTGATGTAAATGAGCTTCTCACCTGAAAAGAGTTACCACATTAAGTCTCACAGAAAATAAATGGATCCTGCCTCACTGTGCCCAGAATAAGTGCTGTTAGCCGAGGAGAGAGGAGTTGTGCTATTTCAACATTGTGCCTTTTCATCAGCTCAGGCATCACAAATTTTAATGCAACTTCCAAGGAATGTTGGAGGAATTTCAAAATCTTTTGTTACTGATACAAAGTCCAGAAGAATTTCAGTAAGAAGACATGCTTGGCTGTCCTCTAACAACAACACGTGCATTACGTCCTGCTGCTGCTGCCTGTGGTCTGGAAACTTCTACAGAAGGCAAGTTGGATTGTAGCTGGAAGGAGCTGGGCTTTTCTAGACATGTTCAGTAAATACAAAGTAGGACTTCCTTTTCCTTTTTCTGTTTGGTGGCTTCGATATGCAGCTTACACATATTTGATGAATTAAGTATATTTATTCTGAATAAATATATAAGATTTTTTTTCTTTGCTTGAACTCTGTAGTAGGAAAGACAGGTGTATATTCTACTCTTATTTCTTCCTGATGGGGAAATCTCAGACTAAGAAGCTAGATCAGTGCAGATAAAAATAATAATTGAAAACCCCGTGAACAACCCCCTGCCATTAGAATTGCAGTGGAATACGTGGCACAGTCTGAATTGCAGCTTGCTTAGAAAAGGGCACTGCTGTGGGAGAGGCTTTAAAATGAAATCAGGTTGCAGGTGAGAGGTTTCCCCTTTGGGTTTCCTTTGAGTGGTGGAGCAGCTGGTAATAGCAGATCTCTTTCTGTGTGGCCCTTGCTGTCCGTGGGCTGTGTCTGTGCTGCTGGATTGTCGTTCTCTCAGTAATAAACTGCTCGCTCACAGAAATCTTCACTCAGGCACTGGGGTGACACTGCTGTGGAGCTGGCAGATGTGGGCTATCGTGACTGTTGGGTTTTTTTAGCATTATCAGAAGGCTGAAAGAGAAAAGAACCATCAATATCTCTGGAAGCAAGGGCCAAAACCCAAGATGGGGGCGAGACCAGATACACACACAAATGTCATGGTTAAACACTTAATAGGATTTGGGGGAATTCTTCTTTCCTCCAGATTGATTGTCTTAGTATTTCCGTAGTCTCTACAGAGCTGTGCTGTTCTTCAGTGATCTTAAAACCAATTAGGGCAGAAGTTCTGACTTACTTTGAATTTCCAAGTTTAAACTAAGTTACAGATAGCTTTCAAGGTCAGTATGTAGTTGCATGCTATGAAATTTAATTGATATTTTTCTTCCCTGAAGCATCGACATATTAGCAGGCAGCTCATCACTTGCGTAGTATTCCCCTGGACATCATTAAATTTAACCTGGGATGCTTTATCTCTGAAGGACTTGTATTCAAATTTTAAACGCTTTCTTTTTTCAGAAATAAGTGATAAATCCTACTTAATGTTTCCAAAGGAAGAATGCATGATGAGAAACAGAGGGGGAAGGAGGGTTTAAGAGTGGGAGTGCACACATGTAATACTGAGCAGAAATGTTTTAGACGGAAGAAGATGGAGGAGCTGAAGTGAAAGGTCTTTAGAGAAAAACAAAGCAGAGAGTTTAAGTGCATGAATATTGCCAAGATAGAAATAATTTTTTTGTTAAAATATTTAATGCAAAATGACAACATTTTCATTATTGTGCTTTATAGATGCTCAAAATGCTTGGAGATCATTCCTAAAGCATTAAGAACTGTATAGAGAACAGGCACCGTTTGTCCTCGAAAGAGCACGTTTTGGGGGATCATTTAAATCACATAAAGGTAATGTGCTAAAGCACTTGCCCTCTCCAGAGGTTTGGACTCCTTTCAAGTTTTCACTGGGTATCTAAGCAAGA
Source organism: Eulacestoma nigropectus (assembly GCA_013397775.1). Lineage (NCBI taxonomy): Eukaryota > Metazoa > Chordata > Aves > Passeriformes > Eulacestoma > Eulacestoma nigropectus. Next base: position 36,820 of record VZTE01002920.1, read on the forward strand.
CATTCCAGATTATTAATCACCTCATACTTAAGTCCAGATTTTTCATAGCTAATGAGATTTTTCCAGAGTGGCCGGTACCTGAACGGTGCGTTTGGTATAATAACGCACAATAACAGAAGAATGATGTGCGAGCCGAATGTTATGTGATTCCAGTGCTGGACTCTGTCCTATTTATTCCTGGCAAGAGATCACGTACCATAAGGGAGTGGTGATGCTTCCAGAAATCTGTGGCATGTCATGTGTTTTCCTTCACTGGGGCACGAGGCGATGTGCCACGAAATGTCAGCTCCCTCTCCGTTTCATAAGAGAGTTTGTTCATTCAAGGGAGACGGCAGCATTTGTAATTAGGCAGGTGAAATTGCTAGGAGGGGCATCCTGTGCCCCTTTCCAAATGCAGGTCAAGGTGTTACGTGTGTAATCAAATCTGTAACGTAATTTGTGTTTATAATGTAAGTTAGAACGAGCAAAACTCTGGCCTGTGAGAAGTCAGGGAGCAGAGGGGATTTTATTTTAGTACGTAATCAAGCGAAAAGAACAATATCTTATTTTACCTTGATAGCTAGGATTAAAGTATTCTTGGACTCATTATTAAATGAAGCATATGATTAAATATTGAAACGAAGACTATTATTTTTCATATCTGCATTGGAATGAGGAAAAGGGGGGGGAAAAAAAAACCCCTATGAGTCAGTTCCTGTATCCAAAGCAGTGGGAGAGAAGGGAGCTGTTTCCTCACAGATGAGTCCTGGGTTTGGAGCCTGGGGAGGAGGAGGTGTTTACATGTGACTGGGGGCAGCAGGCATTACTTACTCCTTGTCACAGCTGTGCAGGTGGAATGAGGCACCTCTTGTAGGTGCATCATCAGTGCTTGGCACAATGCTGTAGGATCTGGTGCTTTTCTCAAAGGGATCCTCTCTCTGCCAGCGCCAAGAGATAATGATCTCCCAGAAGACCCAATTTCCTGCTGCTGACTTACATATGTGTATATCTCTTAAAGCAGATGCTGGCCCAAAATGTGCATTTAAGTGGATAAATAAATACTGGAGTGTTTAGTTGCTGTGGGAGATCCCAGTGAGGTTAGTGCTGTGCTAAATCCTGCTCGGCTGGGTCCTGTTTTACTCAACTGCCCCAGGAGCTGTGCCCCAAGGGTCTGCACAGCAAAGGTGACGGACAAAAAGGAATGAAAGATGATTAACCCCAAACTGCAGGAGCTGTGCTTCAGGTCCTCGGTGTGTAGTTTCTAAAGCCATGGGAAAGGCTTCCCAGAGGTTCGAGCCCTATCTCTTGTTTATGGCCTGGTTACGTGTGCGTGCAATAAACCAAACAAAACCCCGCTACCACCAGCTCTTGCAGCATATTTCTGCGTTCAGGTGGGGGTGAATGTGCTTCTTTGCTTGCAGTTTATGGGGAAGAAGCTAAATTGGTAGAGGCATGCCTGAGAGACGTGGTATTTCTAGTGAAGTAAGAATATCATAAGGGATAGAAACTGGGAAGGAAGTGAAATTGCCAGGCATGATTCTCAGTCTGTTTAGGTTTACTGTATATGAATCAGTCTGATGGGGGAACTTGGCTGAGAGATACAAAAAAAATTTCTTATGGATGCAGAAAGCGATGTTTTGTTGATTTGTGTGCTACTAAACCTCTTTACAAGAAAAGAAATTTCAGTTACGAGTGCTTTGGATGGCAGCAGCTGCATTGTACTGTCAGCACTTCCTAATGGCAGTGGTCTGTCCTGCTGGCTGTACTTTGGTTTCTGCATTCACTCCTGTGTTAAGGTGGTTAAAGCAGAATGACCCTTTTTCCCTAAATGAAACTGGAACATTTTAATTGATTTCCCTGCCATGCCCACAGCTGAGGAGTTTCCCTTGTGCAATTACTGGCCTTTTTCACAAGATGAAAAAATAAGAATTTGAAATGTCAGAGGAGAGCTGCGGATGAGAAATTGATTTCAAATTCAGGTGGTGTTAGGTTATGTGTGACAGTCTGCAGTGCGAGCTGAGTGACGGGAAGGACTTCTTGTTGCAGTGTACCATTCCCAACCTCCTCCTGTGAAGGCACATCCCTGCTTCCCTTGTGTCCCTCCCGATTCCCACAGCTGGGGTTCAAGGGGAGAGCAGGTGAGGAACGTGGCCTTTTTTCCCAAAGGTTGGACGTGTCAAGCTCTTTTGACTCCAACCACAGTAAAGGGCATGAAAGTTTGCTGCTTCTGAAGAACATCCTTGGTGTTTCTATTTCTGCCAGATCTCAGAGGTGTGATTTTAGCTGCTGCAGCCCCCTGACAGCCCCATGGCTCAGAGCTTTGACCTCACTCAGCCCATCGCTGTCCCCTCCCATGCCATGGTCTACTTTTTGCGGTCTTCATACCTGTGCTCTTCCCTGAAATGGGGAGAGGGAGCTTCCCAAATCACCATGAGGATGATTTTGGTGATGAATGAAGCTGTGTTAATTGCAAGAAACACATGAGAGTGAGTAGCACAGCGATATGTGTGTTTTCTAAGGCTTCTTTCTTCTGCTCTGGTGTATTAGCTGCCCTTGCATAGCTCGTTGCTTGTTTGGTAAACTTTCTAGTACAGCTATTAAAAGTATTTAGTTTATTGCTGCATTGATGGTGCTATTAACAGTCTAACTTGGTAGGAATGAGTGGAAGTGATGCAGTAGTACAGATAGGCCTTACCCAGGCTCCATTTTGTTACTTTTATTAGTGACAGATGTGCTTTGTTGGCATGCTGTCCCCCACAGCTGAATTGCATCAAAGTGCTCGTAGTCTTGGAACTGTATCATTTAAAAACCCAAACTTGTTTGGACTGCAGAGCTGAATTTTAGATTGAGTCTATGGGGTTGTTTGTGTAATTACTTAAAAGCATATCCCCAAACATGCTGAGCAGTGTTTCTAAATCAGACTTCAGTCCGGTTTGCAGTGTCAATAAACCTCAGGAGTGACTTGGCAGTCGGCTTTTGAACTGTCAGTGGGCAAGGTCCAGCTGCAGCCGAGCTTGCGTCACGAGCAATACCCAAATGTCCCACGAGACGAGTGTGTCGAGTTGCAGTTGAGTGTGTGTTTTCCTGTGCCTGGGACCTTGGAGTTCTTGTAGCCATCCGAGGACCATTGGCTGCTGTGTTGATTCACATCTTTAAATAACAGAACCTGCCATGGGCTGATCGCATCGATTCCAAACTGGCAACTAATGAAGCGGATCAAATACACCAGGGAGGCTCTCCTCTTCCAGAAATTAAAGTTTTCATTATAGAAATGTGGAAATGGAAGACTATTAATTTTGTTCTCTTGACAGTTGTTATTAAATCCTACTTATTTCATGTGGTCTCAATTATTTTCAATTTTGACATTTCAGTGCACAGGAGATCCGTGCAAAAAAAACCCCAGTCACTCTAGAAGTTACTGACAGATTTGAAAGTGTTTTAAGGGGGGAGCCTTGGGGTCGTTTCTACTGCATCTGGAGCTAAAATGTCCACAATGAAACTCCCATTGCCAGTGCTGGAACCTGCCCCTTTGCAGCCTGCCTCAGCCTTGGGCAGGCAGCATCGTGTTCTTTATACCAGAGCTTCCCTTTCTGAGGTGTTCAGAACTGTAAGTAGAAGCAGAATGGGTTTGTTTATGTTCTAGCACCATTTCTAGGTGGAAAACAGTGTGAAAATGAGACCTTTTATCCAAGTCTGTAGCAGGGATTTCCTAAGTACGTGTAAGCCTGAGCTGGGAAACCGTAAAGTAAAGGTCTGGAAAATAAGATCCTTTTGCTCTTATTAATGCTTAGAGGAGGCTTCCCAAGTTGCTTGCAGTGAAGAGCATTATGGATTTTATTTTAAAGCTATGTCACATTTACTTCATTGCTCAATACAAAATATCCCAGTGCTAAATCAAACTAAACTCAATTTTTTTTCTCCTCCTGTTTCTGCATTGCTGGTTTGATCCCTAGATACAGAAGATCAGCAGAAATCCCCCACCATTTAAAAGGATTAGAACTGGCTGGTGAGATTCTGGCTGTAGAATTAAGTGGTGGGAGCGGTTTTAAAGTAATACTGCACAGGTCAAATGTGGGGATGCATTGTGTGTTTCGGTATCGAGCAGAAAACAAGGTGTGCAGTCCTTAAGCACAGTACTGTGGTCTTGCCTGCTCAGAATGTGCTTTTATACTTTCTGTTGGGCTTCGCATTTCAAGCTTTCTTTTTCACTTGACACTTGTATTTTAGTTACTCCTGTTGCCTTGTACCTTCCTGCTTACCTTTTGTGGTCTGGGCAGTCCCTTTCTTTCCAAGTGCAATTCCCCCTCTGCGTCGCTGGTCCTCCCTCTGGTGTGGAACCTGCTCTGCTGGTGATCGTGATTAATGGCCAGGCCAAGCCTGCTTCTCTAAACTCTTACTTTTTCTGGCACAAATGGGAAGGCTGAGGGGTCCACCAGGGCTCACAACAACAGCTTTTCACTTCACTGCATTGCCTGCCACCGCTCTCATACTCACAAAACTTCCTTGTATTTCTTGGAGCAGTAACAGGGCGCTTGTCTAAAATGGTGTGGGAGTGTAGCAGGGAAGAGTTTGAGCTGTGTGGGATTCTCATGGCTCTGGTTAGCCAGGAAGGCAGAGGTGGTCAGCAGGGGCAGAAGGATCCCCTGCTGCATTTTGGTTCTTAAAATCTGTTTTCTGTGTGGCTTTCCCCTTTCCCAGTCAGTGGAAGGTGAGGTTCAAAATCTTGTGCTGCTAGATCGTGCTGCTGAATCCGATTCCTCCATCTCCACCAGTAGGCTCGGGAAGTCAGTGAGACTTGGCTGCACCTGAGTGTTCCTTACCCTGTGAATTATTTTTGTTAGAAGTGGAAATGAGCCTTCTGAATTTGATTTATTTCCCAGAAGTTTATCTTCTTACTCTCAGCTAATGTTTCTGGTGACTTTTTTGGTACCATCAGTACCTGATTGAACAGTTCTGCTGTGTTAATCCAAGCTATTTTCAACATTGGTATTAAGCCAGGGTTTTTAAGGAGAATGTCAATCAAACTGACTTTGGACAACCTTCGTCCTACTCTGATTCTAATCTTTGCTCTAGAGAGCCTGTGACCACTGCAGCAGGTGACCTGTGTGTCTGCCCTGTGGTGGTGTTATCTGGACTCAGGTTGGCCATCCATGACAGTAATTAACACCTGCACAACATCCTTAATTTTGAAGGGCTACAGGAGATATTTTCTGTAGCACAGAAACTGTTGGGAACTGTCTGAGGGAAGTGAGAGAAGACTGAAGTAGAACGAATTTACAAAATTAAATGTCTCTGTACAAGGGGTTGGAGATGACCATTTTCTGTGAAGGTGGGGCACCTGTCTTGCTGTCCCTGCAGTTATCATGTGAGCACTTGGGGAAAAATTCAGGTTGGGAACATAGCCAAATTTCCACCTTTCAGAAAGTATCTTGCAAAACTGGCTCCAGTTACTGTGCTCTGGGGTTCGCTTCTTGCAACTGTTGGGGAAGGGTTGGTTTGGTTTTTAATTGCTTGTCATCTGAAATAAGGCTCCAGACCTTCTCTGGCTTGGGTTAAAAAAGACCTGTCTTGAAAAGTGACTAATTTCCTGGCTATACTTTGCTTACTAAATGTATGAGCCAGAAAAAGCTCTTCAGTCCCAGAAATCTAACAAGCCATCTGAAGAGTGAGGTTTCTGGTGATTTGAGTCTCTGTCTCCTGATGTGTGTATTGAGCCAAATCTAGAATGCAGCTTTTCCTGTGTAACAGCAGATTGATGTGCACTGGTTTTGTCAGAGACGCTGCTGTAGTTAAGTACTGGGGAAGCTACCTGCACTTCATATGCAATATTAAATATTGCTTCTGAAATAAGATACTACTTTTGGTTAGTGTGTCCTGTTTAATAATTAACTTCAGGGAGAAAATTCTTCTAATAAAACACTGGTTTACACTTCAAGAGTTACCCTGACTAATCAGCAGATACTTTCGTATCCAAAAATACGAATAGCTACTTGGCTGAAACGTTATTTTTCATTTTTAGAAATGGAGTGTATTGGCTAAGGCTTGGAGCTTGGGAGCTCTGGCTGCAGTTGGTATTATCAGTTACTTTTTGCCTCAATTTCCTATCTGTAAAATCTAAACAATTTGCCTGAGGTCAAATGAGAAATATGTGACAGCTACTGATGTCTCCTTATTCTTTGCTGGCCGTGTCTGCTTAGAACTTGTCAGAAGCAATTTTTTTTCCCCCAACCTTTTTATAGTACCTTGCTCTCTGATTTTGATTTAAGCCTTTAGCCTTTGATTTGAGAGAGCAGTGGCTCCTGTAACGTGGTAATGCTGAGCCCTGTGAGTCTCTTGGCATGTAACGATCAACATTTGAACAGAAGTAGCAAAAGGATTGCAAATACTCTTAAATCCTTTTCTCATGCTGTCTGATGCTCTCTGCTGTCGTGCTAATAAATTCACAAAGCTTACGTGATTAAAAACTTGAGAACCTGGTGCACTTTATGAGCTCTAATTAAAAGCGGTAGAAAACTTGGAGCTTTCTTTGAAGGGTTGGAGGTGGCTTTGAGAGCTGGTTGCTGGCAGCAGGGGCCGGGGCTGTGGCAGGGCTGTGGGGTTTGCTGCAGGGCAGGATGTGGTTCTCTGCTGGTTGTACCTCTGCAGCTCCAACCAGCACGCCCGGGGCTCTGACACAGGGAGTGTCTCGCTGACTCACAGGCGTCTTGCTGTGACCTGGGTATTTTCGCTCAGTGCTGCAGTGGGTCACTGACTGATGTGGCTGAGTTACTAAAGAGAACAAAAGAAGTGCTAGTAAAAATAAAGTGCTTTTTGCCAGTGTCTAGTCCACAAAAGTGGTACGTTTGCATGGTGAGAGTCTGTATTTAGTGGTTCCGGATTTAAAAACAGTTTTCCCTTTGCCTCCAGATCCAAGGATGGCACTTCATCTTCCCTCTTTACATTGATGTGCTGCAGAAGTTGCACTCGTGCTCTTCTGAGCTGCTGGCTCAGGGCTGTTGGTGCCACAGGGTCACTGATGGAATGTTTCCATGAAATAGGACCAGTGTCTAATTAGGATCAATGGGTGGCTGAAACCTTTGTGTCTAGGCAGCCCAGTCTCTGTGCAGAAGCTGGGTGGGTGATGGTGAAGGCTGGAGGCCACTGTTGTTTTCAGCACTGGCCATCATCACCCAATGAAAGCCATCACTGCCCTCTTTATGGAAGGAAACTGAAGTAAAGCAGTGTCCGGCTGTCCCCAGTGCTCCAGATTTCACTGCTTGGCTTCAGCCACAGCCCTGTTGTCTCTCTTAGTTTGGTCTGCTCTTGATTTACTATAAGAAATAAATGTAATTTCGGCTTTGAGTTGGTGCACTCAATAAACACTGGCTTCTTGGCTGCTAACCTGAGCTGAGTAATGCTGAATGAATGAATCATCTCTGCCCAGCAGCAGCTGGGGAAAGGCTTCCTTCAAGGATCGATCCTGCAGTTTGTTTAGCAGCACAAAGGGCAGTGGCTGTGGCATGCCTGTGGTTCAGGGTACGGCAGGATGGATTTAAATAAAGGAACACCAGAGCCCAACTGGGAGTGCTGGTGCTCAGCCCTGCCCTGCATCCCAGGGAACCAGGAGACGAGTACCGTACTCTGCTGGAAGCTTGATCTTATTAAAGAGTAATCAGCAGAGGATATGTGAGCATAATTTACTGGGTATCAGAATGTCTCCTTAAACACTGCACTGAATTAAAAAAGAAAAACTGCTATGCATGGTTTTATTGTTTCTTTATGAAATACAGCTGTTCAATTTGTTTTCCCTCATTATATTCACTGTCCCTCAGCCATTCATCATTACAACTCTGTAGAGCCGTGATTGCTCCCCAGTCTCAAATATTAAAAACCCATCAGAAGAGTCCAGTTGGAATTTTCCAAGCATGCATGGCATCTTGGCACCACAGTTCTCATTAATTTTTGTGACATTAAGGGTTGGGGTCCCACAGGTAGTCTTTTGGAAATATTTAGTTTCCATGAATTAAAAAATGATGAGGGAATTTTGCCTCCAAACTCTTATTTTGTTTCCTTTTTTATCTCTTGACGTGACTAGAAACAAGCACTTCAGTTTTCCTGTTGGTGAAAGCTCCCCTCCAGCAGTAAATGGGAGCTGGTGGTGTGGTAGGGAGCCCGTAGCTGGCACACAGAACACTTGAATTAAAGTAGCATCTCTGCAGGTACATATTTAAAACTAAAATATTACAGCAAGTTAAAACAACTTTGGCAGCATGTGCAAATTACTTGGCAAAAGTGTTAATTTCCTTGTTAAACGTCGTAGCAGAAAGGGCCTTTGATCCCAGCAGCCTGTTGGGAGTCCTTCCTAATTGTTATCAAACTATCCTGTAGCTTTAAACAGATAAGACCTAATTAGCTAAAGTGGTGCTGCATTTTTTTCAAAATAAAGAGTGCCCTCTCAGTGTTAGGCACCTGTGTTTCTGTGCTTTCAGCTTGAATTACAAATTTGGTGCAGTGCCCAACGTAGGACTTCAAGCGAGAGCTTGACTGTGGCACTAAGTGACTTCCAGCAGCAGAGGAGAGGAGACTGTGGCTTGCAGAGACCCAAGAACAAGGTACAAATAACCCCCTTCAGATGGGAGGCAGAATGTTAAATGTTTTTAATGACAGCAATATGAAGGGCTGATATAAAAGTTTTTTTTTTTTTGTATCCTTTGTGCTGTGAAAAGGAACAGGGGAAAACTGCATCAATGGAGCAAGGTCTGACTTCCTTGTCTCAATGTAAAGAGTCTTCTCCACATCAAAAGATCACTTTAACGATGAATCTGAAATTCCCTCTATTTTTAACCTCAGGCTATTACTGAAGCCACCACAGAGGAGAAGGAAGGAGAGATGTTGGAAATGCAATATTCTTGTGTCTCCTCCACCCATCTGCTTCCAATGGGAAAACTGAAGCATTAAGGATTTGGTTCAACACCTGTTAGGTTACTCAAGGAAAAACAAAGACTTTGCCAGATGTTTAAGAAGAAGCATATGGCAGGCAGGGAGGGAGAAACGGTGCCAATTTGTCTGTTTAATCAATCAAACTTGTAACAATCAATGCTATTGTCCATACCCGTAATAAATAATTGCTCCCATGAAATACTGTTTAATGCAGAGTAGAACTTCACTAATGGCCCACGGCAGTGGGCACAATGAAGGATGCAGTAGGTTTTCCTTCCTTCCCTTGCTGATAGTACAGAGCTTTTGAATTTTTCTTGTTCCATGTGCTTAAGACTCAAACACAACAATTCATTTCTGGGAATAGATCAAACCACCTGGCAGTTTTCACTTGAATTTTAGTTTCAGTGAATATCAGGGAAAGTTGTTTTGCAAGGTATTTTGTGGAAGTGGATGTTGGTTCGTGGAAGTTTTGAAGCTTAGGTTCCTTCTTCATCTAAAGTAGAAGTGAAAGATACAGCTTTGCTTTCACCATAGGCTGCCACCAATTGCAGTCTATCTAGAAAAATACTGTTGCTGTAAATCCAGATGAGCCCCTTTAGTGGGTGTGAAAGGCAGTGGTTTTCAGTGGTTTCCTGGAGAAACACTTCACACTAGGTCCCATCCAAGATGCTTTTAGACCTGCAAGGATTGAACCCCGAGTGTTTTGCCTGCCCCCTCACCCTGGCTGCATCCTCCAGTCTTTGCCCATGGGTCAGAAGGCACTGAGCGAGCTGGGGATGCTTTCTTAGTCACACAAATGTGGAGCGTGTTAGGATAAGCAACTTGTCATTAGAGGCAGGGCACAGTTCAGCTCCTGACATTATCTCGCCGTGGTTCGCCTTCTGTCGCATCGTAATGATTAATCACAGCCCTGTGCCATGTGTTACCAGGCAGCCTGCATTTGCTTAGCAGTCAGGAACTACTGCACGTTCTCTGCTGCCTTAATCCCCTCTGACTGTTTCCTAATGCTAACAGTGCTGAACAATGGGATATCATGACAGCTTGTGATTGATTCTTTTTTTCTTTTTCCCTCTTTTGCAAGGAATTGGGAATTTCCCCGTTTAAGATGCTTACTTAGCTACCTTTTACCGTCAGTGATTAAGAACTGCACTGGCTGCTGCCATTATCAAATAAGTTCTAACTCTTCTCTAATTCACTATTTAGCCAAGAAGAAAATAAGTGTATTTCCTTACTGTAAGTTCACTGTGTGCTCATGAATTGTTTGGTAACCAAGTACTAGGTCAAGCAGAGGGGAGCATTTGGAACTCGGGCTGCTCAGGTTTGCTTCAGCTGCCCTGTGCAGCTCACCCCTCTTCAGGCACCAGAGAGGTTGCAGGAGCTTGAAGGACCTTGTATCCTTAAAAAGTCTCCATTGACATCCTTGGATACCAGCTCTGCAGTCTCTTCCTCACTGAAGTGCAGATGGAACTAGTTTTATTCTGCTTAGGAAACAAAAAACCCCGGTCGTCACAGAGCATACACAGTTTGTTAAAGGGAGGTCAGGGTTTGTCTTGGTCTGCACCACAAGAGTTGGATAGGAGAGCTCTTCTCCATAGGATGTGGGAACAGCAACGTGATTTTAAAAGTCACTAAAGTCAGCTAAAGACAGTGTTTTTCTTAATTCATACCCTTTTTGCTGATGTCAGAAACTTGTTTAGACCCGGCTCAGTGTACACTTTAGCTGTCAGGCTCTTTGTGAACGCGGTGATTATTGTTAAGTGAAGCATATGCTAATCCGGGTCGAAATATGCTTTTTGTCTATTGCGTGACACTGTGTTAATTAAAACATCCCTTTGCTGTGGGAGCTGATGGTGGTGAGTGCCCTCATGTTTCCTTAGCAGAGCTCAGCTCAGGTTGGGCACTGCTGCCAGCCAAGGGCTCGGAAGGTTGTGGATCCCGGCCCTCCTTCTGCTGGGCACCTCGTGCCTTTGACCAGAACTGAGTTATTAGTGGAGAAATTGGCTAAAATATAGCTTTTAAGAAAAGCTGAAATCTGTGGGGGGGTGCTCCAGTGTGAATGATTTATTGCCGTTTCTTCCCCACCCTTGGCACTGCTGTGGCTTGGTTTCCTGGGAATGAAAGATGCCAGAAGGTGGAAGGAGAAAGGGCTGTGTGGCCTAGCCTTTTTCCCCAACCTCATATAATCTCCTTAATTTTCTTTGCATAAACTGATTCTCATTTCCTGGCATTTCCAGGCACCTTTTTTCAAACTGTGGGAGGCATTATGTCCACTGAATTTCATTCTGGCATAATGAAACTGTACTTTGCATTAGGGGCTAAATTATGCCCCTGTAGAATTTTTAATTGTTCTTTTTTTCCCCCTGACTTTCTGGGTATCTAAAGGAGGCTTTCCTGCTTTAATCCAGATCACTGGGATTTGGTTATATATCAGATGCAAATCTCTTTGCATCTATAATCCTTCTTTATAAACTGTTGTTGACTTTTCTGTCGATTTTTTTTTTATTTTTTTTAGTTTATGCCCTATCTCAATGGGTACATATGTTCTGAGGTTTGAATTTTTGAGGAGTGCATCCCAAATGAGTTATGAGACAGATCTGTTCTAATATGGTTTGACAGCCTGCTGTGAGGTTTGGAGGATTGTGCTAAAATACAGTATCTACCCTGTCTAAGCTCTAGCATTTTCTGAGATACAGGGATGAAAAGTTTGTCACTGTTCTAAAGACTATTTTTGTGCGTTTGTTTCCACCAGACTTCAAGGCTTTGAAAGTGCTGTGCCCTGAGATACTCAATAGTGGCTTCTCTATATTCATAAATATTCACTTGTTGAAGGAAGTGTGATGTGCATGCAGTGGTTGGAGGGATGTTGAGGATGGGGGCTGGAGCTGAGTTATTGTCACTGCAGGCGTGTTGCTTCCCTGGCAGAGCGGTCCCTTGTGTTTACCAGGCTCGACTCTGGAACCAAGGGGAGGAAAATAAGTTGAGGCCATATTTTATTCAGCATTAATGGAATCCAAGGGTGCCACATCTTGGTGTTTTCAAGTACGATGTGCTTCAACTCTGTAAGAGTCATAATGGAGAAGAGAGGAATTCTGTAATTGAAATTATTCTGAAGACGGCTGGATTTAGAATAAGTCTATTAAGCAATTTGTGAGACAGTGGAAAACATCACTTTCATGGTTGAAAGAAGAAGGGCAAAGATGAAGATGTCTTAGAACCTGATTAATTGGTGATCTCATGTCTTACTGCCCTTTGCTACAGATGGAAAAAAAATCCCTAGGTTGACTTATTAAATGATTAGTTTTATCTTTGTGTAGTTGGCTGATTGTAGTACAATAAGTAATTTTGTTGCTATTGCTGTTTAAAATTACAGTTTGATCTGGAGTAGAGCAGAAGTGTAACAGAAATAGGGTAAAACATAATAGCACCAGACACTGTGATTAGAGCCTGGAAACAGAAACAAACTGAGGAATTATGATACAGGCAAAGACAGCAAAAGATGCTGGTGATAATTGATCAGAGATGGTTAATCCTCTGGGATAGGAGAGATATGGGAAATACAGCAAATACCATGAGGCAGTATCTCCACTTGGCTGTGAGATTGCAGCTAGGACAAAAAAAAAGTGAATGCAGGTAAGAATAGGCCCCCTGAAACGTGTGCAGGTGGTGGAGGTGGTAGAACAGCCAGGGATGGTAATTCCAGGGCAAGCTGCTGCTTCAGGATGAGCTGCTGCCACGTGAACCTCTGTTAGTCAAACAGTACCTGTGGCTGGGTTCAGCATGGGACAGTCCCTCGTGTTCCTCTGTGATGACAAAGGTGCAGTGGATTACTTTGGCTGATAATAGGAAAAAAAGCACTTCTAACCCCAAGTACCAGGGATCCTCATGGTGGATGTGGTGTCTTCAAGCAGGTATCATAGTATCATAACATGGTTTAGGTGGAAGAAAACTTTCAAGATCGAGTCCAGCCATATGGAACAAATCTTTTCAGCATCTTCTGTGTTGGGTGCTAAGAAAAGAAAACAAAACTTTTTTTTTCCCCCTATCTTTACTAGAATGCACCTCATTAAAAACAACAAAAAAAAGACATCCAGATTGTAATAGCAAAATATGCTTTAATCACAGTGTGACCCTTTTATAATGGTTTTCTTGTCATAACTGTAATTGCTGATGCTTTGATACTTCCACCAGCATGGCTTACAAAAGTTGCAACATGAATATAGAAAGGATGTGCACCAAGTTTTGCAGTTTTAAAAACATCAAAGCAAAGCTGTGACATTGATTTTTATTCTTTTGTTGTTCATCTGCATATTCTTGCATCTGTAGGGAAAGCAGGTAGTGACTAACAGCTGGTGAGTACTTAGAGAGTGGTTTGGGGTTGGTACAAGGTGAAAACACTAAGCAGTTATCCCAGATCCATTATGTACTCACATGCAGCTGTTTACCTTTCGAGGCAGTTGTTATAATATTTAAAAGCCAACTTTTGCTGTCGCATTGTAGGACAATTTCCTTGTGTTGTAACAACAGCAGAAGTGCTGGGGTTTTGTCAGTGGATTTTCATTGCTCAAGATCCTTAAACAAAGAGAGGGACTCCTGGGCATTTCCCTCTGACACAGAGTTTTATCTCCTTCTCCCTTGTGGCAACCCAGCCTTCCTTCCTTTACAAACATCTTGCAAGATGGTATATGGATTGAAGGAGGCTTGGTGTTAATAAACCTGCTGGGATTTTTTGCCTGGATGCTAGAATTTACAGTAAATGTGATGAAAAGCTACTCCTTGATGTCACTGCCCAAAAGCAGCCCCAAACAGAAAGCTTTATTGCCCCAAAGTGCCTCGGGCGAGACAGCAGTGTTTATCCCATCTCCTTGGTGAAGGCTTGCGTGAGGTTGCTCCCAGTTCCTCTCCTGGAAGCTGTGACTCTCCCTGCATGTTTATCCCCGCTGGCAGGCGGGAGCAGTTCCCACCGCCCGGGAGCTGCAGCGAGCGGGGCTGTCAGTGTGAGAGGCAGACAATTGAATCAAGGCACTAAAACATGCCACTCCAAAGCTGTTTAAATCATCCTAATGCGAATTATGAATTTATTACAATACATATTACCTCAGGGGACAGAGAGGGAAGGGAGATCTGAAGGGGCTGTTTGTAAACATGTAAAACAATAAGCGTTTTCCTGCGTTGCCACCGTGACAGGGAGCTCGCCTGCCGAAATAAAACCTAAATAAATAAATGTGTAGACAGGCAGCAGCTCACCTGGGGTCAGGTGGCTCCCAGTGGGTCAGGTAACAAACTGCTTCCTGAAAATGAACAGCAAACAACAATGACCCTTGGTCCTGAGGGGACCAAACCTCTGAATGCCACAGTTTGCTGTTTGTGGAGCAGAAGTGCGGTGCTTTGCATGGTGTAATGTGGCCTGTGCTTTAGACAAGCTGCCACACACTGAAGAGACAGCCGAGGTTGGAAAACCACAAATCCAGCAGTGCTTCCTAAGGAGAGAGGAAAGAAATGCACACCTCTTGGGGAGCATCACAAAGAGTGCATGGACACTCAGCATTTCCCTGAACAACGTTTCTGAGTGTGCATAGTGGTTCTTTTGGGATTTTTCTTCAGTTCTTAGTGGCAGTGCTGATCCTTGGTGTCTGACAGCCTCAGCTGTCACTTCTCAGGTGCTTTGAGAGGTGAGATCTTCAGCAGCTGCCTTCCCCACCTTCAGCTCTTCAATGGGCATCCCCTGATGGTGTAGAGCCCTAGCAGCCACTCCATGCAGCTCACCGAAGAGCAGTGGTGGGATAATGGAGTCGCTGCTGATGGGGAGAACATAACAAAAGAGGCAGCAGCTCACAGAGGGATGGCTCCATATCCCAGTGCCTCTGCTTCTGAGAGCAGCGTGCTTCAAGAGAGCTCTGCAGGAGATGGCACTGACTGATGTGGAGGTAATGATTTATAAAGTGGAGGACCTAAACATAGTGCAGGCTGCACTGCCAGCATGCTGGCTGTCCTCAGAGGACTCCGGAATATGCTGCGTTGCAAGACTGCAGCGATTTGGCTACAAGCTATATTTAGCCTATTTATTCTTTGTTGGTGTATAATGTGCAGTTCAGTGGAAAACTTGGTCTCCCCAAAAAGGAGGTTTGATCTGGAGTCAAGACAGGGAAAACACCATCTGTCTAGAAACCATTTTTCTTAAGCCATTTGAAGGGGGAGGCTGTGTACGTAAGATAAATGTGCGTGTTGCTTGGTTTGCTGCTTGGGTCTTTTTATTGAAAGTTTTTTTCCTTCTTCAGTGGTCTTCTACCCTGTAAGTTATTAAAGGCTATTAAAAATGTAGACAGCAAAATGCACTTTGTAATTCAGCTGTATAGACCAATTCTTTAGTAAGAAATGGAAATTTTTTTTTTCTATTCGCAGTGAGCAACTCCAGTGCTAGGGTAAAAATCCAACTGTGCTTTGAGGAGGAGATTATTCCTGTTGGAAGCACCCTTAAATGTTGAACAAGGATTAGTCCTATTGTGTTAAGGAATGGAAAAGAGCAACAAATACTGTCTGTTTTAAAGTGCTCACAGTCTGGGATGAAAGGTTGGCAAACTGAATAGGTCACAGTGAGCAGCAGCAGGCTGGTGGTGGCTCCCAGCAGTTCATGCATGCAGGAAATATTTGTGCTCTGCCTTGCCAAGGAATGTGTGCCATCACTTAGAAATCAGTTCAGGAATTACCTTTGGGAAGTGTCTGTAGCCTGAGATGTACTCCCCTGGGATTTCCTGCTTTCCCAAGACATCGTCTGCCCTCATGGAAATTAGAGCCTGATCACCTATTCAGAGAGGTAATGCAGAAGGTGTTCTGAGGTCGGCTAGGGGGGAAGAGAGAAATTCTGACAGCTTTGCTATGTGTTATATTTTTGAAGTTCATACAGTGTGTCTGCATAATGATACAGGTATCTTAAAATACTGCTCTAAAATGACTGTATAAATAAATTCTGGGTGGACCATACATAGAACAAAATTCCATTTATTCCTTTGGAGTTTAAATAGGCAGTGTGTCTTTATGCAGATAACACTTCCTTAGTTTTAATAATGTTACATATGAAATATTGCTTTTTATGGCTATGCAATACCTTTTTATGCTGTTTCTTGGGTGTCTGTTCATCTGTCTCCATAATTATATTTTACTTCCTGGAATTACACAATCCATCAATGTCAGGAAGGGCAGGGTGGTTAAGGGTTGCTCTGAGACTCATCTGACAAATGCAATGCATTGCTGGCAGTTACAATTGTATCCTTATCAAAATGGAGAAATGTCTTCTCCCCACCCCTCCCCGGCTTCCACGATTTAAAAAACACCTCATAAAATAGAAATCTCAATTTCTCACCATGGCTTTATACATGTAAAATTTAATTTTAAAATAGCCTTTGGTGAGTATTTTTAAATGAATTGTTCTTTGGCTTTGATACAGCGTGCAAATATGAAAGGGTCTGGCTGTAATGGTCTTTGATTGCTGCCTGGCTTTTCTTGCTCTGGAGACTTTCCATGGGAAAACTTGGGTTGTACTTGGAGAACATTCCAGCAGTGCTGACTGCAGTGGGCAGAAACTGCAGCATGGTACATGTTTTAAGCAGCCTGAGTTGTACATAGTGGCTGTCAATGACCAGTGTTAAAAAATGTAAATAGATTAAAAAAAACCCCAACAAACAAATAAAATTTAAAATTAAATAAAAATAAAATAAATGCTATCTAAAAATAAGTACAACTTAAAAATCAATAAAGAAGAAAAACTAATTAAAAATCAGAAATATTTCTGAGGGTTCTTAAAAGTGAGGATAAGGAACTAAAGAAATCTAGCATGTGCTGTACTTGACATATGCTGTGAAGGACTGAACTGAAATATTTTTGAAATTTAAAATGGAAAATGCAAGGGGCTGGAGTTTGGGGATACATGGTTCATTCAGACAGCCTTACAAATATGTTATTGTGATTATTAATCCACCCCTGCAGAGCCAGGTGCCCGGCTCACCGTGGAGCAGGCTGCTAAGTCTTAGGAAGAAGTATGAAAAGTCTTGTGGAACAAAAAAAGGCAGCGAGGTCTTGACCTTGCTGGGCACTGTGAGCCGGCTGTGGTGATAAAGATGAACAGCAGGAATGCTGCAGTGTGGGTTTGGTGGAAATCTGCTCTGATGAGCTGTGCTGCTTTTGAAGCCAGCTTCAAGCTCTGTCAGCTGGATGAGGCAGAGTTTCACCCCCAGGGCTCAGTGCTTTGGGATCTGATGCATTTTGTTCTACTCAAGAAAAAAATAAACCTGAATTTTTAATTCGTGGTGCAGTGGTGGCTTTTTTCACCGTGTCTCTTTTCACAAGCCGGTGAATATTGGGCAGGCAGGTGTGATTCTCTGACTCCTTCAGCCCGTGCCATGCACAGATATTCCCACGTCAGCCTGGGTATCAGCATAAAGTGCAAATCTATAAATTATAGAGGCAAGTGATAAATGGGAGAGGCTGCAGGTGCACTTCAGCACTGCAGTCTCTTAAATCCTCGTAGCTGAGGGTTTTCTTCTCTTCCCTTTTCTTCCTCAACAGTTAAGCATAAAGGCCTTGGGCTTTGCTTCCACCTCCTTGGATTCTTCAGAGTGCACATCACAGTGTCTTTAAACAGTGTGAGACGTGTCGGGGAACTGAAGGCATTAGCAGAGCGCCGGGATTTATTGGCAGATTGACAGCCTGATAGGCACACTCCCTTTCTTCTCTGTTTGTCACTCTTTGATACTTTCCTTTTCACGCTCCAGGAGGAGGGAGGGGTCCCACTGTAACACTAAATGTCTTCAGCAGTTCTGCTCTGCAAAACGTTTTATCTTGGTTTAAGATTTTTTTTTTCTTTTTTTTTTAAAGTCTGAAGTTCACCTTATCCTTAAAGGTGCATAATTTACCAAGCCTCCTGTGAAATGGAAACTGAGCTTATTAAAATGAAATTAGTATTAAAAAAAAAAAGAAGTTTCTCCTTTGTGGGAATGCTACCAACTAGTGTGAAAGCCTGAGATGCTGCTGCTTTGTTGGTGTGAGGATAGCAATTGAGGTGGTATCTTGGGCAACTGAATCTCTCTCACGATCTGTGTTGAGCAGTGCTCAGTTTCAGACTCTATAGACTAGAGAGAGGTTGGTTACGTGCATGAGATTGGGACTTAAATACGCTTCTCAGCTCTGATGTTTCACAGGTTAATCTCCCTGTGCCTCCCTTACCTAGGTTTTCAACAAGAGTAAAAAAACTCCCTCTGTTACTTGCATCTGTTCTGCCTTTTTCATTTAAAAGACATTTAAACCCAGCAGTGCTGTCTCTGTGTGTTTTTACTGAGTGCACCTGCAGGCCGTGGCTGTGCAGTGAGCCTCGTAGCTGGCCCAAAGTTTGCATCCCTAGAACTGGGGTCCATACCAATCAAAACAATTTATTTTAATCTGTATAAGACAGCACAAAATGCTGACCCTTAGTATATAGTTTACTTTCTCCAGCTGACCGGGCCCCCGTGCTCAGCACTGAGCTGAGCAGCAACAGCCAGTATTGCTTACCGCGGATCCTCTGCCTGCAGCAGATAATGCCTCAAAGCTCCTTCCTCCTGTGCATTTAAAGTACACAGCCGCATTAGAAGATTAAGTTACTTTGAACAGGAACAGCTCCCGTGTTGTAGCTTGGGCTGGTTTTCACTTTGTTCCACTTAAGATGTTGCCAAGGCGCGCTGTGACTTTTTTTCCCCATGATGTAGTTGCAGAGCATGAAATGGTTTGGTGCTGGATAACGCGGTAACCATGGGGCTATTGCGGTTATCTTTAACGTATTAGGTAGCTGTAATTTCTCTTGACGTTTTGGTGTCCAGGTGAGTTGGTTTCTGTGGGTTTGTTCGGGGTTTTTTGGGGGGGTGTGTGTGTGCTATTACCGCTACTTCTTTTTTTTCCAGAGCTTCTTTCCCTGCCTGGCTTTGTACCTCACCAGACTGTCAGATGAGGAATGAATACATTTGGTAGAGAAATTAGACCATTAATTCCGCAAGATGTTTTCAGCGATATGTCAAGATCTCAGTTTGATAGAAAGGACTGGTTAGAGAAGGAAACCATCTGATCACTTCAGATCGAGCAATTAACTACTTAACAGCTGGAAAAAAGGTTGCAAGTGATGTGATTCTTCACACCAGCAGCACTTGGCTATTCCATCCACAGTTTTAAAATGCTTTGAACAGGAGATTAGTATCTTGCTCATTTTGCAGATGAGCAAACAGAAGTACAGAGGAGAGATGAATAGGCTCAAGCAGTAGGTCAACAGCAGAGCTAAAAGAATGAATCCCGGCTGTCTAAATCCGATCTGTTGGAGCTGAGGCAATAATGTTTCCCCTAGGATTATTTCATCTGCCAGGGATGACAGGGCCAAAATTTTCAAGGCTTTATTTTATTTTATTTTTATTTTTTTTCTTTAATATGAGGGTGACTGAACGAGATCCTCGGAGAGAGAGTGTGTATGTCCAACACTTTGCAAACACGTGAGAGCCCCTGGTTCAGCCTGTGTCATCTTTGTGCTAGCTAAAGAACAAATCCAAAATGCTTCTCTGCACACTTGAGAGCTGGTTCAGTGAGCCTCGAGCTGTTCCTGAACCCCAGCTCAGTGTGCTGACCGCCTTTGCCATCCCCTTGGTGGTATTTTGCAGCAGGTCTAGAAAGAGCAGCCATGGGAATGGGGCTCTGCAGCTCTATAAACAGCAGAGCTGTGCCTGCTGGTGGTGAGAGCCAGAGAACTTCCCGCTCTCCTGCAGCCTGTGCTTGGGCAGACCCGTTCAGTTTCCACTCCCTCTGAACTCCTGGGGTCTGATCTGATGTAGCTGTTCCATGGCACTGCTTCCCCATTAATCATGGACCGGCAGCTAAATTTTGGGTTTGCGTTTGGCTGTGGGAGTTCATGCAGGCTCTGCTTCGCACTCGAGAGGCCTTGCTGCTCCCCTTGCTCTGTTGTTCTGTAGCTGGGTTTAAAATATATATTGTTGCTGGCACTGGAATCCGTATCTGCTCCCAGCATATGCTATTGGCACAATACCAGCAGATGCTGTTGAGCGGTATCAAATCTCGAGGCGCAGCTCTGCTCTGAAGTGTGACTCTGTGAAATGGCACCGTAGGGTTCCTCCTCGGCGTCTCGGTGACTTTACATGTGAAGTTCTCTCTCAGAAAGTGAAAGATGCTGGTTGTTTGTTTTTAACAGGCATCTCGACAAACCAAACCTGTAATTCGATTTGGTCTTAAGGGAAAGGGCGGGGCTGGGGTGGGTTTCTGGCTCCTGTCCTTGCTCACAGCTCGTCTCCCACCCTCTTGCTGACTCACTTGTGCAGCAAGGAAACTCTTGGGGCTGGGGAAGGGGCATTTGTCAGTGCCAAAGGAGTCGGGCTGCCCTTGCAGGTTACAAATATTTCCATTTTGCTGTTTAATAACAAGTTGGTCACGCTCCATTTGAAATGCTCTTAAAAATGCTAAATCCATTGGAGGGAATAAAAATTTCAGAGATGTCAATAATTAGCATTGCCGAGAGTGGGGGTTTGTTTAGAAAAAAAGAAATAAAGTGCATGAACGCTGAGTTAATATTCTTCTTTACGTTTTTCCATCCTTATTCTCCTTTTGCTTGTTTGAGATGAAATGATTATAAGCAAACTTACTGCACAACTGACTCTTTGCTTATTGTTCCTCCTCCTATGAAGTGCGGTGCCATCTGGCACATGGACAAGTGGGGAAGATTGATGGCTAACAAAGAGCACCATTCATTTTCTCCTACCAGATTTGGACAGAAAACAAACGTTTTTAATCAAATCTATATGTTTCTAAGGAATATTGGCTGCTGAAAATTTGCCAGCAGCTGAATTTTCCCCCCTTCCCTGCCTTGTGAGAATTATATCCTGCCAGGCTGATTCATGGATGGGACAGTGTGGGTGCTTTTTCTCCTGTGCCTTGTTTTCTTTCATCTTATTGAAAGACAAGCAAGATAAAGCGCTGTTGGTGCTGAGGAGAGAGAAGAGGGGGAATGGCTATGTGTGGTAGCACAAATAATCTTAAAATTCAAGAGTACAGTTGTTTTAATGGCCTCACAATGAATCATGCAAAACAACTGTCTGAAGAAAAACACACAGTTGCTTTCAATGAAGCAACTAAAACATCAGTGGAAAGTTTGCCTGCAGCATTCTTTCATTTTCCTGAGAAAAATGAAAGATTTATGGGTTCCTTCTCCCATCTATCTTCTCTCAATAATTACACAGTCACTGGATAATACAGGAATTTAGGATCCGTGGGTCAAGGGGAATTCAGCCATGGTGCTCAGCTGGGAGGGGGAGATTCAGCTTTTCCTGGGAGGAAGGGCTGATCCATGGTATGGAGCAGCTGAGCCACAGAGTGATGTGGAAACCTGGACCCCTTGGTTAGGGAGCTTGGAGAAGTTTCTGGGATGTGGCTTGGCTTCCATGGAACAGAGGATGATCAACTGCATGGCACGAGAAAGGAGGTGGTTAAGGCAGAGATGATGTCAGTTTTTAGGGTTCAAGGAACATTGTTATAGATGTTTAAATATCCTGGAAAGTGCTAGATGGATGCTGGCCTTGCTTAGCTGTGTTTTTCACTAGGTACATTTAACGAGAGGGGCTTTTGCTTTCTGCTAAGATACAAAAAGGGGGGAAAAAAAGACTTGGCTATTTGAATATTAAATTCAGATGCCTTTAATAGTACCTATAAATTAATAGGATTTCATGCCCAGCATTCAAAAAGCATTGTAAAGAGGATGTGGATATGTAAAGATAAAATGGATTTTGTAGCGCTTTAGCTGTGGAAAGAAAATTATTTTCGTTTTGATTTTTTTTAATGTATTTTTTTCCCTTTGAAGTCCAATAATGGACTTAATTAACGCTAAGCACCTGGATTTGAAGCTTTGAAAATGATCCTTTCATTGCAGTGCTGCTGAATTTTCTGGAAAGTTGCATCTGCAGGTACACAGCCTTGTACAACAGCCATGTGCTGTTGGCTGAGGTGCTGGTGGCAGGCACAGCTTGAAACTGCTGCAGGTCTGAGCCTGGGGTGTCCTGGGCCAGCACTGGGCTTGGAGCTGGGTCCCCCAGATCCCCAGGGCAGGTGGGAGCATCTGCAGGGACGTGGGGAGAGGGAGGAGGAGGGACAGCTCTGCTGCATGGTGTTTGAAGGAGAAATAAAACCAGCTGAGGGAAGGGAGTGACTGTGTTGACACAGAACGTTTCCAACTGTTATATTTATATATAAGTTCAGCGCTTAAACTGCTCTTGAAGCAAGCAGATTTATATCCCTTCCAAGCATTGCTGCATACTGTTCCCCTCTTCTTTTTTTTCCTGCTGCTATAAATCTGGATGCTCTTGTTGATATAAATATTCTGTCTGTTAAAGAATTTTTCTAAATTTTCCGGGCCCTGAGTCAAGTCTCCTGGGCTTTGCTTTGCATGGGATGATTAAGTTTTCCCTTTATAAGTCTTTAATTTGCTGTCTTTTAAATACTTCCTTGCACCTTTTTTTGCATAATAGGAAAAGTCAGAAGAAAGTGTGTTTCAGATAGAGGGACAGCTGGTCTTTGTATTTGAAGGAGAAAGCTTGTGTTTCTCTGCTTTAAGATGGTTGGTAGAACAAAAGTGGCTCTGAAGAGAGCGGCATGGCCAGGAAAGGGTTCAGGGTGGAAATGTGCATATTCCCTGCTCCCTTAAAACGTGCTGGTGTGGCCTCTTAGCAGGGCAAAAGTGAGAAGCAGTGGCAAAACTCGGAAGGTTTTCTTTTTGCTCTCCTGTGACTCTCCACAAAGGCTTTAATTAATGAAGCCAGTGATGCTGCTGAATGCCTGTGGTGCTCCCCCGGGGGCAACCCGAGCCATTTGGTTCCCCAGGAGGGTGCAGAATCCTCGCTCTCTGGGCTGGATAGAACTGCACCAGGCTGAAGACAGCCCTGGCAAATAATCCTTAGTTTGTTGAGAGGCTTGGCTTGATGTGCGAGAGCTGAAAATATTCAAATATGAGCACTGTGAAGAGAGGGATCTCGTAATCTTCGTGCCTGACAGAAATCTATGGGTGGGCTGGGGAACCAGCACAAAGCTGTGTTTGGGGCTGGGTGTCTGTCTGCCCTCTCTGACTGGTGTTAGTGATGCTTTCATGTCTTAAATGTGTACTTAACCAGCAGCGTGGCTGAGCGAGCTGATGTGCAGCCTGTAGAAGCAAAGGGGCGGCTTTCCATTGTCTTCAGTGGGTTGTGGATTAACTCTCAGGAGAATAATAATATCATGGTTTACTTGGCAGTAACAATGCTAGCAGTGCTGTTTGACTGCAGACAATAAACTGAGCAAGTTATGGAAAACATGATAGCCCTGTCCTGAACAGGAGGAGAGCCACTCAGATGTGAAAGCAAATCCATTTTGCATACTACTTCTGTGGGGAACTTTCCATAGGGTATTTTGACATATGGCTTCTATGTAGATGAAGTGCCAGACCTTAACTGGATAAAGATGTAATTAAATTTTCAGTGAAATTGCTGAGAGTGAAGTATGAAACCTCATTTGAAAGTTCCCAGAGAAGGGGACCTGTCTGCTCCTTTGAGGTGCAGAGCTCTGGCAGCGAGGTGCTCGTTGAGTTTGAGGGCTGGCACCACCACCCTTCGTGCTGTGCTGTGAGGCTCCCCCTTCCACAGCCGTGCTCTGGAGCCGGTGGTGTGGTTTGTCAGGTCTGGGGAGGGACCTTCTTTGGTTTTTAAGTTGTTTTATATGAACACACTGCACCTTTTCCCATTACGGTGATGCTCCTGCTGGTCAGAGCTGCCGTGTTCAGCAGTGCCGGTTGAGGAAACGCTCTGGGTTTGATGCCGAGTTAATGACCTGGACTCTCAAGGTTCTCACAGCGGGATGGGAGCGATGTTTGAATATTCACACAGGCCGAGCTGCCAGGAAGAGTCCTTGTGAGGCAGCAATCGGCCCTCAGTGTCACTCGGTGTTGGTCTCTGCACGAGACACAGGTGTGCTTGGGGGTTGTTGACTTATTGACTTGCTGTTTGTCCTGCTAGAGCGAGCATTTGTGGCCCTGCCTGGTGGTTTCTTTGTTTTGTGGGTAGTAGTATGACATATATAGCTGCTCAAAAAAAAAAAAGAAAAGGCAAAAAAGGAGCATTACATTGTATGCTTATTGAAAATAAGCTGAGGAAGACTGAACAGAGATTAAGCCAGGGTTCTTAAACCAGAGGAGTGCAAATCCTCAAGGCACCCAATGGTCTGATTCTCAGAGGTAATTAGTAGGTAGCCCTATTAATTTTAATGGCAGCTCTGAGCTGTTAAAGCCTAGCTATTGCCTCTATATATTAAATATTATTAAATGTTACACGTTCTAAGTACTTCATTGCTCTCATTTAAGAAAAAAGGCAGCTTGTTCATTGGGTGCCTCACTGAAAATTATTTTTATTTTTAGTGCCTGTTGGAAAGCAGGTACGCTCTTCTGGGAGGCAAGCTGCTGTTAGGGTAATTGTACTCCTGTGCTGCTCACAGCTTCAGGGAAATCCCTCCAGTCTGTGCTTGGTAAGAGGCACCAGGTGATGAAGGTGCATGTTGATAATCCTTGGCTTTGAACGTTCCTCCAAAGCCAAAGCTGTACCACAACACAGCTTTTGAGTGACAGATGCTGGAAGCGTCAGGCGGTGCCACAAGAAGTCATTTGACGCTGGAGTAGGGATAAGTGGTCCTGCCAAGTTTTAACAGCCTTTTATTTCTCTGGCTGGTAGGACCAATTCTTGGGTGTCAGAAGCTGCTTTGAAAGGCTCCCCCTTGGCGTTTCCAATAGCTCTCACATGCTTGTATGCCTTGTGCCTCCTTTTACTCCCTTGCTTCTCCCAAGCAGGGATCTCAGTTGAGCTTGTGATAAGTTTTTTTTAAAAAACACTGGAAAATAAGGTTGTTTTGAAGACCTGGTTCTGTGTGGGGTGGTAGCAGCTGAAGAGGTTTGTGGGGGGGGGGTGACAATGACTTGTTGCTGGAGGGGAGGAGGGTGCAGCTGGCTGTCCTTGGGCCAGCAGTGCAGATGTGACCTCTGTCTGGGTTTGGGAGTGGGAAGTGCAGAGCATTTAACCTTTCCCTGGTGCTCTGTGGCGTGCGAGGTGAGGTGAGTTAGAAACCCCGAGTGCAGTGATTCCTTTGAGGCTGTCCTGGCAGCCTGTCAGGTCCCAAGGCGATTTGACCTCCACAGTGCTACATTAACTGTTTTTCAAGTGGAAGAGGTCAGAACTTTTCCTAGGCTTTTATTTATTTTGCTCCTGGTTTATTCCGGGTCGAGTTGTGAGTGGAGCTACCATGGGCCATGCCCCAGAAACGTTTGGCTGCCCTGCAGCTTCCCCCTGTGTGCAGTGGGGTTGGCATTGCCCAGGGACCCTGTCTGGGGAGCTGGTCAGTATTTTTAGGGCATGGGGTAGTCCTGAGCAGTCCCACTGTGTCGGGGATAGGAGATGTTTGAGAGCATTGCTGTGCTAAGGGCAGATGGGCATGGTGTGAGCAAACATCCTCACAGGAGGGAGGAAGGATGAATTGCAGTGGCAGGCAGTGGTGCCCAAAAACCTCTTGCAGAGGTAAACTGCTCGAGTGATGATCCCTTTGTACTTGCTTCACGAGTAAAATACATCCTGCAGCGTCTCCCTCTAGTACCAGTGTCCTCCCACATCTCCCTTTTATTGAAGTACGTGTCGAGTGTATCAAAACTCACCTATTCTTTCTGTATTTTAGAGTTGGGAGAGAGGGTAGTAAAAACAAGCCCCTGCCATTTCCAAGCAACCTTGTTTGTCTGGCACTGAGACTTACTGCTGCTTGCAGTTTGCTGCCTTCACAAATGGCTGTTAAAGCGAGAAGCGAGGCAGCTCTGGGTACATGCCTCCCTTTGCCTCCCACCCTCAGGAATCAGGCTCCCAGTGTAGTGTGCATGTATTATGGCAGCTGATTTTGTATTAACGTAAAACCCCACCCGTGCCGTTATCTTCTGAGGGAGGCATTTTGAAGGGAGCTAATACTGGAACGTCTTCACAGGCTCACAGCAGGATGCTGAGTTACTCCAAGATGCTGCCCTCGGCTGGCACTCCACCAACAAGCTGATTTTAGTTGAGCAGATGTCTGTTAATCCTTGTGAGTGTGGTGGGCTGACCCTGGCTGGATGCCAGGCATCCACCAAAGCCGCTCTGTCACTCCCCTCCTCAGCTGGACAGGGAAGAGAAGGTACAGCAAAAGGTTTGTGGGTCAAGATACGGACAGAAAGATCACTCACCAGTTACCACCACAGGCAAACCAGACTTGACTTGGGAAATTAGTTTAATTTATTACCAATCAAACCAGAGTAGGGTAGTGAGAAATGAGCGCAAATCTTAAAACCTGCCCAGGTTTTTTCCCCTCTTCTTAAATCCCTCATCCCAGAGGCTCTGCCACTGCCATTGATGGGCTCAGCTTTGGCCAGTGGTGGGTCCATCTCGGAGCCAGCTGGCCTTGGCTCCACTGGACATGGGGGAAGCTTCTGCCAGCTTCTCATAGAGAGACCACCCCTACAGCACCTCCAGCCCCTCCACCACCAAACCTCACCACACACACCCAGCACAGTGAGAAGCTACCTTGCCATCCTGTCAAGCACAGCCTAGAGGACAGATGTTTGATGAAAGCGCTGAAATATTTAACTAGGATATTTTTCCCCCTGCAGCTGAGATTGCTTGTTGTGCCTATTAATCTTTTACAAGTCTTGCATCTGCTCAGAGGTGGGTTGTTTCAGGCTTCGAATGAGTTCTGTGTGTATGTGCATGGTTTGAAAGAGTGGTGTCATGAACAAACATGATGTGTATGTGAATAAATTGAATGCATAAAGCAGATGAATTAATCCCTCAGTCGCTGAAAGTCTCTTCCAGTAACAATAATAAAAAATACCTATAATGCCCCTTCTCCTATGGGCATTTACTCCTCTCTTTCAGGAGTGTCTTTACCCTCCATTTTGTAAAATTAAGATTTCAATGGGGATGTCCTTAAAGAGGGTTTGTCCTTTCATACATGGTTTTGTAAAGCCTGGGTGCAGTATTGCTAGGTAGTGCAGAGCTCTTGCTCCGACTTAGCAGCTCTCTTGTTTATGAAGAATTTATTTTCAGCTCAAACAGTACCTTTCTGTAAAGCTTATTTCTTCTGCATGCGCTTGTAATCAGAGGCACTTGTGTCTCCCTTTCCTCCTGTTGTACCAGGTGTGTTCACCAGGGCTGGTGACTGAAACACCCCTACAGCCGGGGAGAACCGGGGGATTGAAAAAGCAAAGAAACCACATGCATGCAAAACTTCGTCTCCCCCACCAGGAGTAGCCTTGTTGGACAGTATTTTACACATTGTGCTGAACTTCAGAAAAAACCCCCGCCTCCCTAATTAATAGTTAATAGGGATTAATACTTGTAAAGAAATTAAAAAGGTCTCCAGCACACTTTTTCTTTCTTTGCTACTTCTGACTTGATGGCTCATAGCTGGATTTTTCCTAGTCTATTCCAGCCTGCTTTTCTTTGAATGTTGCAATTCTGAGCTTAAAATCCAGTATTGTCTTTTAAATATCTCATGGGTGTAATCCAGTTTTTGTTTTCTTTAAAATTCCTTGGCTTTTGAATTCCCCTCTTCTTTTCTTCCTGTATTAACTAAATTGAAGTAAAATGGGAAATTGTCACACAGAGCCATCTAACTTTCCCCTTCTCTGAATAGATGATAAGTTACTCAGTAAGAGTAGCACCAATTTGAAAATGATTTAGCACAGCCAGAGTTCTCCTAACCACTTTGAGAACGTTTCAGGGCAATCCCATGAGGTGATGGTGTATGATGATAATTATGCTTTAGCAGAATAGGCCTATGGGATGAGCAGCTCAGGTACTTATATCCAGTCTGTGCTTTAAGGTATGCAATTGATTCAGTTTTAAGAATTAGGTTTTCTTCTCTGCTTATTTGTATTTTATATGCAAGATTGACTTGCTTAGCCTGTAAAATTTACTAGGTATTTTCTGTTTGTGTGAACCTGCCTAGTCCGAGTGATGTTGCTCATGTCACAGAAAGTGACGACAGTCTCTGTGATGTCTTCTCTGAGCAAATGTTCTCAGAAAGTGTCCTCACTTAATTGTAATAGAAAATTAATTGTTCAGCTGTCTGTCGTCTTTTTTCATGCCTCATGTATTCTGCCTAGTAACATTCTTCTTTTCTATGATTCATTAGTCTTCAGATTGCTTAAAAATATCCTGGACTGGAAAGACATATTAGCAAAGTCATAACTATATTGGCGGATGAATATAATCTCTTTTCAAGTGTCTACATACGTGCCAAGATCACATCATGCATACAGAGAATAAATGAGTGGGCTTGCGAATGAGCAGGCTTCTGAAGGGCTGCTTTTGTTAATCACTAGCAAAATTGGCCACAGAACTTAAAGGCTTTAAAGAAAAATCCAGTTGACTCTTTTTAGAATTTTTATCACTTTTTACTCACGTCAAGGTGTTTTTTTTAATGTAAGAACTCCTTGTTGTCCACCCGTTCCTCCTGTGAAACCTGTTGTGCTGGACCTCAAAATGTAATAGGCTCTTTAGAGGTGTTTGTAGAATTGCTGTATTAATCATGCCAGATAATTACAAATTTGTTGTGGCCTGCTTACCTGGTTTGCACATCTCCCTCACGGCAGTGCTGCGGGGCAGCCCCCCAATGCTTGCCATGTAAGCATAAGTAGGATTTTCTAAAGCATTGGTGTTGCCTGAGAGGAAAAAGTCCACAGGAGGGAGAGAAATTGTGAGAGAAATTCTTATTAGGAGCATAATTGTTACATTGTGATTTGCCATGATTTTCTTGTTTTGCAAATCAAGCCCAGTTGAGGGAAACCATCCCGTGGCAGAGGGATGGGAAGAGATGCTGGGGGCTGGAGGGCTTGGGAGGCTGACTCAACAGCTCTTGTATCTGCTTGGCAATGATTTTTCTCTTAATGGTGTTTAGCCGCCTTTATGAGACATGAGCAAGACATGGGGTCTTGAGTTTAGCCTAAGGATTGAAGAAATGACAGAATTTGTCCGAAATGGTGCGTGTGGTTGTGTTACTGTTGCTGCAGGATACCGTGCAGCTTTCACTACATCATTTTGCTGCATCAAGGAAGGGGAAGAGAGGGGAAAAAAAAAAAAAGGTTGGGGACCTGAAGTGACCTCAGAGCTATTTACACACGTTGTGTCTCCATCTGTTCTGCAAACATTGCTGAGCGGGCGTGAGTCCGGCTGTGCCTCAGGTGTGGGCTCTGTTTGCAGTGTGAGTCTTCACTTGATGTGACTGGTTAATGGAACTCACTTTGGCAAAATAAGTGTGTGTCAGGCTTTCCTTTTTGTTACCTTCATCGGTTATTATGTAGGACATCCAAACTGTCTTTCTAAATATGGTGAGATTTAGTACAAGGAGTACTAAAGGAGTACAAGGAAATTAAAGTGGAAAGTATAAGCAAGGCAGGCATTTATAAATGATTGAACTAAATTATACTCAGTAGAATGAGCTGCAGCTGTGACAGTGATGTTTCTTTCTTCAGGTAAATAACATTACCCATCATTACTGGTTATGCTAAAGGACCATAATTCCATGTTAACATGTCTTATTGCAGCCTGATAAGTCATAGCCTAATCTCTATTGCCAGACCGCCCATAAATATTAGAGATATGTGGGATGGGGAAGGTAAGGAATGAAATCTGGTTTTGATGCAGCAGTATCGGTGCTGGCTGGCCTCTGACAGGTCACAGCTGAGTCATTTGAGATAAAGCAATTCCTGTAATGTGTATGATGACTTTTTGTTTTTATTTAATTGCATATGAAGCTGTATTGTCACCTGTTCACTTTTTAAAAGAAAAATAAATTGTTCCAAAAAGCCTTGATGACTTTTGCACATGAGGAAATACAAACAAGTTTTAGCTTTAAGGTTGTGAGGGTGTTGTACCACAAATGCAATACCGCTGTTGTTTTCGCTTCAGTAAGTTATTGCTTTTTGTGGACAACAAAACCACAGGCTGTTGAAATTATATGGTATAATAATGGAGTCAAATCCACATGCTCAAGTAATCCTGTGTGTTTTTGACATTTTATTAAATTGATGAGTGGGTAAAAGGTTGGCTTTTTTCCCCCTTTGCTGCTAGAGTTTGAAAGAAAACAGAGAAACACAAACCTTTTCAGTTAACTATTCCTAGAAAACATACATGGTGTTTTTACTTCTTTCCAAAGCAGTTGAGAATGTACATCCCTTGAGATGGCCTGGAAGTAAATGACACTGTAGTCCCTTTCTGTTGGAGTTCTTAACTTTTGAATTTATGGTGAATTGCAACCACCACTTGTTTATTGCAGAGACCCTTAGACTGAAGCTGAAATCAATGGATTAGCTTTGTTTTGTGACCCTTTCAAAAACATCCCATGCCAAATCCACTGAAACAGTTTCTATTGAAAGCTGAATGTGGTTTTTTTCCTTCCTATTCTACACCACAGAATGTGCAGGAGCAGCGTTTTTAATATGTTAAAGTAACAGGAGTGGCAAAGAGAAGTTTGATACTGTTACGTGACTAATGACAGGCGACCGTGTTCCCAACGGAGCTGTCTGTTCCCTAAAGTTGTAATAGCATTATAATAGACCAGCACATCGATACCTCTCTTGGACAGCCTCATCCCTGGGATGGGGTGGGAAAGGGATGCTCTGTGATCTGTTTAAAGGGTGAATAATTTTGGGCTCTAATGGAGCAAAAGCTGACCAATAATTGTAAGAATCCTGTCAGGGAAAAGAGCAAGAAGGAACTTGAGACACAGGAGTGTGAGTAAATCAACGTGGAACAAGTTAGGGCATGAACTCAGAAAACACCTGTGATATCCTAAAGGTTTTTTCCAAGCTAATCCCGTAACTAGCTGTGTGCAGCGAGCATGGGGAAGCCTGTCCATCTTCCCCATCTGCAGAGATGGGTCAGTCTGGATTTGGGGAGGATACCCACAGCAATGTGATGATGAATAATACACTGGTGATGTTTTCCCTGGGCGAGCAGAGTGTGCACACCATCATGGGTTTGCAGAGATAAAAGTGAAATTTATTTCCATTGCTTAGTTGTGCGCTTTCCTCTGATTTTGCTGGTTTTTTTCATTGTTCTCTGTTACCATTCCATGCTTTCAAAGCTTGCTTTCCCTGCCTTGGATTTATTGAGGGAGCACGAGAGAAAGATGAAATGAAGTAATATATTTTGCTTGTCGTTGTCTTGCTGTCAATTGAGTCTTAGTGGTACCATTAGTCATTTTATGACATGTTGCTGTACCTGGGTGAGTTTCACTCCCCTCTGTGTTTGGTTGAATTTCTAAATGAGTTTTTCTGGGTTGCCATACATCCTGAGACTGGAAAGTGTGCGTTTTCTAAATTCAGTTACTTTTTGAGCTTTCAAAGCTTTCCTTCCCTCACCGCCTTGTATCAGTCTGTCTTTGTGAGAGCTCTCTAGGGCTGGAAGTGAGCTTTATCTTTGTTGACACAATTAGCTGGTTCACAGTGTGAGTGTGACAGCGACTCTACGCAGGTCTGGTGGAGTGTAACTACAGAGCAGCCACAGATCCCAAAAGAAGATGTAATAGTGAGGTTGACCAAGGAATCTTTGTTTTTGCAGAGCTCTGCTCTGTAAGGGTGCTTGTGACAACCCCAAAGCTTATTTTACTTACAGGAAAGTTCAGAATGCTTGGCTTTGTTACATTTCTAGAATCACAGAGTGGTTTGGGTTGGTAGGGACCTTACAGATCATCTCGTTCCAAAGCCCCTCTTCCCACAGGCATGGACACCTTCCTCTAACCAGGTTGCTCCACCCTGTCCAACCTGGCCTTGAACACTTCCAGGGGTTGGGCAGCCACAGCTTCTCTGGGCATCCTGTTCCAGTATCTCACCATCTTCACAGGGAAGGAGCCAATTCTGATTCGAATCAAAATGATCACTGTCATAGATGCCCAGGAGCCTTGACTCAGGGTGGTTGGAGATGGAGCTGAGCACAGCTCTGTGCTTTCCTACTCCTTCCTTGCCAACTCCAAGTACAGTAGAAATGTTTTATCAAGTTCACATGGCATAAGAGAAACTGGAGTTTCTTTTCTGTGTGTGAAAGCTGTGAAGTCCTTTGTGCATGCAGCTTATGATTCCTGTCAGTAACAATTGGCTTATGGAGTGTGGTTAGTGGGATTGGCAAGCATGTATTGGCTCCAAGGAGCACAATAGTCAAGGAGCTGAATGCAAGCAGCAGGCTGCTAATGCACCCCTACAGAATCCTTGTTTATGCACTTTCTAAATCTTATCTTTGGGCTATACCTGCATTAAGGGCCTCTTGAGTTCAACGCTAGAAATGTGAAGATTGTGGTAGCAAGTGCCTGGCTGACTGGTTAAAACAGAGGTGTTAGAAATGTTTTCAGTGAGAACTTTCAGCTGAGACTATGATTACAGGTCACAAACTGGTTCTTAAAGTTGACTAAAGGGGCAGTAAATATGTCCCTAATGAAAAGTTTGATTTTGAGCATTTCTCACAGGGATCATTCATCTGCAGCTGAAGGCTGAGAAATTTTGGTGTAAAGCCTTCAGTGAATCACAACTCAGCGGCAGGGAGCAAAGAGTCCGAGAGCAGAGAAAGAGAGCCTGCAGGTCAAATGAACCACCTTTTAGCCCAAAGTGAAGGTGCAGGCCAAGTTTTTTGTCCCCTCCACCACACTCTTAAGCTTTTCTATATCCCAGCTTTCTTGAAAATAAAACTGAGTTTGTTTCCCTCTGCTCCTCCTGACTGTGAATTAGACCGCTGGCTCCCTTGGCGTGAACCCACCGGCTGTGTCTCCACAAAGGGCAAGATCAGACCAGTCCGGAAACGAAGGCTGTCAAGTTCAATTTAAAAAAAGAGGATTTTTATTTAGTTTGGTTTCTTCAAATGCAAACATCGGGAAGACAAGCCAATGTCATCTACCACATTATTGCTATGTTGTGTTTAGGGTTATAGCGCTTACTGTAATACTGACACAGGCTGGCATCTGTTTTGTCTCAGCTTTAGTGACTGAAAATTACCCAAAGCCATCGTGCTTTTGGGACTGAGATAACTGCTCAACATGGGGCTGTTACCCCTGCTAAAATATCTCTGTGGGTGACTTGGATGTTGGTAAAGGAACTTGCATGTTGGTTTGGAGGAAAATTCTTTTCAGCATAGACAGTAATTTCATAATTAGCCCTTAAAATTACATGGTAGTGAAAACTCAGAAACATTATAGATCACTAACATTAAAGCATCTGTTTTATATTTCAGCTATTCTTGTCTGGATCCCTCTAGCTGCCCTTTAAAAAGGAAGTGAAAAAGATAGTGTGCTTTGAATTAGTGCAAGGACTGGTTAGAATGGTAACGTTGGTTAAAAGCAGCTACTAAACTGGCCAAGAGCACAGGCCATGGGATGCTCTGAAAGGACAGGGAAATATTTTTGCACAGTCAGAAGCACGTGTGTGCTGAACAAGTAGATTTAATCTTCACTGTCTTTAGTATTCAGCGATGTAAAGTTTAGTTCAGGTAACGTAATTTTCAAACATCCATTGACACAACTTGATACTTCCAGAGAGTACAGGACTTTCTGTCTCTTAGCGTGAGCTTTGTGAGTTCAGGTAAGACTTCAGTGAACAGAATTCACAATTTAAAAAAAGTCTGATGGATGTTTACAGTGTTGTTCTCTATAGAGATTTTTTTGTCTTCCTTCTGGTGATAGCCTGTTGCTCAAAAAAAGACAGAAAATGATGTCAATGGAATCAACTGTTACACCAAATTATGGAAATCTAACATTGGTTTCCTCCTACTGCCCCCACCTTGTTGTCCTTTCTTAGAAGCTGATAACTGTTTAGGGATAAATCCTTCTTTTTTTGCGTTCCCAAGTTGCATGTATGCAGCTGGTTTAGGAACACTCAAAAATCCTTCTTCTGACATGGGCATTCTAAACCCAGCTAAATTCCTACCTACAAGGTCACTTAAGCTCTAATCATTTGAAGTGTTTTCAGAGCTTGTCCACAGGAGACTGCACGTAGTTTCTGTGTCACTGAAAAACCCCAGCTTTCTGTTTGAGTAGGTGGAACCACATGGCTGGATCAAGCCTTCTGATTGTCCTCCACCTGCCAAGAATGTCTGTGTCCAAACGAAGTTACAGCCTGAAGCTCTGTAGACTGGAGCTGTTTCTGTGAGTGTTTTGTCTCTGGTACTTGAGAAAAGGCTTCTTGCCATACAGACATGTGAAGTGCTTTCAGCATCTCCATTGATAACTGGCTGACGAGTCACGGATCAAAAACATTAAGGAAAAATCAATTTAGCAGTCTTTAACTTTGTATTGTAGAGAAGGAAGATACAACTTTTAATTGCTTTTCTATAACAGTAGAGGTGTTTTTGAAATTGTGTTGAAAAACATTTCCATTAGTGTTTGGTCTAAATAGTGTTTATGATATTTTCTGTCTAATTTATTCTGCATGTATGTATTTAGTTTTTAAATGTCAGTTTGCTTTTCGATAAAATTAAGTGTAAGGTGATGACTAACATCACAGCTTTTCCCAACAGTTTACACATTTGCATATTCCTAGGGCCTTCATTCAAACAGAAAAAATACAGACTAGGTAGGAAGAAATTATTTGAGGAAATGTTTAAGTGAAAGACTCATAATACCAGCAAATGTATTGTCTTCTGAATTGTAATTTTTCCTGTCAAATCCGTGTGAGTTTCTTGCTTTTGTTTGGGTTTTGTACCTCTTAGGAGTGTCTGAAAGAGACTTGGAAGCCCACATCTGTCTGGGCTCTAAAGGCAAGAATGGAGTGCTGTTGTTCCTTCCAGAGTAGATACAACTTGTGAAGAACCCAGGGCCATTAAGTTCTGGTTCTGGAATCCCTAACGGAGGAGGCATTTCTGGCGCTGAGGAGGAAAATGCAAAATAGCCCTTTATCCTTGGGTCTGTAATTGCACACACATGGTGATTAGTCATGGGAGAGACAGAAGTGTTGAAAGTCGGCAGTGGAAGCTGAACCTCTGGCATGCAGATCCTGCCTGGGGCTCTGCAGCCAGCGGTGGGCATGCCCTGAGCCCAGTAAGGCAGCAAGAAGCCACCTGGTTGGTTTTGAATCCATTTTTTCTTCTTTGGCTTGTGTTACTTGCTGAGCCTGTCCTCAGGCGCTCTGGGTTTTGCTGTTTAGCCACAAAGCTGGTCACTACTGTGAGGCGCAGCCCAGAGAGCAGAAACCTGGCTCGGGGTGCACCACGGTGCTGAGATGTGATTGTGGTTAACACCTTGCTGAAAGAGCAGTGAGACCTTAAAATCATCTGTCTTGTCACCACAGTGCTTTTCTGCCTCTCGTCGCTTTTTATGCCCATTCTGCCTACAGGAATATTTTAAAGCTCTGAAATGTTAACAGTTATGGTTTAAGCATCTCTTGAAAACACAACAGCAGAATCATGTATTTGTGCACAACAGCTGAGCAAAACTAGGCTAGTGACATCTCCAGCCTAAATTTTTGTTCTTGAACACTGTATTCCTCAGTTCAGAGAGAACTTAATAACCCCCATGCTTTGGAAGGAAGCTTTTTTGTTTGCTGGACTCCCCACTGTGCTACCTGCTGAACCAGTGGCCGGCTGCTGAGATGTTAATCTGAGTTTATCTAAAGTGGGGTATTTTCTGTCTGCTGACACCATCCAAATCTCTCAAATCCACGACCTCCTCTAACGCTGCTTTCAGGGAAGAGAGTGTGTAACAGATGTACCTCATCTTTTGCAGGGTGGTCTAGACTGTCATGGCGGTTTAGAAATAAAATGTATTAATAATGAATGTTCATAACACCACCATTACTATTCGTGTTATTTATTCCCAGCTGCTTTGATCCTCCTCTCTTCAGTCTTGGCTGCAGTGCAAGGGGCAGCATAAAACTCGTGATTTGAAGCCCTGGTGGGGAGGGATGAGCTGGGACAGAGGGAAGTTCCTTCACATGGAGCAAACACTGCACGTGAGGGTGATTTCTGCTGGGAAAAGGGCAAGAGGAGGTAGTGGGAAAGAAACATAAAATATGTTTGAGGCTAAGAGTGTCTCTTTGTTTAAACAAACTTTTGTAGTTGAAAAATAGGTTGAAAGAGGGGAGGGTACAGTAAAGGGAGGTGGAGGGTGAGAATGTGAATTCAGCAGCACAGAAGTGCAGATCTGACTGTCCAGGGTGGGGTGGAATTGCTGTGTCTCCAGTCTGGGCAGCAGAGTGGGGGTTTCAGACTTAACCAGAGCTGTTCAGCTGCTGTGGCAATCCCTGATGCCTGCCTGGGAGAAAGCCTGTTCTCATGCATCCCCTGCCTCCTGAGGACAGCAAAGATCCCTCCTTCCATGTGTGCTGGGGAGGGGCGATTTCTTAAATCAGCTTGCAGATAGAAACTGCACCCTGGTTTCGAAGGGGTGGTAAGTGGGGGAAAAACTCTGCCTGAATTGCTGGTATGAGAGGGAGCTTTATTCCAAGCAGACTTTTAAAATACATATTCCCAGCATTTATCAGAGCGTGCCCTGAGCCAAGTTATGATTCTTCTCAGATTTTTGTTCCCAGGGCCAACCCACCCTCAATGTTCATTAGCAAATAAAAGCACCACATGACCCACACACTTGGCTAGCAGCACCCCAGCCATCTTGTAAGCATTTGAAGTAATAGTACAACTTGAATACATTTCCCAAGCAAGCTCAGTAGTTTTGTGTTTGGAGAGTTTGAGCCAACTGGTATTACTTCCAAGAGAAACACTGTGTGTTCACCCACTTTACCTTTAAAGCAAGAGAGAGGAAAAGGGTTTGTATAGCCTGTGTTTTGTCATCTCTCCCATGGGGCTGCTTAACTGCCCTCTTGACATTTCTTTTACAAATGAAATAGTAGCTTTCAATATTTTTCTTCTTGAGTTTCCTTAAAAAATATAGTAAAAAGGAATCACTGAGGTGCTGGTCCCAGTGGAGGGAACTGAACCTTACTTGGTGATTGGCTTGTGTTGTTCGTAGTTACTTTTTACAGACTCTTCTAGAAGTAATCAAAATACTGCAAATTGGAAATGAATGCAGTGGGAGACTCAGATGATTGCTGCAGTGACATGGCTTTGGTACCCTCAGGAAGGAATAGGCTGTCCCCACCATCTTTTCATCCATTCCAGCTTTGGATTTGTGACAAGGCTGAGAGGAATCAAAGGGTTGCTGATAGACTTGATTGGTTTGAAAAGGCTAAGGGAGAAGTGAATGTGTTTGAAGCAGCCTCTGGGGATATTGATGAATGAACATCTGGTAAAAATTAAGTATTACTTACTGCAATAAAAAAACCCCAACGAAATGCAAGGTGGCTAACAGCCAGGCGATGGCTGATGATACAGTGGGTTGCATTCTGCAAACTGCACAGAGGTCTCTCCTGCTGCGTGTACCCCAAGCCTTACAATCCTCAATAGAGCACAGATAGTACCTACTGCCCTGTCTTGGGCTTTCCCCAGCCCCATTTAATTAGCTCTTCCCTAGACCATCAGGCATCTGCTTTCTGAAGTCCTAACCAGTACTGTGGTGTGACTGTGACAGATGGTTCATAAACACGTGCATTTTACTTAGGTGGTCAAGCTGAGGTGCATTTTAGAAAGCTGATCTACATGGGAGGAATTTTCAGAAAATTGGGTCCCAGGTTGTAAAAAGGGCCAAAGAGAAGTTTTAAAACTGGTGAAAATAGCTATCAGGTATTAAAATAGCTTTCTTAAACACTGCATCCTTTGCTAATGGGCCCATTGAGTGTCTGGCTTTCAGTTTACATGTCTGAACTTTCCTGTTGTGTTCTTTGTGTCTCAGCTAAAAATGTTTGAAATCAGGGCAAGTCTCTCTATTTTACTTGACTAAGGTAAGAATTCTGCTTACAATGCAGCAAAATTAATTATAAGGGATCTGGAAGTTCTGGATTCAGAAGGTTTCTAAGGAGTGTCATACTTTTCTGTAGAGCTCAATAAACTAATTTTGGTAAATTGACAGTGTTCTCTATTAAAACAGATTAGACAAATCATGTATTCACTGCTGTCAAGTGTCAACAGTGATTTGATTAATGCAAAGTAATGTCGTTTGACTGATTGTTCGTAGCTGTCCATAAGATTTTGAATTTGAATGCAGGGTTGTAAATTAATGAGTTGGGAGCATTTTTCACTCCTGACGGTGGTCCAGAGCAAGATTTTGGAAAGAACGAAAGGCAAATGATTTGATTTGGATGTACTTTGTGAGGGAGAGAACACCCTGTTCCTGTGAGTGTTTTTCAGCAAGGGAACCTGCTTTGCCTGGTGTCTTTAGAGATGGCACATCGTGCTCCAGCCCGGGGCTGATCCACCACCACTGCCCCTTGGCATAACCAGTTCAGGCTCTGTTCCACCACCAGTCCAGAACACTGCTGTCTCAGGAAAGGTTGTAGGAGATGAGAGTTCTGGTTCATGTGAGCAATTTTACATACTATCATAGAGGAAGGAAGCTGATGCACCTGAGCTGACTTCTACAAACCTACCTGGGTAATTATTTCAAATAGTATTTAATGCCTCAAGTGTACCATGTGTTTGACAAATACAGGAAAAGGTATTTTCTCTGAAAAGTGTCTTTTAGGTGCACTGTGTGTCAATCCCTATTTACTTCTAGTCTTTCTCACTTTCCAGCTTCTCTCTGACCAATTTAAATAAATTGACCTTTGGGGTTTTTGAGGAAGAAAGGAATAAAGATGTGACTAAAATGTTATAAAAGCTGCTGGGTTGACTCTAGGGATCTCTATACCATGTTATCTTTCCTTTTATCTAAAACTCTGTTCTGATGTGCTTTGATCTTCAAGGATTTTTAAAACATGCTTTTTTTTTAATGTGCAAATGGCTACTAAAAAGTTTACAGATTCACAGCATGTGTGCAGTGTAAGGCTCTCTCAAAACTGCTTTTGATATCTGACTAAATCTGCGCAAAAAAAAAAAAAATCCTTGAGCACCTAAACAGGCTTTGTATGACAATACCTGGCTCTTAACCAGCGTGTTTTGTCTCTGGGCGTTGAGGCTTTCTAAGGATTTGGTTTAATTTTCCTCATTTTACAGACAGTGGGGGGGAATGAGAGCTGGGAAATGGTTGTTTAGGAGTGGGAGTGGGGAGAGAGCGAGAAGGGAAAATTTTCATTTCCAAAAAGGCTGGGGAATGGAGACAAATAGCAACTGCCTTGCCTGAACACCCAGTCTGGTACCCCATAGGATTACATATGTTTTTTCTCCTGGGCATGCGGGCCTACAGCTGATGAAATACATGATGTCTGGTGTTTGGTTTCCATGAACATTTATTTTTATTTTGCTAAGGTTTTTAATATCTCATGAAGGCATGTTTATTGTGCCTTAAAATCTGATTTTCCCTTGTGTGATTTTCAGGCTCTGGAGGGCTTCTAGTATCTCAGTTGAAACCAAAGCCTGATCTTCCCATTTGGCTCTGGCAGATGTTGTAGAGGATAAACAAAGAAAAATCTGTGGAGCTTTTCTGTTTATTTGTACTGCAGTCTAATTTGTGTTCTGGTGGAACGGGAGTGTGGTGTAGGACTGCAGGAAGTGCAGTACAAGTGGTGCTGGAGGAAGGGTATCATCTCTTTCCGATTGCACATTTGGACTGTGCATCTGAATAGCTGAACGTTTTCATGGGCTTTGCTCATTTGTTGTAAAACAAGGCTGACTGATAGCACCGTTCCAAAGAATCTGAACTGGAAATGGTCGTGCAAATTACTCAGCACCTTTCAGTCACCACCAAAGCCATTAGTTTCCTTGGAGGACGTTGAGAGGAGCATTAATTAAATCAACAGGAATGGACAGGGAAAGGAGTAATTAATAGATACACAGCTGTTCAGAGATGAGATAAATCATTCATCAAGCAGGACACATGATTTGTGGGGAGATCTTTTAAATACTTGGATATGGCATCCAGAAGTGGAGACCCCCCTTCCTCCCAAGTCTTTCCAGCAGTCTCTGGAAGGAGGCAGAGATCAGGGAAGCGAGCACTGATCTTGGTGACCCTTCTCTGCTGATGCCTTCCCTCCCTGCCACCTCCTGAGAACTGGCACAGCTTTCCTGCACCAGCAGGCGCGTCTATCCTGCCATCTGTACTGCGTGCAAAGAGGCAAAGGCGCCAAATTCCAGCCAGGGTCTGGCGAGAGACTCGCTCTGTTCGGGGTGGGAGACTGAGCAGAGATGGAGCTCCTCCCTGCACGCATTCCAGCATGCTGTTCCCAAACGTGGTGCTGCCTGCTCTTCTTGGGTGTCTGGGTGACGTGGGGTGAACACTGTGTGTGGAGCCCAGAGCTGCTGCAGCATGAGAGCCTTGGGTCTCTTGGTTAATTTATCAAGTCAGGCAGAGCAGGGAACTCAAACAGTGAGGGGGCACAGAAGAGTTGTGATAGAGTGAGGAGAGTTACAGCCCTGATATGTTCTTCTTTTGCTCCTCTTCACCTGCTAGCAGTTGGCTCTGTTTTTCCCAGTGCACTGCTGAGAGCTGCTATGAACTGCAACCAAACTTGATCTTGCCAAATGCAAGTTAAAATGTCACAATGTTCCTCAAATCCTTTTTTAAAACTACATACTTCTAAGGCACTCTCCCCCAGTATTTTTTCCTCTTTATTCTTTCTTCTCCTATGATTCATGAAGTGACCGTGTGCTCCTGTGCATAAAAAAAAAAGCAAGCATTATGTTCATAATGTGTCAGATCACACAGAGCTACGTTTTGCTGGCACGTTTGTACAAGCTCCCATTCTGCATATTGGAATATTTTCATGCTGGCTTCCAAAATTCATGAGCAAGGGCAGGCTAGGTTTTTGTGTTGGACAGAAATCAAAGGATCTGGAAATGTAGCCAGTGACTGTAGAATAAAAGCAATTACCACAAGCAACAGTATGTAAATGTGTTTATTAGGAATGTGTACGTCCCTTGTTAGCGTGTATCTTAGTGCCACAGCGTCTTTCATTGTGACAATGGTCTTGTGAAACATAATAGCGCTGTTTTTCCCGTTTTGTAAAGCTTCATCCTAAATAACTTCCCCTTCAAATTAATTCTCTTGGCCCCCTTTCAGACATGCTATTATTTTCTTTTCTTACCAGCCATCTAGTGATGTGGTTGACCTTGGTTTTCATATCCTGCAGGCCAGATCAACTACTTCCTGAAAAATATTTGACCAAGGGGAAATGCAAGGCAGGACAGAGATTTCTGACATGTTCTGCTTTCTGTGCACAAGCTAGATGGTGATGAGGTGGGAGAAGGTTGTAGAATAACCTTGGAGGCAGTGGGGACAATCAGGAAATTATCTTTTGGAAATCTGTCAGTGCTGCCTCTTTAAAGCAAGCAACTCCCACCCCCCAGATAAGCTGACATAAACAAGGTGGTGTGTATGGAGTGGGCAAGGGAGGTTTTGCTGTACCTGGGTAAGAAACAAGCTCTGACAGCTGGTTAAAGGCACAGATGGTGCAGTGCAGGGTGCTCTGTGGAAACATTTTCTTGAAGCACCGGGAGAGCTTTTGTTGTCATCTTTACCTTGAACCACATCTGTGCAACATCTGTTGTTTTAAAAGCACGTACCTGTCATTAGGTGTACATAATTAACTTAATTTCATTTGAAACTCTGTTTAATTTTTTGTAATGACGCACAGGCTGGTTTTCTCTTCTGTGGGGAAACTTTGTTTGGGAGTACAGTTACAGCAAGCAAGTCTGTCCTAAAATGTAAGAGCAGCAAAGCTTTTGGCCTTGAAAAGAGGGTGAAGATTTCTGAAGAAAACACCTTCCGCTTGATAATATGTTTTTGGCAGGAAAGATTTCTTCGTGTCACAGAGTTTGTCTGATCCAACCGAACTTCCCATTCATGTAGGAATACTTAAAAGGAAATTAAATAGATCATCTGTCTTGTGTTTGCTGCCAGAGCTTGTGCAAGGCAAGGGCTGCAGGTCAACCTCTCTGTGCCTGTCTCCTGTGGCCACCGGATGGTCAGTGCTTAAGTACAAACGTAGCACAGTGTCTGGCAAATCTGCCTCCTTTCCAGCTTGTGAAAGCCATCCTGAAGGCTGGAAACAGGACAGCAGTGAGCTCGAGCCAGGGTGGCTTTGGGAGAAAGGGGAAAGTAAATAAAAAGTACAGACTTCAGCTCAGGATATAAAAATCCCTTCCTTCCTGTACGCAGTGGCGCAGGGACGGGATCGCAGGTGACTGGTGTTCACCCACTGGTGACTTTCCCAGCAGCTGTCATAATGTTATTCTTTTCAACGGCCTCTTTTGTTTTTGTTAAGAAACGGTTTCAAACATTTCAGCCTTGATCCTGTGAGAAGGAATTAAAGGTTTTGGCAGCTGGACTTCATCCACTGCTCCCTTCCCTGCCCCCAAAAACGCTCCTTAGGGAGCCGTGGCCATAATCAGTGTCTGCAGCGTCCTCAGCACTGGGTGGGCGCGGGGTGGCTGCGGCTGAATGGCGCCAGGGTGAGCGGCAATGGCAGTGCCCTGTGGTGAAGCAGCTGTAACAGGCTTCCCTGCTGCGTGTGAGGGAGCCCTTAATAAGAATTGAAAGCTCATTCTTGCTGTGGATACGGTTCAAAAGCCAGCACGGGTTGTTGTGGGGTCTTGTGTGGGGGATGCCATGGCGGGTGCTGGGGAAGGGGAGTCACTGCCCCTTGAGCCAGTGTTTGAATGAGAAAGGATTAGTAGAAAGGCACCAAAGGCTGGCTCTTACAGCCAGTTTTCTTCAGCATTTGTGTCTAGTGGTGGGTGGAGGGCCTTGTGGATCTGGTTAGCTTGGCTGGACACCCAGCAGGACTGGCGTGTTTAAAGCGGCGGAAAAGCCTGGGCTGAGCCCAGCCAGCGAGGGGCTGAGGGCCAGCGGCCCCTCAGCCACAGGAAACCTCTCCCAGACAGGATCTGCACAGCTTTGTGTCACGTTCGGGCTGGAGAAGAGGCCGAGGGCTCAGCCTGACCCATCTCTGCCCATCAGCAGCAGTGCCCCGGGTCCCCGGCCCCGCTGAACGGGGCTTTGCCTCTGCAGCGCTCCCGCCCTGCGCCTGGGGCCAGCCGGTGTCCTGGCACTGCCCGGCCCTGCCCCACCTGCCCAGGGCTGAGAGGAGCAGCGGGCAGCGAGGGGCAAGAGGTGAGTCGGAGCAGTGACATGGAGCTTGTGAGGAAAAACTGCCAGGGTTATATTTGGGGATAACACCTGGAGCCACGGGCGTGCCGGCAGGAGGGAAGGAGGGGGAGCAGTGCTGAGAAACAAAGGCCTAAAGAAGTGGTGGGTGCAGGTGGAGGTGGGGCCGTGAGGTTAAACCCTGAGAACACTGAACCAGGGGCCTTCAGTGTCCTGGCAGGGACACAGCAGGGCTGTTTGTCTGGGAATTGCTGGAGTCCCATCTGGGTTTGGGAGGCCGCCTCCTGAAAAGGGAGCAGGTTTCGAACCACCTCTGCCGTGCCTGTCACAGCCCTCTGCCAGCCGCTGGCCATGGCTGATGGAAGGAAACCACAGGGATACTCGAGCCACTGGTACAGTGTGGAAAAACTAGAAGAGAGAGAAGAAATGCACCTAGGATAAGGAGGGGGGTCTAATTCATGTAGGAGTGAGCCTGCTTCCACAGCAGTAAGTATGGGGAATGAGCGCACATCTGTGGTACTTGGGGACCATCAGGCTCAGGAGACCTTTTTTCTTTCCTTTTTTTTCCTTCCAGTTAATTTCCCACAAAAGGTCATGGCCTGACATGGTCATGGCTGATTTGCAATCCCTGCCCAGCCTTTCCGTGCTCAGGGATCCTTGGGCGTTCAGGACTGTTTGCTCAGGGCAATGATTTGACTCCAGTCCACCTGCCTGTTACTCAGACTGCTAAAAACCCTTCTCTGCACTTGCCTGAAGTTAGGCTGTGATTTGTCTAGTTCTCTGAGTGATTTGCCTTCTCTCTTGATATAATTTAGATAGGGAACTGTAATCAATCAATCAGCATAGTAATTGCCTATTTAGCATTGAGGACAGTTGAGAGATTGCCTTGCATTTAACAAGTCCTCTCTGGTGGAGACAGAGCTCAGAGGTCAGCACCCTCTGACTCCAGGGATCTGCTCCCTGGGGAATATGTGGCTCTCTTTTGGGGGATAGCGTGGGGGGAGAGCAGTGCAGTTGAACTTGCAGTGCTTGTACTGGTGTGGTGTCTTAAGACAAGAATGGCAGCAGTGGGATTCTGTGAGATCCTAACTGGCTGCTTGGCTAGAACATTATCAATGGGACACATATCCAGGAGAAATCATAACAGGATTGTGGTGAACTGATGTCTTGGGTTACTTGGAGATTTAAAGGTGGTATTTGCTCATATTTGGAAAGGTAGCATGGGGGACATGATCCAGAATTTCCGGTGATAGGGAACATGCTAGGTAAACTTCCCCCCAAATACGTCTCTTAAGAGGAGGACCAGTGCATTGAAACAAAGTGAAGGACAGTTTGCCTGTAGGACATTTAGAAGTCGAGGAGTAAGATGAGTTGGTAAGCAGGCTATGAAGCTTATTCCAGGTAGTTATGCTTCCTGTGATACTATTTTCCAAGTCATTGACTTGACTTTATCAGGTAGCAAGACCCTAGTGGGTTTTGGTCAACCTACTTTTCTTGTCCATCTGCATAACATCTCGCTGCCTGGCAGATGTTTACAGCCCCGTCCCAAAGTCCCTTTTCAAAAAGCGGTAATCCAGATAAATGGCAGTTCCTGCAGAGAAGCCATTTCAAATCATTGGTCAGTGAACCACATAGTTCTGCTGCTGTAAAACCACTACTTCTGCTATTTACAATGTTAGAAACATGTTAAAAATGTACAGCTTTGTCCCTTCCCCTCTCTTCCCTTGACAGCTGCTGTGTGGTGATCCCAGACAGTTAAACTTACG
Organism: Eulacestoma nigropectus; assembly: GCA_013397775.1. Classification (NCBI taxonomy): domain Eukaryota; kingdom Metazoa; phylum Chordata; class Aves; order Passeriformes; genus Eulacestoma; species Eulacestoma nigropectus. The sequence continues at coordinate 81,651 of VZTE01002920.1, forward strand.
CTGCCATTTTTGGCAGGAGCGGGCTGGTTTTGTTAGCAGCCACCGAAACCTCACACATTTTTCCAACCATTTGATTTCAGAAGTTCTCTCAACAACAAGGTAATAATAAAATATGAAATCAGCAAACACTCCTTGAGACCAGAACAGAAAAATAAAATAATGAAAAGGTCAGTAAGTGGCATTAAAATGTAAAATCTGAGAGTACATAAAAACAAACAAGTTTCTGGACAGAAAAACATCAGTGGATCTGAGCTCACAGAAATCTGAGCTCCAGTCCAGATGCCTGCAGTTGATGGTGTCCAATTAAACCGGGGGCAGTCTCCCCGGGAAGGAGTTCTCAGTCATACCGGTCCGAGTGGTTTTGTGTTTCTCATTCCTGCACACGCGATGTGCTGTGCCAGCTGAAGGTTTCTAAGATGGCTGAGCTCTTCCACACTGGTGGAAGCTCTTTGGTTCCCCTCCCCTTCACCACTTCAGGGAATTGGCTGATCCTTGGGTGGGTGAGCTGTTTTGCAAAACCCGAGTGTCAGTTGTGCCCGCGTGAGATAGTCTCCTCCCCCCATTCCCCCCCTCCTTTTTTTTTTATGTTAAATGAGGGTGTTAATTCCTTCTGCCATTCTCCATTTCCTGGTCTGAATGGATGTTGAAATAGCTGTGCTGCCACAACTTGCAGCAGGGAGCACCCAGTGGCATGAGGCCGGGCATGGGGTGGGCAGCGGAGGAAAGGGAGAGAGCGTGACAGGAACTGCTGTAAGCCACTGTTGCTGCCAAACACATCACATCACAGAACCACAGCCTAAGTGCTACTGGAAGATTCACTAAATGTTCAGCAGCAGAAATAGGTCCATTGTGAATTAAATTGTAAAGAAAATAGTTAATTCAGATTTGGACATCCGGTAGGAAGGTGTCTGTAGCTTGCTGCACAATTGCTCTTAGCAGTTGAATATTTTTCTGCTTATTGTTCAGAATTCCAGTGGAAGTTTGATATTTGGTTTCTGGAACCTGTTTTAAAAGAGTCTTTTGACTATTTAACACCTTAAAATAAAAATTCTATTGCAGCCTATACAGGGGAAATAAGCACTTCTTAAACTATTGTCATTAAAAAGCAGCTGTTGAGGGTTTTGCTGTGGGGCTTTCTGTGTGGTTATGATCATTGTAAGAGTCCTTTCATGGGGGTATGGGGTGTGCATCATTAGAGAGTGTACAGAAACGGGGTATGCATCATTAGGGAGTGTACAGAAACTAAGACAAAATATGGCTGTAGGAATTGCAGTGAAACGCTGCATCTAAACCAGCCACAAAGAAAAGGATAAACCTTGTCATGTCCTTTTTCTGAAGACTCTTTAGAGCCCTGGGTTACATAAGAAATGAGTAGCCAGGTTTCCTACCTTGCTGGCTCCTGGTCTCATCAGCCCTTGCTCTCTCCTGCCCATCTCCAAAGGCTCTCCATGAACACCAGATTGCAGAGCAGGTGCTCTGTGACTCTCGCTCTCTAGCAAGGCGAAGGAGTGCTTTTGCTTGTGTTTTGCAGTAGGAGTTCATCTGTGTTGTAATTTCAGTAGATTTGTTGTTCTCCAAGAAGGTTTAACACACACCTCCCCTTCCCAAATTAAAACCCCACCCTGCGTCTTTATCCATCCGGTTTTCCCTCCTGTGAGGTGGTTGGCACCATGCTGCGTGGCAGTGTGAAGCCATGCGTTGCCAGAAGGCTGGCAGGTATTTTTAGCGTAGCCTGTTTGGCAAGGAAAGGGACGTGTCCCTCTTTCCCCCTGCGAAAGGACGGAGGACTGCATGCCATGGTGTGGTTGGATGGTGCTTGTGTTGCCTTTTCAAGTCTTATTGGGGTAACTGGTTGCCTTCACCTCTTGTTTGTAAAGAAATGTTTAATGCACGGGTGCTCCAGTTTCCACAGCTGTCTTAGCTTTTGCCTTTCCCTGTCTGTCTCTCCCTATTTTTTCCTCTCTTTGTCTCAAATTAGCGCCACAATTAAAGTGTGAAGCCTGCTGGCAGCTCACTAGTAATTACTGTACAATGAAAGAGAGGAACATCTGTCAAAGCTAGGACAAGATAACAGCTGTAATTGATTGCCACATCATGGAGCTTGACCACCAGCAGATGGCTGGGGCCAGTTTTGAAAAGCCGGTAACAGCAGCGGTCCCAGGGATTCGGGGTGACTCTTCTGAGGTGACTGCCTGGGAGTTGCACCTGTTCAAAAGCCGCCACCCAAGGCTCCATCTTTTTGGTTCCTTTCTTTGGTTTTCCTTGTTTATTTTTAACTCCCTGCTCACCTCCGAAGCCACACCACAGAGCAGCATATGCTGCCGCTCTCGCCAGGCAGGGAGGCGCGGGGAAGAGCGAGCGAGGCACTGGAGCTGCAAGCGATGGCTCCATGGGAATTGGCAACACTTGGCACTCCGCGGCTCAGGAAGTGCCTCCCGTCACTGCAACACTTGCGAAAAAGCACAGAAGCAAGTTCAAATTCATTGCAAAACACAGGGATCCCTTCAGAGGCGAGCTTTTAACAAGCAAATGAAGGGGGAAGCCATTTACTGCAGAACGTGGGGCTCCTGCAGAATTAAATCACTCTGAGTACTTGCCCTGGGATAATAGGGTTTGGTCCCCGTGTTACATCCCCCCCCCCAATTCATAGCTCCTGCTCTCATCTCCTGTGTTGGATCTCGATGGCAAAGTTGACAGGAAAAGATCTGAGTTTGTTCCAGCATCACAATTGGTGAAACCTGCAGACTTAGACTATCCGAGGAGCTGTCATTGTTTCCACTCCAGCGCTGGCTCTCTGTTCGACTGCATTGTTTCCAGCATGTTTGTGGCACATTCTCTATACACCAGAATTGTTGCTGAAGAGGAAGAGAATGAATAATCTGCAGAGAAGGGTCTAACTTTTATTGCACGTAACGTTGCATGCTTTGTGGGAGCAGTGAGATAAGGCCTGAGGAATCGGTTCTGTCCTTATTCTGTAGTTTTCCTTTTCTGGTCACATACGTATGTACAGGAAGCACAGGGGTTTTTCTCTCCCAATGTCTTCAAACCCAAAGGAGTGTGTGGCAGGGGGGTTGGGGGAACATTCTCTTCTTTTCCATGAGAAAGCAAAATGCCTCAATGTAAATGAATTGCAGAGACTGGATGTGAATCCCAAACTGCAGAGAGCCTGAATAGCTGCTGCCATTCAGCTCTCCTGGTGTTCAGTCATAGGGTTAATTGTTAAACAATTAGTGCTGCATTTCAAAGGCAATCAGACAAATTGGCTCAGGTATGGTGAGCGGTTTCACCTTGCACAGCACCCCCCTCCCATCCTCGCGGTGACTCAGTTGGACGGAGCTTCCTGGGTTATTGTGTAAAACAGCAGCTTGTTTTAAACAGTGCAATCTGTCATTAATTCAGCTAATAAATCACAGCATAAGAACAAGAGTCTTGCGAGATTAACATCTACAATCAATTGGGAATTACAACATTGGCTTTCATAGGCAAAGCTGATCGTTAAGTCATGGAAAATTTATTACTTTACAAATCTGCTTATAAAAAGTGTTGACTTGAAGCCTTTATAGATTGTACTTATTATTATCAGATATTCACAGTTTCTGATGAAAGGTTAAATAACTATAGTTGTGCTGAGGGTTTGAATTGCAAAAAGCAATTGGCAATTTTCTAAGGTAGACAAATTTTTGTGGAATGATCCTATTCAAATATGCAGTTCTTGTGAATCACAATCCTCTTAGCATGACAATACCTATGTTAATGTCACAGGAGGCCAAAAACATGTTGTTAAGTGTTCCAACAAGTCTTCAAATCATTTTTGCTGGTGCAAACTGAAGTGAGATGTGTAATTTTTTCTTTGTCTGCAATGGGAGAATTCTGTTACAACTGCAACACCACCATTGTCGAGGCTTTCACGCCCTCTAATAAGAAAAGAAAGTCTGTTGAAGTTTCCTATTAAGAAAACATTAGATACCTGTGTAAAATAAAACAAAGTCCAAGGAACACACCGTACAGTGAGTCCTGGATCTGTTGTGTTTGTTTAAGGACTTTCTTCATCCCTAAAATTAAGCACCTGCTTAAGTGAGAACATGGATTCTTCACCCTAAGTATCACCCTGTAATTTCTGTTCAGAATAACCAGAAGGTAACAGTACAGTGTGTGCATGATACTAGATTTTCTGTGATGTGCGGAACATGTAGTCTTAAATTTAATTGAAAGTGTTACTGGATATTCCAGTGGCAGCTCACCCTGAATGAGACTGAACAGCTGAATCCTGGAGATAACTAACAGATAACTAACTAATTAACATAACTGACTTATGTAGGAATTTATTTATTTGCCTATTTCTTTTATTGGCTGGATTTTTAACAGTTGCAGTATATTTTTAACAAATGTGCTGATGTGCAGATGTGATTCTGGTAACTGGTCACTTAGGACTAACATAACTGACTTATGTAGGAGTCATTTCCTTTGTTATGGGTAGGGTCTTCTTTGGGCTGGAGTGTCTGAAATGGTATCTAAAGGATCCTAACCCAAGTGTTACTGTCACAATTCGGTTCAGGAAGACCCCTCTTCTTACGTATACGTGTGTGTATATATATATTTGTATATGTTGCCTCTTTCTGTGTACCCACCCTACTTTTTAACCCCAGAAGAGCTACATCTGAAGCTGGCAGGTGGCCAGAGGCAGCAGTCAGGGCATTGGATGCTCAGCGGTTTAGGTGCGGGATCTGGAGGCTGAGGCAGGAGAGGAGGTGATGTCAGCATCTGGGGCGCGTGCCAGCTCGGTGCCATTCATGCTGCGCTGGCAGCGCTCTCCAGAGACTGCAAGAAAGTGAAGAAATGGAGGGGGAGGACAGAGAATGCGGAGAAAACAGCTTTGAAAATAGGGAAGAGGAGAGGGCAAATGCAGGAATTAATAAATGAAGGAGAGTCTTTATTGTTGTGTGGACAGGGTACAGTACCAGCTGGGACTACGTGAAGCACTAATGCGGCTTCAGAAATAAATTCCCCAGCCCTTCACCCCTGTGCCTTGTTGGTGGCACCTCGGGGTTAGTGTCCTTTGCATTTATATGCATTCCAGAGCGGTGGAGACGGCAGCAGGCAGCACACTTGACATGGAGAGCCCCTTTGTGCTCCTGAGCAGCAGGTCAGCGAGTGAGCAGGGTTTGAATAAGCAGCCCTTGTGTCTTCATATGTCTCTCTGATCCCCCGAACAAAACCAGCATACGAAAGGCAGTAAGGCAATGTGAAGGCCTCCTAAATGTCACCGTAATGTCAGCAGCACTGGGAGCAGAGCAGCCTCTGAAGAGCAGAAAGCTTTGTAATATTTATAGAAACAGAATTTGTTAAAAATACATTTGCCTGTTACAGTTCAACCTTTTGGAGTCCTCACTCCTTTCAGCTCCGGGAGTGGGTGGTGAGTTGAGAGTCTCTGCATGTGTTCCAGGCTGGGTTTAAGCTGTTGCAGTCAGGCTGGGAACCTAGCAAATGCTGGAAATCTGAGAGTTTCGTAATATTGTGGACCAGGAACAGTCATGGTCTTTCTACCAAAAGAGCTTAAAGTCTCTTAAAATAAGCCTTTTCTGCCTTTCTCCATGTAAACATGAAGGGGCTCAGAACCAGCTTTACATTTGCAAAACAAGGGTAAATGTGGTGCAAAGCAGATAGTGATTTTTCTCCTACCAGTCACTGGCAAGGCATGAGATACCTGGCACCCCATCCCTGGAAACCCATTTTGTCTCTTGGTAGCGTGGACTGGGAGCTGACTGCTGAGAACAAGGCAGACCTGTCTGCTTGTTTTTGCAGAGCCTGCTGCCTTTAGCTGCACTGCCGTCATGGTATGTCTTGTCACCATGATCACAGGCATGTAATGCTTTTACAGCATAACAAAGTGGACCTGGAAAACAACCAGGAAATGGAGCAAGAGAATGCTGTGAAATTACCCTGGATAAACCTGTCTTCTGCCCCGTGTTGTGCAGGAATGCCAGCGATGGCTCTGCTGTTCCACACTGCTCGTCAAAGAGCAGTGGGGGCTGGCAGCAGGCAGGCGGTGTCCCTGGTCCAAATGGTCAGCCGTGTTTTCCTCCCACAGCCCCAGCCCTTTCCAACAACTGGGAGATCTGGTCCATGTGTTGCAGGGAGCACCTTTTGCTGTTAGCACTGTTGAAAGCATTGCCACTTAAGAGCATCAGGCTGGACCCTCACCCAGACCAGTCACCTGAAATCACAGGCACCTGTGCAACAGAAAAGTTGTTTTCTCTAGCAAGGTAGAATTGCTGATCCTCATCTAGGTTGTCTATTTTTTTCCTTGCTCTTGATTTCTTGCACTGTTCCTATTCCCCTTCCAAGCTTAGGAGAGAACCTCTTTTAACTGGTCAGTCAGCACCCCATCCAGAACTGTTAAAAGACAAATTTCTGCTTAACAACTGTTGCGAATCCCTCTCCTTTCTCTTCCCTTTCCTCCATTCCAGCTCTTAGTTGCTTACATTCCTGATGCGTCTGGCGAGCAGGAGTCTGGAAGATGCATTGATTCTTGATTCCCAGCTTGGTGCTCCTGGTCTTGCTGCTCCCATTTATCTGACCTTTGTTACAGTGAGGTGGAAAAAAATATCTCTGATCCTACCAAGTTGATGTTGTTTGGCTTGAACACACAGCTGTCGTGTTTTAGAGCACAGTGTAAGGCTACATAGGATAAATTCCATTGGGGGAGCAGGAAATCATTCTTTTGTTCTATGTGTTTGATATTGTGCAACATTTCCTGGTACCAGATTTGCTACTGTGCTGCCCGCCTCTCACTGATGTCTTCTGGTGTGTTAGCAGTGTGCTTGGAGAGCAGAGCACTTACTGCCCCTTCTTGCTCAAACCATATGTTTTGCAAAGGCATTTTCTCCCTCCCTCCCACCCTTCTGAGCAGGAAAGGCCCAACAGAACATGTAACAGCTCCTGCTGCTTTCCCTTCCCTGCACGTTGAAGTCATTGACAAACACACCACTTTAATACTGTGGGCTGAAAACCGCCAGAGCTCAGATGCAGAACCAAACTCTGTTTATGCATTGCTGTCACAGCAAGCCAAAATCTGGGAGGAGGCAGCTGGCCAAAGGTGTAACCACAGGAGCCGTCCTGGGCCCCGGTGCAATCTGCCGTTGTTGTGGGTTCGCACAGTAACGTCTTTGCTTCCCTCCCACCATCTCTGCTCTCTCGGGAGCTCAGACTCCACACGAGTCAGTGGAGCTTTGTTCTACTCGCTCGGAATGGCTGTGGAGGGAATGGATGGAGAAGTGCTGCTCGGTGGATTAATAGTGTTTCTCAGCAGTTAGTGGGTGCTTTGATTACAGTGTGTCTTTTTTAATGACCACTTGACTGCAGGTGGTGAAGAATGGCTTTAAAAGGTGCTTTTAAAATTACTTTCAGACTCCACAAAGAAACATAAAATTGTACCTTTTCCCCTTCCAGCAGAGCTCTAGCAGAGCTGTTACTTGCTTCTGGCCTATAGAACTACGTGCACCTTTTTGATTTGTCTCTTTTATCAGTCTCTTCTTGTACATTTTTTCCCTGTGGGCAACTAAATTGCTTTGGAGGGAGGAGGAAGATTAGCAAAAGGAGTGTTTATCCATCTTAATTAGTGCTCTGTTGACAGAAATTATTTTGAGTATTTGCTGCACCGTAGTTACTGTTCATATAATTTTTTTTTTCTTAAACTTGAATTTACGTGTTTATTTCTTGGACTAAGTTATTGGTTGGACTTCAGTGCGCTACTAGTGCAGCTGGCTACTGATTCCCCTTTGCCAGCAGACCCTTGGTGATTTTTTTGGTCAGTCATTTGCCTGACCATTGCCCTGCAGGGTTGGCATAGGCTGTACTTACAGTACAGACTGTGGTGGTTCAAAGCAGGAGAGCTGAGCTCTGGGAATAAGCTGGGGTCACCTGCTTTTGGAGCTCCACCAGGAGAAGTTCAGAGCTGCAGCCCTTCATCATGACCACAGTGTGACTGTACCCAGGAGTGGCTGCAGGGAGGGCTCAGAGAAAGAAGGTGGCAGGATATGTCTGCAGAACTAAACAAGGACCCAATTTGTGTCAGGGCCTCAACTCTGTATGTTACCAGAAGGTAGAAAAGAAATGATGGGCAGAAGGACTTGAATGCTGAGCACAGCACTCCTTGTGTTCACGGGGTGTTTTTGGAAGCTTGCACTGGCGCTGTCATTAATCCTCTGATACATGTGAGAAGTTTTGCAGCAAAAGCTCAGCTATTTCCCAGCTTGGAGAGGAAGTGAAATATCTAACAGAGCTTGAAGGGATTTGTGAATTTGCTTGGCTCTTGTACCCTGTAAAAAACCAACCCAGCTCTTCTAGCCCATATCCTTCTGGAATAGGCGCTCAAAAACTGCTGTGGGGTTCTGCAGGGGACTGACAATACGGTTCTGCAAGAGCAGTATGTGTTGAGGTATGGGATACACTGATGTCCAGTGCTGAGCATGCTGTTGCTCATAGATATCTTCCCTTCATGAGCTAGAGATTGCATTCAGTGGAAGATTCTCTGCAAAAGCCCTTTTGTGGCATCATAGTGGTGTACAACTGTGGACCAAAGAAAATGGAAATTCCTGATGTGATGTGATGTTGAATGCAAAGAGGTAATTTTCTATGCAATCCTAGGGGAAAAGGTGTCCATGTAGTGTCATCCTGGGTGTAAATTGTCCTGGTTACTAGTGGCTGGTTTAGTCTCACAAATTCATTTTTCTAACTCAAACGGAAAATAGTACATGGCCATGGAGATAGAAGGTTGCCATCACTAATGGTTACAGAGTGCCTTGAAGTCCTTAAGTGGAAGATACTATGAGGAATGGTCTTTAGCCTTTGTGGTATTGCATTAACAACTTCCAGTGAGAGTCCCTGCCTGTCCTCACCCATCTCCCTGCTCTTTGCTTTGGATTTTTAAAGAAACATGGCAGGACCATTTCAGTTTTGACCAGAACTTTTCAAATCTAATGTGAAGAACCGCCTGCCTCTGAGGTTTACTGACTCCTTGGGTAACGTCCCTTTAAAGCAGCAGCTGCTGCCAAGGTCTGGATGCCGTGGTCACTAAATCATTTAGAGCTGTGCTGTAGCTGAGGGCTTCCAGCTTCGCCTTTTGTTACTGTCACACAGTGGGACCTGGAAGAGCGCCAGGGCTGCAGGCGCCTATTGTGCAGGAAAGCCGCACATCTGCAGTAGAAGACGAAAACTGGATGTCAGCTGCCTGAGCAAAACTTCTCAAAAGTGGTGTCGTAAGGCCCTGAAAAGGGGGCTGGCAGGCTTTTTCTCTTCTTCTTGGTGCAGCCGGGCTGTTCTGGCGTGTTTTGAATCCTGATCTGTCTCTGTGTTTTTAAGCTCTACCTTTCATTTTGGCGGAGGGGATGGTGGTGGTAAGAGAAGCGTGGCCAGAATCTTTATAACTGTAATAGACTTCGACAAAAGGTCTATTCACTTCTTGATGAACCAGGGATTTACGTGCATTAGTCCCGACTCTGTACGGAGAGGGGACGACTGCCCGATGAAAAGAGAAAATTCCTCTATTCTGTGCACCCCCTCTGTCATCCCCCACACCAAGTCAGTCAGTGATGTCTGACAGGGCTGTTCACTAATCAGGAATCTGCAAACTCTCTGCTTGGGGGAAGTGTTTCTGCACTTTGCTTTCTTGAACATTCACACAGAGCAGCAGGAGCTCCTTTATTTATTTTAGCTTTCTATTAATTTTAATTTTCAGTCCAAATGTTTGCAAACATAAATTAAGTAGGGATGGGTTTACATCACAGCCAAGATAGTTGTTAAATGAAATTTGTGTATAATGTATATATATAGTACAGAAACAGCATGCTTGTCTCATTAATGCAGTCAGAAGTAATTGCTCTGAGTCTGAACATTTATGTTGTAGCAAAGCCCACAAGATTTAAAAAAGGTCCGTGCTGCTGGATGCTGTATGAACATGTGCAGCAGAGTAGAGTAAGCGAAAGTGAATGAGTTTTAAGGCCTTCTTCAAAGTTCCAAACGAGGCTGGATTTTTTCCCTTGAGTCGAGAGAGTACCTTTTTCTTACAATGTATTTCTCTGCCCATCCCAGCCCCTTTTAAGTCCTCAAGATGATCCAGTCTTCTCCATGCTGTGAGTGGACTGAAACCATGCTCTGCCTTTCAGGGAGAGGATTTGGCTCCCACTGACCACAGCGTGTCCAAAGCTGTCTCTGGGCAGCGTGGTTATGGTGGAGACCGAGTGTGGGGCTTGGCCTGTTGCAGAGTTGCGTGGGGATCTCTGTGCCTTGAGATCCTGATCAACATTGGAAATAGCTGAAGAAACTGATGCAAAACATCTTGTGAAGAGCGTGGAGGCCAAATTTGCTATATTGCAGAGTTCTGAGAGCATCTGTTGGCTGGAAAGGATTATTCAAAACAGCAACGTATGTGTATGGTGTGTGGTGTAATGCAGAGGAAAACCCCAACTCCTGTGGCATCCAGCCCCTTCCTGTCTGCTGGTGCTGAAGAGGTCTGACCCTTGGCGTGTGCTGCAGTCCCTTTGTGCCTGCAGAAGTCTGGCAGGGGACGATAGGCAGGAGAAGTGCAGCTTTCCTTTAAAAACAAAGTGGAGGACAGGAAGGAACAGCTGGTCTGTAAGCAGCTGTCTACTGATGCAAGTATATTTTCCATTAAGACACAACTGGGAGCGATGTACCCACGCTAAGGGAAGATCTGATGCTGTAGTTTATGCACATGCTTTGGGGCTGAAAAAGTGTCCTTATCCTGTCTCCATAGCACTTTGGGAGCTCCTTCATTCAGGTTCCTGCATGCTGCTAAAATATGAATGTATTTCCAGGGATATGGGACAGACTCAAGTTCTTAATTCCTCCTGGAAACACATTCTCCGAACCATCTCCTTGGGCAGGCGTAGAAAGAACCATGTTTTTGTTTCTTCTTTTAACATTTAAGCGTAACCCTGTGCTACAGTTCATGAAGTCAAAGCTGTGAATCCCCATTCCCCTGGGGTTTTCTACTAGCTGTCTTTGGCTCTGAGATAATATGCCAGGAAAACTCTCTGGATTTATGAAACCACAGCCTGGCTGGATTGTGCTAGCAGTATATTTGGAAATGCAATTGGTCTCTTGAAACCAAAAATAACAGTGTGCTATTTTTCATAGGGCTCTCATACTGCTGATACAGCTAATGATTAGAGAAGATTTGGAAAGAGTTATAGCAAATCATAAAAATAAATCTGAACTGAGGTAATAATTCAAGAGGAACCTTTGGTAAGTCTAGGCACGTCATGTTTTCCTGATTAGAGGTCACTCAGCCTGCATACTTTCTATAGTCAGTTAATTCTGTACTGCCTGCATGTTAGTGTCCTGTATCCAGTATAACCAAACTGAAGCTTTATTTTTCAAGGGATTAAATTTTGTAGCACTCTGCCAGTCTACTTTTATAGTTACTGACAGCTGTAGTTGAGTTTTGAAAGGTGGATTAGTCTTCTTCACTTTGCTCTGTGCTGGGTATTGGCAGAGACATTGCAGGAGCGCTGGGGAATCCATCCAGCACAGCAGGCTCAGTGCTTGGGCTGGAGTTACAGGGATGGTATTTTGGTTGCAGACACGCTCCCATGGTGCCTAAAACACCGGTCAGAAATCTTCTAGGGGAATGAGAAGAATAATGCTCAAATTGGGGATAGGAGAGTCTGCAGAGACAGGCTTTCTAAAAGAGACAGGTTTTGATCTTGAGGATCATCCTGCTACCAGCAATGGGTCTGAACAGGCAGGAGTTTGAAGGAGGAGCCCCCATGAGTTACTGCTGTGTTTATCTTTGGAATTGCTGGCCATGGAGGGGGGTGTGGGATGTGCGTGTTGATGGTTAATGATGTGAAGGTCCATAGCTGATACTGGCAGCCAGGGTCTTTAGATTATGCAAATGGCCAATGCATTATTAGTGAAGTACTGTTCAATTTTTAATGCAGTACATGGAAGCATAGTGATATTACTGCCATTATTTAATTAGAAAGTTGTCTGGGCAACCATTGCAATCCTACTTTGAATTTTTGCATGTTAATAACTGCTTTATACGAAGTTGGGAGTGCCCGGTTTTAATAACCTCACATGTGTAAATACTGTTGTCTTCAGATTGCAGAGACCTTTCAGCAATACTGAGGGGAGGGAAGCAGTCTGTATACAAATGTTTAAACTTCGTTCTGACCTTGTAAATCCTGTTTCCTCCCCAAGTGCAAATCTGGTGCAATGCAAACAGCAGTGCTTCAAAAATAACCCTAATTAGCAATTAGCTGCAATAAATCAAGCTTGGATGGGTGTGCTCGGTGCTGTTGAATTTGATACTATATTATGGCACAAGTTGTGTAATAGACATTTAACTGTTTTAGCTTGTAACACCGCTTTTCTCACATTAAGTAAAATATCTAAATGTCACGTGAATTTCAGCAGCAGTGTAGTGGATCGGATGTACACGTCTGATATAGGGCAGACTTGCTTTCTGCATAAGGATAACAGATAATCTTAAACAACTATGTGCTGCTGAGGTATCGATGTCTTTATTCAATATTAATAAATATAAAGAGTCAGCCATTCTGGTTTCCTTCTGAACTGCATCAGGTTTAAATATAATGATTTCTGATAGCAGCCAGAAAAAGCTAGAGGCATGAGAGGGATCTGGGGGCTAATTGGACTTGTAAAAAGGCAAATGGTATTTTGATGATATTCTAACCAGAATGACGAGAAGTGCATTTTTATGGCCCTGGATACATGAGTTGTCTGAGATCCTTTAGAAGTAACTGGCAACTGTTCAGCATTTTCTAACGTCCCATGCTGTTTGTAGATATTGGAGAAGCAATTCTCCTCTAGAGACAAGGATCCGTGCTGCTGGTTTCAAGCATGGGAAGATGACAGTGGTCAGCAGAGCAAGCACTGAAATACCTCTTTAGCAGGAGTTTAAAAAAGATGCTTTTAAATTCAACATGTCTATAAATGGCTTTTAGTTTTCCATAGCAGTGAGGGTTTAATGCCCCTTGTCCAGCTGTGGGGCTCTGGCACTGACCCCAGTGGTGTGTGGGGTCTGTGAGGAAGCCCAGAACTGCTCCTGGCCCCAGAGCAGTTCCACAGGGACTTGCCCTACAGCTGCTGCCTCCGAGGAGGGGCTGTGAGTCAGCCCACAATGGTGCTGTGACTAATGGATACTGCACCGGGAGATTTTCATTCCTGTGATAGTGATTTAAGGGTGGAGCTCTTTGCTTTCAGTGGTTTCCTTTTGTTTTTGTTTTCTCCTGGCTAGTTGGGACATTTATTGCACAAGTGAGTTCTTATTTACTCACATTGAATATGCCTTTGAAACTTTATATTGCTGTTAAATCAATGTTTTGATAATACAAATCTGGATTTTGGGGGAGTTTGTTGTAGGTTTTGTAAAATCGAAATGTCAGTATGATCTCTAAATAGTAAATACTGATGAATCAATATTTTTCAAAGCAGTGATATTACTAAAACTTTATATTTTGCATATGTATATTTTACACAATATTTCTGTTTTGTTTGGTCCTCCTTTAAGATAGATAAATAGTGCTGTTAGGCCTCTGGGTCAGGTGCTGAGATTAGGAGTCTTTTCCTTCGATTCCCAATCCCACAGCTCAGTTAAAAGATTACGTTAACTGGATTTATCTCTATTTAAATTTGCCACAATGTGAGCAGTGTGGCCTGGTGTTACATTCAGCTCCTCTAAAGTGGCCATAATTCATCTTCTGACGTGGTCAGACAGTTTGCTTTCTTTGGGTTAAAAAAAGTCAATATTATATTATTGTACAGGAAAAAATGACATTAGTGTCTCTTACACCTCAGTTTCTTTGAAAGAGAATGTAATTATTGGTACTAATTTAGATGGTGGATCCCTAATTTCTCACTAACTGTGTTCTCAGTGTACTTTACTGAGTTCCTTTCTTGATTTTTATCTATGCCTTACAGAATTATAATGCTGTTCTTACAGGTCATCCCCCTTCAGTTTCTGGAAGGATTCTGCCTTGCTGAAGTTGTATTGGGGCAAGGATGGTACTGTTGTATTGAAGGGGCAGAGAAAAGCAGGTGCCTGAGGTCTGATTTTGTTTGTAGTTGCAACTCTTGGTGACTTTGTTCTACTGGATAAGGAAAAGCGTTGCCCTGTGTATGGTCAAGTCACAACAGTGACATTTTCTTTTTGTGACTGAATGAGCTTTGGGGGAGTAGCAAAAAATAGAGGTGCACTTGCAAGGAAATCCAATTTAAAAAAAAAAATCTAATTCTACATGTACAGGAGGGAAGGCTCTCTTTTGGAGATGAAATTAGAAATCAGAATAACTAATGGGTGATGGTTTAACCCATGTGCAGAGTGTGGGTGTGGCTTTTAATCTGAAGGAAGTTCTCTGCAATAACTGAGTTTTGGGATTTACACCATACAAAGATGAGCGTTGTCTTTCTCTGCATGTGTTCGGTGTGCTGCTTGCGTGCTTTGAATGTCTATGCAAAGACCTTCTCAGTGTATTTTGAAGACAGGTAGGTTCATTTTGAACAGTGCTTTAAAGGATGCTGGCTCTTATTCAACTAACAAGTGAAATCCTTTAACAACTTCAGTCTTAACCTGAAATTTGTGTTGTCTTCTCCATAATCTTACTCCACTCATAACTGACTGTGTGTCATGTAGTAGCAAAGACGCTGATAGTGTTGTCAGCACCAGCTGTCCCTCTTTGCAGCCGTTTCTTGTACTGAATTATTTACTACTGGGATTTATGCTGTGTATATAGTGTAAAAGTTTTATCACAGCAATTGTGCATGTAAACTAGTACTGGGTACAGAGATGGTCTCCAAAGTGTTAGAGGAATGCTGAAGGGAAGGACTTCAGTTTAATTTGTTTTATCTATGGCTCCAGATTTATTCATTCTTCTCTTTATCTGTAGCTTTACAAATAGTCATTCTCCATAATTTGACACATTATATGGCTCAGTAATTATGTTCTAATTATGGAATCCCTTAACTGCAAGGTATAGTTCTGCAGAAGGTTTGGGTCTTTTATTAACTGTAAGCACATTTCCATGGGATCTTTTTTCGAAGGAATGTAAGGGTTCCCAGTACTGGAAAACTTTAGATTCATACTGTGATTCTTATTGTTCAGACAGTGAGACAGGAGTGTGTAACGAAGGGAAGAATGAAAAGATTGAAGGGCAGCTGTTAGCCAGAAGTCTTAGGTTAGTCCTTCAATGCAGCCAGCAAGAATCACATACTTAAACTTCAGCTGAACTTAAAGGGAGGAGGGTGTCTGACTCATAAATTTACAGCATGATACATTGAAATGTGAGTAGATGATTTAAGTAGTTTAATGTACCTGTGAGTAGTGTCTTTTTTGATGACTTCTCTGAGTATCTTTAATTCAAGAAAGCACTAAAGTGCATCCATTAGGTGGCTGTTACAATAGTTCAGGACTTCTCCAAAGTAAAAGTCAGCAGATGACATTTTTTAAATTTAAAAAAATCCGATTTATTAAAGGCTTTAAATGTAGTGAGTCGGGAGTGTCCCTGAAGCGTGGTCACCGTTCCTGCTGGGTGGAGTATCTGCAGTGCTTTTGTTGTAGCTTTGGAGCCCATTGTTCACCGATGCTTTCCTGGGTAAAGGCCTCACATTGTCTTACTAAATGTGCTCAGTTAAGAGCTGCCTCCCTTATATTTGTACAGATTATTTCCTGTAATCTGTTGATTTACTGTTCATCTAGGTGACAATCTCTTTGTCCTTCCCCTGGGCAGTTGTCTGGCCAGACTGGGAGTGCTTGAAGACAACAGCACTATGCAGTAGGGCCAGAGGTGCCTGCTGGGTTAGGTCATTTCTAAGGAGTTTGAAAATATTAGCAAATGTACAAACCAGCAGCGTTATGTGCTCTGCCAAAGCAAGCATTCGTTAGTTGCCAGCTATTCCCTGCTGTATTAGAAATCTTCAGGGAAGAAATGCCTGCTCCTCTGCCCTCCTCAAAGAGGGCTGCATTATCTGATATTATAAAAAATAATATATTGCAGGGCTTAATACTCTTCTAAAGTATATTTCCTGAAGATGTGTCCCGATTTTGTTGTAATGTAACATCTTGGATCTATCAAGACCTGGAATTGTTATGAGATGCTGGACACGTTCCCAACCGTGTAATTTGATGCTGTTTTGTTTGACAAACAAGAATATGTAGCTTGCAGTTGCCACGGTGTGAGTGGTAAGTGATAAATCACAGGTGTGGTGCTTAGCTGGGGACTGCTGGATTGTTTCCAGTAATTTCCAGAGTACGTGGAGGTGGTGGTGCAAAGCTTTCAAATACGGTTTTCGGGGCTATGGGACTTGATGGGGGCAGGAGAGAAAGAGCAGAGGAAAACCCCAATGCCATTTCTGCGTGCGTGCTAGGGGCTGGAAAACCAGCTACATCTCTTCACCTTTTGGGAGTTACTTTTTTGTTACAAAATATATAAGTATCACTTTTTGCACTGCCTTTAATTTTAGAGAGGGATATGAAGGAGGTTTGTTTTCTTGTGCTTGAGCCTAAGAATTGCACTGCCTTCAGCTTTAGAGAGGAATCAGGGAGGTTTGTTTTCTTGTACTTGAGCCATGCTAAATGGGCATCAAAAATAGCTCCAGAAGGTGCTTAGGTCAAGGTGAAGGCAGGTATGTACAGAGTCTTGTGTGTGTGCCTGCACCAACTCAGGATTATTTCCCAAGTATGTTTGTCAGGGTAATCTTTTAAAAAGAATGGTGGGAGGATTTATTTATCCAGTAGTCTTCAGCCAGAGGCACTCAGAGATTGGTGTCACATCCTCCTTACATAAAAGGTCCATAAAGAAATAGGAGATCGTGGGTAATAAATATCCGTCTCTGCTGAAGGAGTTGCAGTTCAGAGGTGGACTGTCCTTTAGTTACCAAAATGGATGTAGAGAGCCCTTTATCCAGTCTGGGTTTGATGGTAGATATTATTTCTGTCTAAAATTCTGAGAAGGGGGTGTCCTGTGGAAGAGTCTGTTATTGCCTTCCTTGTTAACAGGAATTAACAAGTGGGCAGAATTTGGCTCTCTGGAGATGTCCTATTAAATGCTTTAGGGAATAGGTCGTACATGATATGTTCATTTCCTTAGTATAATTCCCTATCACCAATGCCATTAAATGCACCATTACCAGCCATCTTATGTAAATGATTTTTCCAGTCTCTTCTTTTAGCTCAAAATACCCTTTTGGAGGGCTCTTGATTAGTTGAACTCAATTTGCTCAAAGGTTAGCATGTTAAATTGGTATTTGGTTTTCATTAACCTGTGGAGTAATATCTTGTCATTAGGAAAGGCCTCTTGCAGGGTCTCCATCATCATTCATTTCTTGTAGCCAAGTGCTTTGCCTTTTCTTTTCTATCAATTTCACTCTGTAAAGGATGCTGCTGTAAAAAAGCAGCTTGTCCTTTGTATTACATAAGAAAAAACTCCGTGCCAGGATGTTGACCCAGAAGTGTTCTGTATAGTGGGCTGAGTTAGCAAGAGTATCTGTTTCATTCTGGAATTTTTTTTCATTAGTCTTCAATTAGGTTTTGTCGAGGTGTTATTGTTACAGTTTCTTAGGAGTATTTATTGCTTTGCTGACTGAGGCACAGTTGAGTGATCAGAAATTAACTGTATAAAGAAATAACTCTGGGAAACAGGTGACTTCCTGCAGTGGCAGACTTTCAAGAGACACAGATTAGAAGATCTAAAATGTGCTGCTAAGGAAGGTTTGGGTTGTTTTTTTTTTTTTTTTTTTTTTTTTTTTTTTATATAT